>CM014272.1:13546024-13563138 GCA_004135705.1 Alloteropsis semialata
GGGCGTGCGGGCGGGTCGGGGAAGAAAGAGGAGAGAGTGAGGGAGGAAGAGGAGAAACCAGCTAAGTACCGGTGTTCCACACTTTGCCGAGTGCCCGAGATCTGGCACTCGGCAAAGCCCCTGTTTGCCGAGTGCCCGAGAACTGGCACTCGGCAAAGCCCCTGTTTGCCGAGTGTCAGATCCAGGCACTCGGCAAAGCTTTTTTTAAAATTTTATAAAACATTCTGCGTGTGGGCCTGCCAGGTGGGCCCTGGGCCTTTGCCGAGTGCCAGCTGGCAGACACTCGGCAAACACGCTCTTTGCCGAGTGCTACACCACGGGCACTCGGCAAACAGGCATTGAAAATTTGAAAATATAGGAAATTTCGATTTTTGGTGCAACGAATATTAAAAAAACATGTCAACTCCACTGTACAATGCATATCTCATCATTGTAGAACAAAAAACTATTATTTTATGTGATTATTCAACAAAATCCATGTATATCATTTCAGTTTCAATATACGTAATAAAAAAATTATAAAATCTGAAATGGATCCGAAAATTTACCAAAACTTGACACGATACATTTTAGATAGTATATTGCCATTAGAAAAAGTTTCGAAGTCAAACTCGAATTGTCATGTCACTCTGTGTCCAAATCATGAACGATCTATTAGAACTCAACGAAACTTCTTTGGAGATGTTCCGGTTTACAAGCATCGTATGTGAAAACTTTTGCAGAAGCTTCTAAATTTTTTATCACAGCCTCCACATAAGATATCATGAGCTCTCGACAAATCTCAGGATTTTCGGAGTTCATTAGAATTTTTTATAATTAAAAAACAATCCTACCACACGCACATCGTCTTGTTTCGCAAATATCATTTGCCAAATTGACTTATTTCACATTGATATTGTCTAAATAAGGAGTTAGTAACATGAATATCATTTTTTCAATCACTCTGTTCCAAGGTTTCAAACACCTGTAGTTCAAATTTTGAATTAATCAAATAATTCAATTTAATGAAATAAAATCACTGAATATAGTAAATGAGCCGAAAAAATCCTAAATTGCAACATAGAGTACATTGTATCATACTTGAATCAACAAAAAAGGTTTCGTAGCATTTACATGAAATATGGATCCAAGGTTTGCCGAGTGCCAGCTAATACACTCGGCAAACGGTCTCTTTGCCGAGTGCTAGCCCTAGGCACTCGGCAAACTCCCGACCGTTAGCCGCCGTCCAGACAGCGTGATGGCGGCGGTCTGACAAGTGGGCCCCGGTCGATGTTTGCTGAGTGCCCTAGGGCTGGCACTCGGCAAACAAGTGGACCGTTAGCCGCCCGCAACGATCGTGCGGACCGCGCGACGGCGGCGGCCTGGCAGGTGGGGCCAGGTTGCGCTTTGCCGAGTGCTCTGGGGTGGACACTCGGCAAAGCCGTCTTTGCCGTGTGCTCTGGGGTGGACACTCGGCAAAGAGTGGGTTTGCCGAGTGTCCATTTTTCGCCGAGTGTGTTATTTCCTACACCCGGCATATCCCATGTTTGCCGAGTGCCCGAAATTTCGCACTCGGCAAAGCTTCAGGCACTCGGCAAATGCCGAGTTTCCCGTAGTGCCGGCATAGTTGTTTGTTTTCAGATTGTTTTTTTTCTTGCATACAACAAGTCGCGGATTCTTTGGAGAGGAAATAACGACGCGCCTGTTCTAGTGTTCCTTTTTTTTTCTGCGAAAGTGTTCTAGTGTTCCTTGACTATTTGTAACAGAAGAATTGATAAGCACAAATTATTCTAAATTTAATTTGTTGGCGAGCGAGCCTTGATTTTACTTTAGCTCCATTATTTGCAGATTGGGTAGGATTTGTGTATATGCTGACTCACTGAGTGCAGACACTCAGTTAGGATTTTACTTTAGCTCCATTATTTTACTGCATGTTATGGTTCATTCGTTGTCTAAGTTTACTTCTGAAAGGTCATATATGTACTCCTTCGTTAGACACTTGAGTTTTACTCGAGAAGTCATATATATTTACTCATTGGCGCATGGATCCGTAAAAACACACATAGTAAAGACCGTAAAAACTACCACCATAATAAATTTATCACTTATAGAATTCATGTAGTAAATAAGAATGAACACTACACGTGTATATTTACTACCTTCTTCTCATGTCTTGCATCAATTGATAAATTGTAACTTGTATGAATTTCTGACAGCTAGCTCATGCACACTGGAAAAATAATATTAAAGTGGATCACGTATTCCTAACCGAACATATTTATTTTAATTTAGCTACAAGTTTTGGACATCATATGGATCACTAAAAATATAAATAGAATAGTGAACACACAAGTATACGCAACCACTACAATTACTAGTCATGAAGTTTCTTTCTTGCGCTGCAACGTGCCATTGATTCTTGTATGCAGGAATAGGATACATGTAGTACAGTGGAAAGAGACATGCATGCATGATAGATTTGCTTGTCCGCCTGTGGCACATGGCGCGTGGAGCAACGAGCCAGACGATTTTTGCAGCAGCTCAGCGTGTAGGCACCAGGCACGAGACGAATAGCCGTGAATGCAGTTCGCTTGGCTTATCAGCCACCAGCCAGCAGTACTTTTCTCTCACAACAAATCAGCACCAGCCACCAGCCACCAGCCAGCCAACAGTATTTTTCTCTCACAACAAATCAGCACCAGCCACCGGCAGCCAACCGAACAGGCTGTCGTCAAAACCGGTCGTCAGCAGTGCATTCAATCCGTCTTTATGACTGCGGGAGCCAAATCGAGCCTATTTTTACGGCTTTGGAACTTCGCCGGAGCTCTGGTTGTCACGGCGGCGCGCGCCGAATAATATTTAGCGCGCTGCGCTACAAATAGCCCTGTCCTATATATATATATATATATATATATATATATATATAATCTCACAAGAACAAAATAATTATACAAAAATGTAATATTCATGAAAGCATAACCGCCTATAAAGGTAAGGAAACAGGAGGATCACAAAACTGTTTAAGATCCTAAGGCAATAAAAAAAAGCTTAAGAGCACAGCATGTAGTGTGCCTACAATAGTCACCTCTGAGAGAGGTAACCTAGACCGATTGCTAATTAGGCATTTGATGATGGCTTACCACGACTGCCTCGCGGTGACATATCCGTCCAAGTCACATCTCATGACCCTGTGGCTCCTATCTCCCATAAACGGTGTGGTATTATTATTAGGTAGGTAAAAGAATAATTATTTTAAAGGGGAGGTAAAAAAAAAATTAATGGACAAGGACTCTCATCGCCCAGCCTCGGCCCAGTAGGCAGTGAGATTTGTTGCAGGTTGCAGAGGGCCACCAAGCTGCCGGATATTTATTTTTATTTTATTTTCGTCTTCAGTAGAAATAACTGTGCGGAAAAATTGCAAATCTACACGCAAATAGCGCTTTCAAATGTCTATTTTTTTCGATAAAGGAAGCTTTATTAATTTTCAAGTCATTACATCGAGATGATACAAAGGCTTGAAAAATCCTCCCGACCTCTGCATAACGAGATGCACACAGCCTAAAAAAAGGAAAAGAAAAAGACCCAACAACTTAATGACAATCAATCCGCAGACTAGACCGCCACCCATGTGCCTGGGTAAAAAAAATCCTTGGCCACCTGCATCAACTGTTGTGATGCCACAAGGACTATATCCTGGAAAGCTGGCCGCTGTAAAATAGTCCACATACGGAGCCAGTGTATGACCGAGAAGATAACCTGCAATGGAAAAGGATTATGTCTTCTTTCAAAAACGAAATCATTTCTGCGTAGCCATAACGACCAACAAGTAGCAGTTGCCCCTAGCAGAACTAGCGTTTTCAAATCTTTCCTAATTCCCTGTAGCCAAGTCCCAAATATATGTGACACACTATGAGGTTGAGAAAGACCAAAAGCAGAGTGTATAACCGACCACACAGCACGTGCAAAGCGACAATCAAAAAATAGATGTTTGATCGTCTCATCCTTGTGACAAAAGCAACATTTTTTACTACCTTGCCAATTACGCTTTGCTAGATTATCTTTTGTCAAAACTACCCCCT
This sequence comes from Alloteropsis semialata, assembly GCA_004135705.1. Lineage (NCBI taxonomy): Eukaryota > Viridiplantae > Streptophyta > Magnoliopsida > Poales > Poaceae > Alloteropsis > Alloteropsis semialata. The sequence goes on from CM014272.1 coordinate 13,550,083, forward strand.
TTCGTAAATACCACATAAAGATCTTAATTTTCATCGGGGCTTTCAACTTCCACAATCTTTTGTTTAGGTTAGGGACATCACTATGTATCAGCGCCAAATAATGAGATTTCACCGAGAACTGCCCACTTGGGTGTAAGTTCCATCGAAACTCATCCTGGTCTTGACTCAACACAATGTCAACAATGCGTGGAAATAATTCATTCCATGCCGCTAACTTGTTTCATATGAGGTCCCTACGCCATGATAAGCTAGGCACCGATGTGCTGAAAACCTCTGCAATAGTAATTTGTTTGTGTCGTGCAATGTTATATAAGCAAGGATATTGCAGCCTTAGGGTTGTGTTTCCTAGCCACTTATCTTCCCAGAATCAAATTTGGGATCCATCTTTAACTGTGAAAGTCCCAAAACGAAGGAAGTCACTTTTAACCTTCATCAGGCTAGCCCAGAATTGTGAATCACTGTTTTTCCAATAAACTTGGGATAGGTGTTTTGAGGCCAAATATTTATTCCGAATAATTTGTTGCCAAGTACCTTCAGTCGTGAGGAGCTTAAAAAGCCATTTACTAAGCAACGCATTATTCTTTATCTCTAAGTCATGAATCCCTAAACCTCCCTGATCTTTTGGCTGGCATAGAATGCTCCATTTGGCAAGGCGATACTTTCGTTTCTGGTCATCACTTTGCCAATAAAATCTTGACCGAAAGTAATCCAACTTCTTAAGGACCCCTTTAGGAATCGCAAAGAAAGACATCATGTACATGGGCAGACTGCTAAGCACTGAGTTTATTAGTGTTAGTCGCCCACCAGCCGAGAGTTGTTTGCCTTTCCAGCCACTAAGTCTTTTCTCAAAACGTTCCTCAACCCGTTTCCAATGCGCATTTGATAGTCTCCTATGGTGTATAGGAATACCCAAATACTTTAATGGGAAATCTCCTTGGTTACATCCAAATAATTTTGTGTATTGATCCAATGTTTGTTGTGCATCACCAAAGCAGAATATTTCACTCTTATGAAAGTTAATTTTAAGTCCTGATAGTTGCTCAAAAGCACAAAGCAATAGCTTCATGTTGCGAGCTTTTTCTAGGTCATGTTCCATAAAGAGTATTGTATCATCGGCATATTGTAAGATAGATAATCCATCATCAATTAAATGTGGAACCACCCCACCAATTTGCCCATCTGCTTTGGCTCTATTGATCAAGATTGTTAACATGTCAGCCACAATGTTACATAATATGGGAGATAGAGGATCACCCTGTCGAAGGCCTTTTTTTGTTTGAAAATAAGACCCGACATCTTCATTAACATTTACCGCAACACTCCCACCTGAGACAAATGACTCAACCCAAGATATCCACTTAGGTGAAAAAACTTTCATTCGTAGTGCTTGCATCAAAAATGGCCACCTCACTTTATCATAAGCTTTCTCAAAGTCTATCTTAAAGATGACTCCACTATGTTTCTTACTATGCAACTCATGAATGGTCTCATGCAAGATAACGACACCTTCAAGGATGTTTCGTCCTCGCATGAAAGCTGTTTGAGATGGACTAATAATATGTTCTGCAACTGAGTTGATTCTTATTGTAGCCACTTTTGTAAATATCTTAAAACTGACATTTAGCAAACAAATTGGTCTATACTGCTGTATTCGGTTTGCCTCCTGGGTTTTAGGGACTAGAGTTATGACGCCAAAATTTAGGCTAAAAACTGGTAAGATTCCCATATGGAGTTCATGGAACATCTGCATCAGGTCATCTTTAATGACTTCCCAAAACTTTTGATAGAACTCAGCAGGGAAGCCATCTGGGCCAGGTGCTTTATTGTGTTCCATGTTAAACACAGCATCTCGAATCTCCTTTTCTGTGAAAGGGGCTGTAAGAAAATCATTCTCTGTTTGAGTAACTTGGGAAATGTCATTCACTCTTGACTCATCTAGAGCAAAGGAATTTTCTTCGGGCGGCCCGAAAAGTTCCTTGTAGAATTTGGTGATATAAGATTTCAAGTTTGCTTGTCCCTCAATTTTTCCATTGTCATCGTCCAACGAAAAGATCCGTTTTTTTCCTATGTTTGCCATTTGCAATCATTTGGAAATATTTAGTATTGTTGTCTCCCAAAAGAATATCTGTGACCTTAGCACGCTGATAATACTTCATTTATGTCTATAGCCACTTCAATTGGAAGAATCTCCCCTACCGCATATTCTTTGGTGGTATATCATTTTTGTGCTCTATGCATATTTACAAAAACATAACTCTTTCATATAAATTCAGGTAAAGAATTTTTGAAAAAATGTATAACTCGACGAGTTCCACAACCTTTTCATTTGAAGCAATCTTAATGATGGAATAATTGGTATAATGTTCAGATTGACAAATCTGCATTTGAACATTGTATTCATTATTTCGACAACAATATGGCTTTAAATGAAAAATATGTGAAGTATAAAGTTGTAGACCTACAAATACACATCTCAACTTAGATAATATAGGCCCTCTCGACCAAGATAGTCATTATCCAGCAAACATGATACAATTACTATAGAGAAAAATATTCCACGCTTCATAAAATTTAATCCGCCATTATTCCCTAGACTATAAATACTTGTACGCCTCGCATCGCCTTCTCCATCTCACACTCCTCGATCACCAACAAATCCTCCTCCACCACCACCGCCAAGTTCCAAGCAGCAGCAAAGCCAGCGATCGAGAAGGTGCAGCGCACGTCCCCTGCACGCAGAGGTTATGTCCGTCGACCTAACGCAACTTCGACCATTCAGTTTCCACCAACATCCTATATATATTGAAGTGTATCCTATTTATTGAAGTGTGTCTAATTTGGTTTCTAGCTAGCTAGCTAGCTAGCAATGGGGTTTGGCTGGCTGCGTGTAGCAAGGGTGAGGAGGGTGGCAACTTTATCAGTTTTCTGCCATAGTGAACATTGATTTAGGCTCTCTATGAAAGGAAATGCATATGCTTGCATCGCTGGAGGGCGGTGGTACGCTTGGCACCAGGAAACTTGCTATTTATAAACGTAATGGCTACTATATAGCCATGCACAATGGGCCTGCAACGGCTTACTGAACAGACACGTTCATGGTTTGTACATGTTTTTTTTTCACGAACCATTTCTACATGAATATCATTAGACGATATATCATGCATTCCACCAGCTTGGGCAAGTTTTTTGGTGTGTGCCCAATCTCTCATGGCATTCCACCAGCTTGGGCGAGTTTGGTGTTCCCGATCTCTCGTGGCGTTCCATTGCACATGGATTTTTCATATGTGCATGTAACCACATGGTCTATCTAGACCATTATATTAATCTTGAAACTAAGGGCCTGTTTAGTTCGGGAAAAAAGTTTGCGAATTTTACTGTAGCAATTCTAAACCTAAGATTAGAAGGACTAAACATGATTTAATTATAAAACTAATTACACGGATGGACGGGAAATCGCGAGACGAATCTATTAAGCCTAATTAATCCGTCATTAGAGATTGTTTACTGTAGCACGACGTTGTCTAATCATGGCCAAATTAGGCTCATTAGATTCGTCTCGCAAAGTTACCGGGGGTTATGGAATGGGTTTTGTCATTAACATACGTTTAATACTCTATGCATGTAAGATTCTCTTTGATGAATAGTGAAGTTTGATGAATAGTGAAGTTTGAGGTGGGAACTAAACAGGGCCTGGTAGGTGAGAGAATCATGGGTAGGTGAGAAAATCAACGGTTGGATGAATGTTGTAGGAAAGAGAATGAACGGCCGAGATAAGACTTGTGGCTACAAGTGCGTGTGGAGTTGCCTTTCCCGTGTTCCGCCGCCGTGGAGCTCGGTGCTTTCCTCCGTCCGTCGTTGGAGCTCGGCTCGCCCGCCACCGAGGTCGGCGTGGTGGAGTTCGCCCCCGGCCCCCGCATCCAGCAGCGCGCGGTGGAGCACGCCCGCAGCTGGGCCTGGCGAAGCTCGCCCATCGTGTTTTGTTTTCAATTTATCATCTTTTTAACAAAATGTTAACTTTTCGGAACATTATATTTGTTCCACATTCTGGTAAAATTATTCTAAATTAGGAACAATTGTTCCTCGGACAAATATTCTGGAACAAATTTAGTTTGCTTATTTAGTGTGGCCCATTGATAATTCCAACTAGGGCTGGATAACGAGCCAGCTCGGCTCGGCTCGTTTCAGCTCGTTAAGATAACGAGCTAGCTCAGCTCGGCTCGTTATCCTAACGAGCTGGAAAGGCAGCTCGGCTCGGCTCGTTATCTCGTTCGAGCCAGCTCGTTTAGCTCGCGAGCTGAACATGTAATACAAATATTGACAAATAAATAATCCCTTGTGTTCATAATTTCACATAAATGATATAAACACAAGTACACAATCATTCACATGGTACATATAAAGTCTAACATGCAAGTATGCAAATGAACATAAGTACACAACCATCAAATGTGCAGGCTTGCAGATCGTTGAGCTACAATGTTGCAGTTCGTTTGGCTCGCGAGCCAGCTCGCGAGCAGCTCGATCTCGTCGAGCTGGCTCGTTAATAAATCGAGCCGAGCCAAGCCAATTTCGTCACGAGCCGAGTGAGCTAACGAGTCACGAGCTTTTCGTCCAGCCCTAATTCCAACCCATAGCGCCTACATCATGGGTGGTGGCGATGCGAGCAAGAAGGCCGTCGAAGGTCTTCAATGGCGGTTTGAGCAAGTGTCACAAACCTGCTTGTGACACTCCGTTCCTGCTTGGACCTTGCCGATGCATGGATTTCAATCCAAGAGAAATCAGTGCTTCAGAGGCTTTGCCAATAATTTGGTTTTTCAGCTGATATCCTTCTTAATTTGTTTGCCCAAGTTGTTTCTCTTTTATATCATTCTTAAATTTGTTTGGCCGACTTTATTCCTTGTTCTATTTTGTATACTATCATTTATTTAATTAAGATCTACATGTTATATATCTCCTTGTTCTATTTTGTATAGTATCATTTAGTTAAGAACTACATGTTATATCTGTTAATTTGTTGGGGGTGTGCATTGTTGTTGATTAGTTCAGTCAAGAACAATGAACATGACACGGTACATTGGCACTCATTTTCTATTGCCAATACCAAATAGCATCCATGCATGTTTACCAAAAAAATAATTATCCGACAAGCAAACGTATTGTTAGATTTTCACATTACGGTTGTTATACACCAAAGTACATAATATATTAGTCCATGCTAAAATTGTATTGGAATACAATGTTAGAGTATAATTCGTAATAGGACTAGGACAATATAGTCTGAGTAGGACTCTTTAGTATTATATAATTAGAACTCTATTGGCTTTCCAGGGCTACCATAGAGATCAAGATATTCAGAATCTATTCCAAACCTATTCCAAAGCTATCCCAATAATATTTTCTACATGGTATCAGAGCCATAGGACCAACGTCGCTTGATCCTTGGGCAATCCTTCATCTTCCGCTCGCGCCGCCCTAGGGAGATCAATCTCCGTAATCTCCCTAGGGCACCGCATCAATTAGCTATTAGCTAGTTCCAATAACTACCTATATTTTTTCCTATTAGATTAAATTTTCTTTAGCCAGCAAGCATCTACGTCTTGCTCCTCGTTAACATTGCTCTCAACAAGTCGGCGGCCAGGACTCAAGGAGTTGCGTTCAGCCCATCAATGACCGAACAAAAGCAAGCACAGGAAATCTGTACAAGCCGGAGAGTCCTTCGTACGGCATCTAGCTGGTCTATTCAAGCATACACATGTCATATGTACATGTGTATGTACGCATGCTTGATGCATATCAATGCATACTATGCATGTAGGGGCCAGACACCACCAGATCGTCTATCATCACTCGACGACGGCTGCATCAACAATCATCTTGGCCTACAACTACATCAACTGTACGACTATGTCTCGCCGACGATGTATCACTGTTGGTCTTCGTCAGCCGGTCTTCGTCAACAACCGCTGCAGCCACTTCGTCCATAAATTGGACACCTCGCGTTCTCTGACAGGCAATCTGCAAGACGCTTCATCGATGACGACAAAGATCGTATCATCTACGACGGCAAGACTGCATCAATAAATCATCCTCTGACATATGCAAGACACAACGTCCTCTGACATATGTAAGACACAATAATCGTCCTCTGATATATGCAAGACATCATCGTCCTCTGACATATGCAAGACACTCCCAAACAGCATCCTCTGACATATGCAAGACCAAGTCGTCCTCTGACATATACAAGATGCCCCCAATGGCAACCTCTGACAGGTGCAAGGTGCCTTCTTCTATGATTGCAGCTCCGTCTTCACAAATATCGCAAAAATTTTGCGCCTTCGGCTATGTGCGGCTACATCGACAACCACCACTACATCGACCACGACTACTGCATCGGCTACATCAACTCATCGACAACAACTCCAGTCAAAGCGTTCGTGTCATCCATGACACTCCCGTTATGACTGCGGGAGGGAATAGAGGAGAGAAGCGGGGAAGACAACAGAACAGAAGTATAAGACTTCAAATTCAGTCGCAATCGTCCGCTTCTCTCCCGCTACGACTGAGGGGGGATGTTAGAGTATGAGTTGTAATAGGACTAGGACAATATAGTCTGAGTAGGACTCTTTAGTATTATATAATTAGAACTCTATTGGCCTCCCAGGGCTACCATAGAGATCAAGATATTCAGAATCTATTACAAACCTATTCCAAAGCTATCCCAATAATATTTTCTACATACAACACCTTTTTAAGAGCTAAAAGTTGTACAGCAATATGAAATTGCAATAATTGTGTACTTTTGTAAGATAGATTACCAATGTTAGTATAGTTTGCTAAAGCTCGTGTTTAAAAGTATATATAGTTTTGTAATCTCACAAGAACAAAATAATAATACAAACAATGTAGTATTCATGAAAGCATTGTTGAAAATATTAGAACGGGACTAAACTCTAATAATCTGTTCTATTGATTGCATTGACCCTTGGGGTATATATGAGTACATACGAGGAGAGACTTGGAGTACAAGACAAGTTATGCTAGATTTAAATCTATTCTATCTCTAGAGATTGTTTATGACTCCTTTTATCTCTAACCGAACATATATGTACTTCTAACATTCCCCCTCAGTCGTAGCGGGAGTGAAGCGAACGATTGCGACTGGATTTGAAGTTTGTGCTTCCACCGTCTTCTTCGCTCCACCATCATCAACTGCGTCTTTAATGGTCGGTCCGTCACCTAGGGCGATGCCTGCGTCCCCTTCTGGTGCCGTCCCTTGTCTCTCCTCTATTCCCTCCCGCAGTCATAGCGGGAGTGCCATACACGATAGTGATGACACAAACGCTTTTCACTGGAGTTCTTGCCGACGATAATAGAGTAGCCATGGTCGAGGTAGCCGCATATAGCCGAAGGCAAAAAAAAATGCTATGTTGTAACAACATAACTACAGTCGTACTGGAGGCACCTTGCATATGTCAGAGAATGCCGCCGGGTGTCTTGCATATGTCAGAGGACGATTTTGTCTTGCATATGTCAGAGGACGAGGCGTCAATGCAGTCTTTGTTGCCATAGATGACGCGGTCATTGCTGTCGTCAATGAAGTGTCTTGCAGAATTGTCTGTCAGAGGATGCAGGATGTCCATCCTTGTGGACGAAGTGGTGCAGCGGCTTGACGAAGACCATGCTTATCAAGGCTCGCGGCAATGCATTGTCGGCGTCGAGGAACGAGTTGCTGATGTAGTCGTAGCTGACGATGATGGTTCCATCGAGGCCACCGCACGTCGGACCGAGCCTGACTTTGTTGGCTCCTCCTCGTGGACCTTTTTGTGGCGCTGCGGCTTGCAGGAAGCAGTCGAAGGCCATGCACATGCATCTATCTGCATGCCTACGTGCACTTGCATCTGTTTGCCTGTGCACGAAAGTAAAGACCGCCTGATGCTTGCACCACGCACGTGTACTTGCATCGGAGATCGCCTTGCACACAGACGGAGAAGGAGAGCGCCTCGCCGCTTGTGCCGCAGATGAGATGCACTCCGAAGCCGAAGACGACGAGTGCCTCTGCTTCTCGATCCGGGACGTCGGCGTGATCGGCGGCTGGCTCGTGACGCCAACACGTACTCTGGAGCGATGATGCACCTCGTGGAGAACTCGCCAGAGTCGCAGGCCAGCCTTGCCGTGCGTCCGTGCTGGAGGCCGCAAGCACTACCGGAATCCGGCTCTTTGCCGTGTGCCAGGGGCACACGGCAAAGGTCCTTTTGCCCACGGCAAAGGCTTTGCCGTGTGCCGCCCACGGCAAAGGGCACACGGCAAAGTTTGGCCGGCAAAGGGGCCTTTGCCGTGGGCCACTCGTCGGGCACACGGCAAAGGTTCGCCAAAGAGGGGATTTCCTGAGCACAAAAAAACCGAAAATAAATAGCAAAAAAATTTATTCAAATATAGGAAGGCACCCAACCACCCAAGCCATCAAGCCGCAAGGCGCGCCATTTTTCGCGGAAAATTCGCGCGCTACGCGGTTAGCGGGATTCGAACTCGTGACCTCTCCCTCGCGCGTGACCTCCTCTACCACTACACCACACTCTCACTTATGATTAGAAACTCTTCTGATTCCTACCATATTATACTAAACCGAGTGTAAATTGCTTGTTTGAGGCCCTAAATGATTTCAAATTAAAAAGTTGTCAACTACAAACTTTCATAACTTTTTGAAATCTACAAGTCTTATTTTGGTAGTTTCTCCATCCGAGGTCGTTTACAAAATTTGAATTTCAAATTTGAGAACATTCAAACTTAGCTATCGTTGACAAGATGATTTCAAATAAAAAAATTGTCAACTACAAAGTTTCGTAACTTTTGTGATCTACAACTCTTATTTTGAATGTTTTTTCATCCGAGGTCGTTTGAAAAAACTCAAATTTCAAATTTTGAGAACTACAAACGTACTTTTCATTAGCAAAACAAATTCAAATTAAAAAGTTTTAAACTACAAAGTTGTATAACTTATGAAGATCTACAACTTTGATATATGTCATTTCTTCATCCGATGTAGTGAGAGTAACATTGTTTACAAATCTTATAGATCTCTCTTATAGTTTCAGGAAACTCTACGGGAGTTATAGATTTTGTGAACAATATTCATATGAATTTGTCGAATGAAGAAATGACCAAACTAAAAGTTCTACATCTTGAGAAGTTATACAACTTTGTAGTTCAAAATTTTTTGATTTGAATTGATTTACTACTTCAAAATGTGGTTTTAATTATGGCTTTGCCGAGTGTAAAAAAACACTCGGCAAAGAATTTCTTTGCCGAGTGCATTTCGAAAAACACTCGGCAAAGAAATCTTTGCCGAGTGTATTTTTTTGACACTCGGCAAATATTTTCTTTGCCGAGTGTATTTTGAAATGCACTCGGCAAAGAAATCTTTGCCGAGTGTTTTATTTTCGCCGAGAGTTTTTTGAAATGCACTCGGCAAAGAAATCTTTGCCGAGTGCCCGAAAAATTGCACTCGGCAAAGAGCTTGACACTCGGCAAAGAGAGAATTTCCGGTAGTGAAGGCTGCATGACGTCGACGCCGACGCGCCGGCCCTCGGGTGCCTCTCGCAGGTCTCTTCTGATTTTTTTTTAGAAAATGGAATTACATTCTGGCCTCTGCAGTACTCCCTCCGTCCACGTATAGTAGGCGCAACTCCAAAATCACAAAGACCAAGGATAGTTTAATTAGCGCGTGTTTCCAGAGAAGTCTCTTCGGTTCCGCCTCCGAGCAATTACGGCGCACGCTTCTCTGTCACGGGACGTTAAGGAGCCGTCAGCATGCAGTTTTCGTTCTGGCTTCCACCGCATGCACCTGCAAATCTTCTCCCGCCTAACGGCCGCGCGCTAATTTCTCCACCTGGAGCGCGCTATTTTTTCTCAGCCAACATTTTCTCTCTTGGCGCCTANCGCCAGTGAACCCGCCGGTGCCGCGAAACCCCGGCCCTTTCCCCGGGTCGCAGGACAGCCCCCCACCGCAGGACCACGGGCCGCAGCGCCCCCCGCCACCGCCACCCCTGCAGAGCCCTCCCCGCCGGCGCCCACCGTCACGCCGGCAGCCCCCACGCCACGCCGGTTGTAAGTCCTTTATCGCTTACTTTTGTAGTTTCAATTATTATAGTTAAGATTCATAGATTTTGAATTGTTAAAGTTAGAAATGTTATAGTTTGAAATGTCAGAGTTAGGAAATATTTTAGTTAGAATTCTTAGAGTTAGAATTACAGGAGCTAGAATTTCTTAGTGTCTTCCTTAGTTAATGATGTTAAATTTTGAATTTGGATATAGAATATTGGATGTGGAATGACAGTTAGTTGTTGAATGTGCTCGGCCATCGTGCCGCTTTTCGAATTGCAGGATTTAGAAACCTCCGTTTGCAGGGGAGGTGCTGTCGAAATTTTCAATTTTTAACACTTTTTTTTGGGCAGACGAGTGTCCCCTCCATCGAGACCGGTCTACACCCCGCCGACTTTACACGGTGAGACAAACGTGCTCTCTTTTCCTTTCTTGTTCATTGTTCACGTAACCATAGGCGTCTCCCGTTCGAAAGAGATACGGTTGGACATATGCAGATTTTTGCATATGTGTGACCGTATCTGTTTCGAATTGTCCACGTTTTTTGGACAGCCCGAGGATGTGTAGATGGGTTTAGTTTTCATGGTCTACTCTTATCTGAGTCAGAATTTCGGCATCACCTCCCCGTTGTTCTCCGGATACACAATCTCCTTTCTAGGACGTGTATCTGGAGAACAGCGGGTAGGTGCTGCCGAAATTCTGGCTCAGATAGGAGTAGAGCATGAAAACAAACCCAATCTACTCGGAGATGGGACGCCAAAAGCATGGGCCTGAGTGGGATCCGGCCGCCGCGCCTCTTGATGGAGAAGTCATCATGAGGATGGCAGGAGGCAAGAGGCATGGGAGGTACGCCGTCGGCGACAGCACGATCGACACGGCCAGTACCCCCACTCTCTCCCAGATCAAAGCCGGTAGCGCTAACCCCGACATACGCCAGCCGCAGACCGCTAGCCACTTCAACATGCAACTAATCCAGGTTATTTCTGCTTTATTACACTTTAGTTCATTTTTCCTTACCGTTGAATTCTAACGCTTTGATGGAATATTGCAGGCCCAGCTAGAGGAGGAGAGGAGGAGAACGACCATGCTAGAGGCCCGGCTGGATGAAGAGCGGCAGTGGCGGGAGCAAGAGCAAAGGCGGCGGGACGAGGAGCAAAGGCAGCGGGACGAGGCCGAGCGGCTCCGCATGCAGCAGATGACCGAGTGGTACAACTGGTTCAACGGCATGGCAAGGGACATGGGCCGATCTCCGCCTCCGCCTCCGATGACTTTCGCCCCGCCAGTGATGCCACCTCCGACATATTCTCCTGTGAGTCACCGCTGAAACTTTATAATTTCATTTCGATCAATGACAACCTTAGAAAACTTAGATTCACAACCGTAGCTTAGAAAACTTAGCTCTACTTTGTTTGTGTCCTAAAACTTGTGCAGAACTTTGCTGGATGGGCGGCGGCGTCGAACGAGGCTCCTGCGGCGGAAGAAGACATGCCGACACGCCTCAGCCGCAGTCTGTTCGGCCCACCGCCTGGGCCTACTCAGTGATGATGTGCTTATGAACTTTGTGATTATGAACTTAGTGTGTTTGTGAACGACTTGTTAGTTGTGAACTTATTGTGGATTTATGGTTGTGGATGAGATACTATTTGCTATGGTTATTGTGGATTTATGGTTGTGGATTTTATCTATATGAACTGCCTGAAATGTGTATATATATCTATATGAACTGCCATGTGTATATATATCTATATGAACTGCCTGTGATGTATTTTCAGTGGGGGCACGTTATACCTGAGCAAACAAATGAAACAGGGGCAGTTTGGCACCTTTGCCGAGTGTACACTCGGCAAAGAGGGCCTTTGCCGAGTGTTTCTGACCATACACTCGGCAAAGGTGCCATTTCTGTTACATTCTGATGCACCTTTGCCGAGTGCCGAGCCTTTGCCGAGTGTTTTATTTCGGGCACTCGGCAAAGGTGCATCAAAATGCAACCCTACGGTCAACCTTTGCCGAGTGTGTTACCCTGGACACTCGGCAAAGGTTGGGGATTTGCCGAGTGCCACGTGGCAGCACTCGGCAAAGCCTGGCTCTTTGCCGAGTGTTGCCAGGTGGCACTCGGCGAAGGCCCGCCGTCAGCCGTCCGCCGCCGTCGCCGCCACGTCGGCGTGACGTCAGCAAACGGCTGCGCGCCGTCCGCCGGGCCGTTACGTGCATTTTTTGCCGAGTGTGGGCCCAGGCACTCGGCAAAGCCTTTGCCGAGTGCCCGAGATAATACACTCGGCAAAGAGCCCCTTTGCCGACTGGAGCTGTGCCGAGTGCTCTTTGCCGAGTGTAACACTCGGCAAAAGCTTCGCCGAGTGTATTTTGCCCTTTGCCGAGTGTTTCAGACACTCGGCAAATACGGGGTTTCCCGTAGTGGTCATTGCTGTCGTCAATGAAGTGTCTTGCAGAATTGTCTGTCAGAGGATGCAGGATGTCCATCCTTGTGGACGAAGTGGTGCAGCGGCTTGACGAAGACCATGCTTATCAAGGCTCGCGGCAATGCATTGTCGGCGTCGAGGAACGAGTTGCTGATGTAGTCGTAGCTGACGATGATGGTTCCATCGAGGCCACCGCACGTCGGACCGAGCCTGACTTTGTTGGCTCCTCCTCGTGGACCTTTTTGTGGCGCTGCGGCTTGCAGGAAGCAGTCGAAGGCCATGCACATGCATCTATCTGCATGCCTACGTGCACTTGCATCTGTTTGCCTGTGCACGAAAGTAAAGACCGCCTGATGCTTGCACCACGCACGTGTACTTGCATCGGAGATCGCCTTGCACACAGACGGAGAAGGAGAGCGCCTCGCCGCTCGTGCCGCAGATGAGACGCACTCCGAAGCCGAAGACGACGAGTTCCACTGCTTCTCGATCTGGGACGTCGACGTGATCGGCGGCTGGATCGTGACGCCAACGACACGTA
>CM014272.1:13575097-13596141 GCA_004135705.1 Alloteropsis semialata
ATTTTTTTCTAGGACATGAAGTTGATCAATACAATTCAATTAACTTTGCAGGAACTTTGAAAAAATGATATAAGATGGCTAATCTAAGTGAAGAAACAATGTATGTGTGATTCTTAGTAGCTCAACAGAACATAACATTCAAGATATATTCCTTCGGCCCTATTGAATAGACGGCTTATGCATATCCAAACATATATTGATCTCAAGCATGCGTACCACATCCTTCTCATCAAAGCATGCACTGATAAAACAAGAGATCTTTTGGATCCAAATCTACAAAATTGGTACCTTGAACTTACTTTAATTAATATATCTTTCAGTCAAAGATGTGCCACATGCGTGTATTATTGTGTGAATATATAAATGGTCCAAGCTCTACAACTAGCCACTACTGTTGTTACTTCCAGCTTATAGCTAGATTCCGTGGAACATTTTGCTTTCCAGAAACTCCAAGATCATCAGCTCTTCACTAATCGTCACAGTAAGCTAGATCATGCGCGGGCCTGTTCGAAAAAGTTCAAGAATTCCCTGCTCAATCTTACACTACTAGATTTGTATAAAACACCGAGAGTCATTAGTAGAGTGGCTGACCGTAAATAGTATTAAAATATGGCATGAAAAATTTGGTCGGAAATTCTTCCTCGCTGATTTGGTCGTCGGCAAAGGTTCCTTTAACGCTAGATTACCGTCGGCCATTAGTTTAAAAAATAGTAACTGGTGAAATTCCCGTCGGCCACCTACCGGCTGATTGGTCGCCGGCAAAGGTTCCTTTAACGCTAGATTACCGTCGGCCATTAGTTTACAAAATAGTAACTGGTGAAATTCCCGTCGGCCACCTACCGGAAACGCTCAGCTATTCTTGTAGATCGTGTAGTGTTACTTGCAGCATCTAGCTAGACCCGGTCCAGCCCGAACCCGTTATGGAAACCCTAGCTGCCTGCCACTATAAAAGGCAGCCACCCCTATGCTCCCAAACCATCCATGAATTGCATCGTCCACAACAGCTTGACAAAGAGATCTGGAGAGCTAGAGAGAGAGAGAGAGAGAGAGAGAGAGGGCCTATAGACTCTAGGGAGAGATAGTTTGCTTCGAGATTTGTGCAAGATCACCGACTGAGATCAAATGGACCGCGTGATGAAGCTGGCGTCGGAGCGAGCGGTGGTGGTGTTCACGCTGAGCTCCTGCTGCATGTGCCACACGGTGACGAAGCTGATGCAGGACCTGAGCGTGAACGCGCTGGTGCACGAGCTGGACAGCGACCCCAGGGGCAAGGAGATGGAGCGCGCGCTGCTCAAGATGCTCGACGGCAGGGGCCCCGCCGTCCCCGCCGTCTTCATCGGCGGCAAGCTCGTCGGCGGCACCAACAGGGTCATGTCGCTCCACCTCGGCGGCGAGCTCGTGCCCATGCTCATGAACGCCGGCGCGCTCTGGGTGTAGAGACCAACACACGTGTCACACACGTATGCCACGCATCTGCATATGGATGCGCAAAAAAATAAAATGGTCATACGTGTGTGTCAAGGGCAGGTTTTTCCAAGGATTATTACTAATGTGTGTGTCAAGGGCAGGTTTTTCCCGTCCTGTTCTTCTGAGTTCTGACAGGAATAACTAGGGCAAACTCGATGCTCTTGCTAGCTTCATGCCTTGAAGGAGCTAGTGAGCGACAGATATATGTATGGCCTTGCTTCTAATTTTCTCTTCTTCTTTTTATGTTTTTGTTCCAACTTGCAATGGTGAGTGTATGTGTCACCCTTTTTTGAAGAGCTTATGAATATATGTATGGATAATGTTGAATAATAATAAGGAATCAGTGATCACATGTTTTATGAATGTATACAATCCTGCATATCAAGCATTTGATTTCTTGGTTTGATCATCTAGTTGTATACTTGTATTGGGCTGTCTTCTAATTAGCCATGCTGAAGGAGGAATCTCACTTATATTATTACTGATCTCTTTTAACTCGAGGAACATGAGCCCAAGGAGACCCGGACCAGCGGCAATGGCCTCCTTTTCTTTAGTGGGTTAAGGATCGACATATTAATCACAATAGCGCTTTGAGTAAACATGTGGTTATTCTTTCTGTTGTTTAATTTGCCATATGAAGCATTACTATGGAGATATATGTCTTCATTGTTGTTGCAATTTGACTTTTGAGTTCTAGAAAGTTATTTTAAAAATGAAAATAATATAGATAGTGAAGCTATTTTACATTGAAAAGAGCTGGCAGGCAGATCTTATTTCCCCCAGAGAGAATGGGACATTTCATTACAAGCAACCGGTTAGTTTGATATGGTGCCACATGATGACATGTGTATATGTTAATATGGAAAACATTGATTGATTCTATCAAATTCATTCAAAACAAATTAGTAAATTCTAGGATTAAGAAATAAAGGATAATACACTACTAACTGCAAAGATAAAATTTATTTTTTATAGACCATGAAAAAATAATTAATAGGTGCATAGTATTTACTCTGTGGTTTGGTTCCCCTAATTGCATAGGTGTAAAGTACTTACTCAAATGGAACTAAAGTTCAATGGCATGATCTCTGTTACGTTGGGCCTAATTATATGCCCACTAGCTAAGAATCATAGCATGATCATCAACTTATGTACTCATTTTCGCAAGTCATAAAGCATGTACATTTAACAAAATATTTGTCAAATCAAAGTGTAATTTTATGATTATTTATCAAAAAGAATAATAATTTCAAAAAGAATATTTTTCTATCTCTGTAATAATTCGTCTACATGTATATATGCAACTTCAGCTTAGATAGATCTAGTAGTGACAGATGGATATAAAGGCAACAAATATTCATGCATGTGATATACGATAGATTGCAATCGGTCTCGGATCGCAGCATCACATAAATGCACTGTATACGCACTCAAACCAGGTGAGGTAATAGTGATGAGAGAGAGAGAGAGAGAGAGAGAGAGAGAGAGAGAGAGACGCCTCTAGCTACTTGGTGGCTATCCTTTATATATACCTTTTCATATGCATTAATGGCTTCTTTTTTTAGATTCGAAAACTACAATGTGGGATGTGAAGTTCAGAGCGAGCCAGCCAAAGTTGTGGCTTGTGGGGTGCCACATTGTGAGCTATGAGAGCTCCAATTCCTCTATAGTAACAGGAAGGGCTTGATCCCCCACCGTGGAATCACTTTAGTTTTGACTTTTTAATTTGTATTTTTCTTTTCTTCTCTTTTCTTGTGGAATATAAATTGATTCTATTCTTGTACATGCAAGGACCGGTTGATCAGTGCGTAGTGATAGTGAAGTGGTACATATACTTGATTGTTGTGTTGTGTTACACGTGCATACGATCGAATCCATGCTTCAACTCCTTGGTGGATATCATTTTCAATGTCGTCTCTGTGTTTTAGTTTTATGTTTTTATATTTTTCTTAAGATGTACCAAAATACTAAACTAACATGGTGTATATATTTTGTACAAATTGAACATACTACAATGTGGTTAATCTAGAATTGATCATAAATTCAATATAGCAAGGAAAAAGTGGTCATTAGTGAAGATAGAAGCAAAAAAATTGTTAGTGAAGTTTTGAGTGGACAGGTTTCATTTACTCAAGTTCAAGTCCCATTTGCTTATTCTAATTTAGGATCTTTTTGTTCTTAAAAGTTTACTGGCTCAATAAACATATATACATTTGATATTGCACTAGACAAACAAGGTAGTAATTGGTTTTATTTATTTGTCCTTTGATGGCTATGGTTTAATAGGATTGGAAAGGAGAAGATGCGATTATCCTAGCTAAACATTAGGCATTCCAGCTTTGGGAAGCCGCGCGATGGGTAGTTTTCCTTCTTTTCTGAGATATGCATATTTGCTTCTTCGAATATTTTTGCCGACATGGGCTGGTGCTTTTTCCTTCTTTCATTTTCTGGTAGATGCCTATTGTTGGCCAAATATTCTTTTACAAAGGGGGTTAATTGGTGCTGTTACCATTTGACCTTTCAATTAACCCAAATGCTACATCGAGAGCCCTCTCGATTTAACCGTAACTCGACACCCCTCTTGTTACTTCCGCTAGCACCCTCACACAATGTAACTTTGATACAGAAGAAGTAACCGAAGAGAGAAGGAGAAGGTGGTTGTGGGCGGTAGGTGGGCGGAGCGGCCGGCGGCGGGTCGCCGCCGGCCATGGGCGGCGGTAGAGGTGGCGGAGTTAGGGTTTTGGATTTTGGTGGCGGTGCTTACCGGAGTTGGAGAAAATCACTGGCCGTAGAGGGATGGCCGGGGCGATGGCCAGCCAGGCGGTGACGATGGGTTGTGGGCGGTGAGGCCGGGCGGCGATGGCGCTGCCGGTCGGGTGGCGGAGGAGCCCCGGTGGGCGGGGCCGGTGGCGGGGGCGACGGGTCGACGACATTAGCGGAGGGTGGTGTTGTGTTGTGTTAAGTGTGCGTACGATCGAATCCATGCTTCAACTCTTTGGTGGATATCATTTTCAATGTCTCTCTGTGTTTTAGTTTTATGTTTTTATATTTTTCTTAAGATGTACCAAAATACTAAACTAACACGGTGTATATATTTTGTACAAAATGAAAATACTACAACATGGGTAATCTAGAATTGATCGTAAATTCAATATAGCAAGGAAAAAGTTGTCATTACTGAAGATAGAAGCAAAAAAAAATGTTAGTGAAGTTTTGAGTGGACAGGTTTCATTTACTCAAGTTCAAGTCCCGCTAGCTTATTCTAATTTAGGATCTTTTTGTTCTTAAAAGTTTACTGGCTCAATAAAAATATACATTTGATACTACACTGTGATGACGATGACAAACAAGGTAGTAATTGGTTTTATTTCTTTGTCTTTTGATGGCTGTGGTTTAATAGGATTGGAAACAAGAAGAAGATGCGATTATCCCAACTAAACATTAGGCATTCCTACTTTGGGAAGCCGCGCGATGGGTAGTTTTCCTTCTTTTCTGAGATATGCATATTTGCTTCTTCGAATATTTTTGCCAACATGGGCTGGTGCTGTTTCCTTCTTTCGTTTTCTGGTAGATGCCTATTGTTGGCCAAATATTCTTTTACAAAGGGGGTTAATTGGTGCTGTTACCATTTGACCTTTCAATTAATTGGACTCCATACATATGAACTGACAATAGGCATTGCACATGGAGACTGGCTGCACCCGTATGGTTAGTGCTACAATGCACATGGAAACAAAAGGTTTGAATCCTAGAATCAATGCTAGCTACCATCCATCGATTTTTAGAGTACATAGACACTTGTTCACTAAAGATGAAAATGCATACCTCCAATATATTTGTACAAGACATGAATGCTTGTGTACTTGATGGTGTGTATTGAGTGTGGGCGTCTCTTTAATGTACTCTCCTGGAAAATAGAATGTGCACCTCATTGTTACTTACTTTAAATAATTTTTATCAAGTTCTTCATTTTTGAATTTCTTCAAACAGCAGTGAAATTGCTTACCTATTCTCCTCTGGTCAGCTTGTCAGATAAAATTAAAGGTGACCATTGCCAGTGTTTGTATGTAAGTGAAAATTAGTTCATGTGTATATATTGCTGAAGTAACCAACGACGAACCATTTGGCATACATCAGCATCCAATACTTTTGTTTGTGGCCCTGGTCTTAGAAAAGAAATGGCCGGCAGATTCAAACCTTATCATAAACTTGGGGATCTTTCAAGCTTTAGAGAGATTCCATAGTGATTTTGGCATCAGAAAAATTTCCAGATATTCCCCATATATCTAGCCAGACCCAATTGTTTTAAACGTTATCCAGTACGCACATAGCACTTGCTGAATGGACATGGACACATGCATTGATGCATGTATGAACAACAATGCGTCTATGCCAGCCTTTGTTATCTTATGGTGATCAGACACCATAATAACTTTATGTTACTTTTTATGTTAGGGGCATTTTTGTTAACACTTAAAACAATAATCGTGTACACTAATAATATCCAAGTGACTGATCTAACTATCACTAATTAGTGGACTGTGCAAGTAGAATTCAAACCCGACCCATCAAAAAAATAAAAAACAGGAAATGAAAAAAAATATATTTTCAAAAAACAAAAGGAAAAGCAACTAAACGACGACAGAGACAGAATTATGCCCTATAGCACGCTCTGACGCTCATCTTGAGCTATGCAATCCACACGTCCAAGATTCTTATGCCCATTGCCCACATCTCGCGAATCTCTGTGTGTGTCCTCTCTCAATCTCCTACAAGCACCCACTATTCTCCTCTTCCTCTATCCGATGAACACTATAAAAAGGGCATCACGCCCTCTCTCGCAAAGCACACAGCAAGAAACACATCAGCACACAGCTGAGACAAGCACGAATTAATTAGCATTCCCATAGCTCGATCATTGTTCTCCAGCCGGTTGGATCTAGAGAAATCAAGAAGAAACGGCGGCGATGGCGGAGAGGGTGTCGAGGCTGTCGACGGAGAAGGCGGTGGTGATCTTCACGACGAGCCAGTGCCCGATGTGCCACACGGTGTCGAGCCTCTTCTCCGAGCTCGGCGTGTGCGCGGCGGTGCACGAGCTGGACAAGGACCCGCGCGGCCGGGACATGGAGCGGGAGCTCGCCCGCCGCCTCGGCCGCGCGCCGCCTGTCCCCGCCGTCTTCGTCGGTGGCAACCTCATCGGCTCAACCGACAAGATCATGTCGCTGCACCTCGCCGGCAAGCTCGTGCCCATGCTCAAGGGCGCCGGCGCCATATGGCTCTGAAGTCTGAATCCATCCATATCCACGATGACCACATCCATAATCAGCCCCAAAATTTTGCTGAGTTTATTAATTATATATATAAAGTTTGCACTTGTGAACACACTCTCTATATAGTGTGTTCACAAGTCAGACATGATGCACCCTGCGTGGACCATCGGATCGTCCCAACGTGAAGATAGTTTTAAAATGTGTGAGGTTGAGGTTTTGTCTTGCCGCTAGTGTAAACTAGCAGTGCTGAAAAGGGTGTAAAAGGTGCTTGTAACCTCCCCTTTCCAGTTTTTCCAATGAAATAAGAATTTTGAACTACCTCTCTTCCAGTTCTTTGATTGTTCAAACATATGATCAGGGGTGAACAGACACGCCATTTTCTCAAAAAAGAAGGAAATAAGAATTTTAAAGCCTAAATGAATACTTGTAAAAGATAAAGGACAAGCATGTTCTTTTTGTATGACAGTGGACTGTGCCATGGAGATTTTGTTACATGAACACAGCTGAGCTTGTATGGAGTCTTTTGCTTCTCATACTTCTATCAAGCGAGTTGAAGCAAAGAACAACTCTAAGGAATATTAATTACAGATTCTTTTTTTCTTTTTCCGCTGGAGGAACTTGCCTTCAAATGATGCTTCCCAAATTTACTGCTGCTCTGTCTTGATCTTATTTTCTGCTATCCTGTCTAGTCAACAAGTTACAAGTGTCGGACATGCCATAAGCAAAGCACAAAAAGGATTCATATGTAGTTTTAAAAATATAGAGGCAAAAACCAGAAATTGATGCCGATTTCACAAATGTAGGTTGGAATACCATGGGGTCGTAAAATTGGGCTCATCTTTTAAAGAAAAAAATTAAAATTCCATTGTTTCGTATTGGGAAATTATTTTAGCATGCTACATGCTTGACAAGGATGTCCTTTTTTATTCTTTCACTATTTCTTAGTGGTTTTTTATGGTGACCCACCATATCTCTTTTTTAAAAAAATTGAAAGATTTTTCTGGTCTTATTGATGTAAAAAGATGTTGATATCGTGGGAGTGTAAAAAATAAATTAGGGCATAAACAGAGATGTGGCAAACAAGAGAAATTGCATGCAGCAGCATTTTCTTTCGAAAAGGAAAAAGGTAAGAAACATATATTATTATATTTTGTTGACAAAACGAACTCGCAAGGCATAACCTACTCACATATTTGTCATTTGTGTCTTCAAGAGGTATGGGCCATACAATGACCACCACTGACCTCCCATTTAGGTTGTTGACCGAGTATGTTTTTTGAAAGGCCATATACATATAGGCCCAGTAGCTGGCCCAAGCGAGCAAGAATTTGCCAGCAAACTAATGGGCCGATGGCCCAAATGAGAGGGTTGAATACATAATTTTGTGTTAACAGCCGGCCGCAATTTTTCCATGCAATTTCCCTTTTCTTCTCAAAAACTATTTGGCCAAAGATGATGGTTCTAGTGTGCGAAAAGGGAACTGCTTACTTTTGCCCAGTGTTTGTGTTCCATTTTTTCCACCAAACAATACAAAGGATGCTAGAAGATGAATTTTCTAGAAAAATGCCATCCCTTTCAGGAGCCATAATTCTTAGTTTCTTACACTAAGATGATCATATCTTGCTCTTGTTGTTTCACTAACCACTGCAGTAACAGTAAACATCACCATGATATGCATTTGTCGATTAAAAAAATAAAATTAGTTTGTCGTTGAGTTGCAAACAATCGTCACACTCAATGCTAACCTGTCAATCATTTCCATCCATGCTCGAAGATGCATTTGACAATGTGTCTGAATCAGAACCTTCTACTCAGTAAGAAGCGATTAGTGGTCCAAAGGAACATGCAGAAAACATGTGAGGCAGCTCACAAGCCTCACATATGCATATACATATATAATCTCAAGTAACATGTTATGCAACCGACAACCTAAACTAGGAGACCATCCATGTGAGTTGGTTGTATGTGAACATATGGACGCATAATCCAGTCCAGACACTGAATCGAGTGAGCCACAGATTATTGAATGTTAGTAGCCCATGCATGCTCAGATCCAGATGGGCCAACGGAGACCTAAATTTAGACGGCACAGCAGCTAGCCTAGCACCATACACAAGAATGCACAGGCTTGGTCCATCAACCATCTCAATTATTCATCTGGGCGGCGGATACGGGCCGTCTGATCTTTGATGGACGGTTTGGTGATAGGTAGAGGATGCATGGGCACTGCATTTGGTTCTGATCATAGAATTTATTGGCACCAGTGGACAGTGGTACGTACAGCATTACTGTGATATGGTCATGATTGGAGTTTCTGGACCATATATGCAAGCACATCATGTGTCATGGGACATATGGCATTGAATTAGTAGGCTGGCGCCCTCGCCCATCCTTTGATTATGATAGTAATATCAATTGATAATTGCTTGCACTTGTGTGAAGATCTAATATACATGTGCAATACTTTGTGAGTAATTCAATGCATGGAAATGGTTGAGAATGTGAATTGTGGTGTAAATGGAAATGCTTATGTATCAAGTTTGAGTTTGTATGGAGAAAATGTGATATCGGTTCATGTTCATGTATGATTTAGCACATGGTGAATGGGGGTCCATGTAGGTGCATGTAATGCCTTGTTTCAAGGGAAAATTCTATTTTACACCCTTCAACTATGACAAACGTCTGATTTTCAACTCTCCACTACAAAATCGGACATTATAGGCCATCTAAGTATCTAACTATTGAAATCATGCAAATTTGGCTCTTTGAGTGGTTTCAAATACGGTTTTCTATTTTCTGGAATATGCAAAAATATTGGTTTAATTTAAAATTTTCATAACTAAATCATTTTAAATTAGAGAAATACAAAATTAGTACCAAAAGAATTCTAAAAATGTAACCTATACGTTGGTGCTCTATTGGGAGTTAGTTAAATCTTATTTGTTCTTGTTCCTAACATTTATTGATTCTATTGATGCTTTCATTTATAAGATTCAAATAATTCTCCATAGAGCACTAACATATAGGTTACATTTTGAAATTTTTTGGTATTGGTTTTATATTTTTCTTATTTAAAATGAATTAGTTATGAATTATTTAAATTAAACTAGACTTTTTAAATTGTCAGAAAATGGAAAACCGGCCTCAAAACCACTCAAAGGCCCAAATTTGCACGGCTTTGATAGTTGGATGGCCTAGAATGTCTGGTTTTGTTGTAAAGGGTTGAAAATAGGACTCTTATGATGGTTAAAGGGTGTAAAATGGTCTTATGTTATGTGAGTAACAACCAATGGTGGTGAAAGATGTTGAGATGGAGGGCGGCCGAGTTCAAAATATGTCTTTTGGATCATGATGGAGTCACTAATAATGAAGAAAAACCCATGCATATTGCCACCTAACGTGCTAAGATAAGCTAGAAAGGTGTCCAATTTCATCTTATATGAATAGTTAGGGCTTGGTACAGGGATGAATTCTCCATCAAGCACCAACTGACTAGGCAATAGGTTAGTGAAAAATGAGAACCAAACTAAGTGTTGAAGACAGTGGGCTCCTCCACCGTGATCATGTCCCTCTTTGTCTTGATTTATCAAGGGAGATTCGTGAGAACGAAAGCGGAAGTGGAGAGGACGAGACGCGAGAGGAGAAGGCAGCGGTGCACAAAGTGGAATGGGCACCGAGTAGTATTGGCCACAAGTAACCCTAATGCATCTGAATCTGGGCCCTACACAATGCAGCTATATATCCATCGGGTATGCATATCTGGAGAACCAAACACGACCCATTGAAGATGCAAGAAGCATGGAAGGTTGAAGGATTAAAACGGTGGCAATGGGAGGCAAATTTCAGCGAATAGAGTTTCGCTCAAGAATTTAGCGTATACAGTATACTATTTCAAATTTAAAGAGATGTTCCCAACACGGGAGGGTTTTGTGAGCAAGCAGCCAGAGCTTCCACTGATACCATACGCACATCAGATCCCGGGTTGTCTGCATATGGTTGGCACGACCTGCGTGCGTAGCCTGCAGGCAGGATTCATTGCGTCCACCAGATTGCTACCCTCCAAGATCCTCACTGAAACCGTCGCTCCCACTCTCGTCTGTTGTCTCCATTCGCAAATAGGAGACTGAGCCAAACAGAGGAGCCCAAAAAGGTTCAGATAAACAAGATTATCGTGTACAAAATGTGCTTAAGATGCCCTTGGGAAAGCCCAAACCTACGCCTATTTTTCTCGAGAGAAAAAAAAATCCTCTGGCAAACGTGGACCAAATGGCGAGTAGAGACGAGACCCCCATCGGAAAGTGTCGCCTCGTGAAATGCCGGTAAAACGATGGACGCCACACCGTAAGGCCCGATGGAGAAGAGTTTCCAAAAAGTGGTAACTTATTTCACACTGACAACCGTGTCCTCTCTCACAGAACACGTTTCCCAATGGTAACTTTCTTTCCAAACTTTCTGAATCTTTCTGAACTAAACAGGCCCATGGTACAATTCCTACTTTCCTAGTGATCGAATGAAGTTCATTACCTCTGGTCCCCCAAAGACCATGACCATTTTGAATGCAAATTTTATTGTGTGACTTTTGAAAACATCATGTCATCTTTGAGTAGATAAATGAAACGGGATTTCACAATGCAAGTTTCATTTTTTGTTTTGATTACATCTAAGGTAAGGTACCAATGATAGCTGATGAAACATGTAGGGATAAAACGAGTTGCTCTTAGGCCATTCTGGAGAGAAGGGAGGGTCAAGGTTTCATGAATAAAAATAAAACCAATTTAGATACTCAAACTCAGCCTCTATCGAGTAATTATATTGGCTTTTTTAATAAAGACAATATTTGACAATAAAACAGCAATTTTACTAGCATGAGAAACGTTGGTCAACGCAGTAAAAACACGTCGCGGATGCATCCAATCATTCCTCCCATGGTCCACGGGTGGATGACCGTAAAACAGAGAGCAGCAGGAGCGAAACCGCCGGCCACGACACCTCAGCTGACACTGCCTGCTGCCGTGCCGCCGCCGCCGCAGATCGCAGTCACTGCCTTTTCACAGCCTTTCCGCCACCCCCACCCTCTGTCCTCTGTCTCCGTCTCACGCACACAGGCACAGCTGGAGAGCAGAGCGGGTGTGCCTCACTCTCTCTCCCTCCCTCTCGCTCTCTCTCTCGCCCCCCTCGGACCACGCCGCCGTTGCAGCGCTGTGCTGCTCTGGGAATCTTGGTGGGTAGCAGGCGCTGAATGTCTGAATCCTGAGAGCGAGAGGTGCAAAGGGGGTGCGGCGTCCATCGTTTTCGCTGCAGATTTTTGGCGGCGGCGCTGTCGCCCCCGTGCTCCACCGCCACCAACCCAATCCGAGAGGTGGTGCGTGCTCCCGTCTCGCTCCCGGGGGCCGTTCTCCCTATCCTCGATTTCCTCTCTGATTTCTCCACCATTTCTGGTGCCTGCTTGCTGGTTGCGCGATCCGTATGGTTGGTTCCCCCGAGCGAATTTCTTGGCGATTTTTCCAGGGGCAAAAAGGTCGCCATTTTTCTCTTGAGTTCTTTCGACTCCCTCCCGTCTGGGATTCCGTTTCGTTGGGAATGCTGCTTCTCGGAACCCGAGAAATGCGATTGCATCGCTTCCTCCCAAACGCCTCGCCTCTCGATTTCCCCTCGATCCCTGCCCGTGTCTTCATGATTGAGCTTTTACTCCCCCTTTGCGGTTTCTTGCTCTCCCTCCGAATCGCTACTGGACTGACGACGGTGACATTTTGGGGACGAGATTGTTTTTCCTGGATTTGTCTGCGCTTCTTGGTCTCAGTCCCCTGTTTTCCGCCATGATTCGGTCTCTCCACCAACCCCATGTGCTTCTTCCCAACTGATTCTCGCATTGACTTGGCTTGTTTGCAGGTGACAAGGGGCTGATGCCCTACCCGGCGGTTCGGTTCTGAATCCTGAACGGAACTTAGAATTGAGAGAGCGCGCAGTCTTGAATATGTTTGGTTTCTCCAGGCGCCGGGTGAAACTTGGCAGGTGAATAGTGGGCCCAGTTCTTTGATTTCATCATGTGATGTTTCCTTCTTCTTCTTCTTTCCTGCCTTTTTTACTCTTTATTTATGTACTTGCTGTGTTTATGATGGCAAGGGGAGCTTTTTAACCCCAAACTTAGTTCCTTTTGTACTTGAATTCAGTACAGGATTCTAGTCTTGGCAGTTAAATTAGCACCTGAGTCGATCATCAGCAGGTGCTTCAAAACATCATGATTATCAGTACATCTTTTGAGCATTTTTTTTTTCTTTTGGTACGCTGTTAATTGATTTGGTTTTTCTGACTACCTATGCTCAGAGTAGTACTGTTGATAAAAATTGATGGGACAGGGATAAGCCATAAGTTCATGATGCCATACAATTTCATGAAGCCGATCCAGCATGTAGATCCCACCATATAAATACGTCTTGGACGAATTCTTTTAGTATTGCTTTATCCTTTATCTTGATTGTTTTAGCCCTTGGGAATTACTTTTCTTGTCCAGGTTGAAGGGTGACCAGAGTGCTCATTCAAACGGCTCTAGGAGTAATGCTGGCCTTACGAAACAGCTCAGCTTGCCCAATGTGAGCCTTTGTGGCCGAATCAGTTTATCTAGTACTGGCCTTGTTGTATTCTGGGCACATCTGGATGGTTAGATCTTGGAATTTCCTTTTCAGGTGGATGACACTGTTACAACATCAGTGAGCGGCCGTGCAGATGATCTTTCATACCGCTGCTCTTCCGATACTTTTGATCTAGGCAGTCGCTGTTTCAATATTTCTGAAAATTGGACTGTGTTGTCCACAGAAGGAGACAAACCTGTCCCTCGCTTCTATGTAATCCACTTAAAAAAATGTAGAATAAGTTTGTATATCTTGACACAATTTATATGCTTTCAATTAACATCTCTTCAACTTTGATTAAACAGCATGCGGCGGCCATTGTGAATAGCAAAATGGTAGTGTTTGGTGGTGATTCTGGTCATCACTTATTAGATGATACAAAGGTAGTGGGAATCTCTTTTTATGCATGTGTTGTTTTATTGGAACTCCGCACTGATTATCATGTCATGATCAATAATTTTATGACTTTACTGTTTATGTTAATTAGATACTGAATTTAGAGAAGCTTAGCTGGGATTCTGCACCGCCAAAAGTTTGCCCATCACCAACTGGGCGTTCTGTTAAGTTGCCAGCCTGCAAAGGTCATTGTCTGGTATAGTTCTTGTAATGCACTGTTGTTGTGTGGTTCAGATATCTAAGTTATGGATACAGTCATTCCTTTCAGAAGAAAAATTGTGTATAACTTTTTCAGTTAGATTTCTACTTGTATTCTAGATTTTTTAATGCATTTCTCATTAGCTGTCAAGATTATCGTGCATCAATAGCCAATTATGTTATACTTTGCTGAAAATTTTTCACTTAGGCTATAACTTGCACTTAACATCGTCTGAAACTTAAAGTTACAACAGTTAGAACACTGGTCAGAGATCTATTATCCAAAGAAAACGAGGATTGTCCTGCATGCACTCCTTTTAAACACTATAAGAAACATTTATGCATGTGGTGTGATATACAGGTTCCTTGGGGAAATAGTGTCATTCTTGTCGGAGGTAAAACTGAGCCTGGTTCTGATCATTTATCAGGTTTGCAGACACTACATAAATCTCCAAAATACATACAAGTATTTCATGCCTTCCTCAACCAGATAATGATAAATAACTCTTTTTTCTGCAGTATGGATTTTCAATACTGAAACAGAACTTTGGTCACTTGTTGAAGCCAAGGGTGATATCCCTGTAAGTGGTTTGATATTGAGAGTTATGCTTTGGCAAACGTTGACACTTCGATACTGAATTATCTTCTGGTCCTGAGTTAAGCCAGCTCGAAGCGGCCACACAGTGATCAGAGCTGGTGCTACATTGATACTTTTTGGTGGTGAGGACACAAAAGGAAAGAAGCGGCATGACCTTCACATGTTTGATCTGAAGTCTTCAACATGGCTTCCATTGAACTATAAGTAAGTCATCCTAGATTTGTTTCCTCTAATCTTTTGGTGCCGATCTGTCGTTGTCCAACTCTTAACATGCCTTATCTAAGTGCATCTGAGTTATTTTTCTATTTGTAGTCAGATTTAATTTGCATTCTTGAGTCACTGATTAAAGATCACTGTTGTAGAGGCGCTGGACCTTCTCCAAGATCCAACCATGTTGCTGCACTGTATGATGATAGGATCCTTCTGATTTTTGGAGGCCACTCAAAGTCCAAGACCCTTAATGACTTGTATTCTTTAGATTTTGAGACAGTAAGTTGTGAGCTTCCTTCTTGTTCACCTCGGTATGTTTTCCATGTTGCGGGGCTAACGGTTTTCTCTTCCTTACAGATGGTATGGTCAAGAGTGAAGACTCATGGTCATCACCCATCACCCCGAGCAGGTTGCAGTGGAGCTCTGTGTGGAACTAAGTGGTACATAGCTGGTGGCGCGAGCAAGAAAAAACGTATGTCTGAAGCTCTCAACTTATGAATACAGTATCTGGAAAATGAGTTGGTGGTTTTATTTCTTATGTGAAAAAACATATATTGTCAGAATGATGTCCTATCTTGCTCTTTTTCAAATTCTCAGGACATGTGGAAACCTGGGTTTTTGATATCCTACAATCTAAGTGGTCTGTTTGTGTAGTACCCTCAAGTTCATCAATAACTTCAAACAAAGTAAGTCCATTTGGTTTCTGACTCTTATTTAATCTCAATGGTTTTCAATATGGAGCTGATACTAAAATAGTGCAAACAAATGTTAACCCTCATGTTCGAATTCTTGCTGATAACAATACAAAGATTATCATTATCACTGCAAAAGCATTCTTCCATTTCCTTTGTGCAAAGTGCTGTTTCTAGTGCTCAAACTCAATACTTCCAATTTTACATTATTTCATCTGACTATCCAAATAGCTAAAACAACTGTTCGTGCAGGGTTTCAGCATGGTTCCTTTCTACCATAGGGACAAGATTGCTCTTATTGCTTTTGGGGGGAACAAAAAAGAGCCAAGCAACCAGGTGAAACAATTGAACTTCTATTAAAGAACTGATTGCCATTTTAACAAAAAAAATGAATTGTGATTTCTCATGATTTTGGGGCTTTAAAAAAACAATTTTGCTAAGCCCAAAGACCATAAAAAAAAGGTTTTTGAAGTTTGAAGCTTTCATATCAACTTGAATCGTATCACTAATCATTTGACCTCATCCAGGTTGAAGTATTAGTGGTACTGCAAAATGAGCATTCTTTTAGTTGGCGGTCAGCCCCGGAAGTAGATCGTGTGCTGTATGAGTATTCTCCAAGCAATAAGGAGCTTGTTGGTCATCTCAACAAATGTGCCCCCTTGTACTCTAACAGTTCCGTTGCAAGGCATAGTCTCACTTCTGTGGTAGAACACCCATCTAGAAAGGAAACCCTCTGTGAGTCATTGTTGAAGCAATCCAACTGGGGTACTTCACTCCATGGGCATTTGGATCAAGTAGAAGAGTGCAGCTTAGCTCAAAAAATGCAAAAACCAATCGATGATGACAGATACGATGAAGCAGATGACTCTTCTTCTTGTCAAGAAAGCACTGTAAGTACTGCACCTACTAGCCACTTGATGTATTATGTGGTTCCCTGCATAATAGATTGTTTTACAGCCAAAAGGGCATTGGAGCACAAGGACTGGAGCTGGTATTAAGAATGACATTAAGAACGACATGGCACAGGTAGAAACAATGGTGAGTAGGGGGTCAAATGTAAGAAGTATCGCTAGATGCTCTTCAGACGTGAGCCAGAGTCACCTATACAACACAAAGGTAGCAGATTTGATCAGAAGAAATGCCACACTTGAAGACCAGCTTGTGACTGCATTAGCAAGCAAAGACCAGCTGGAGAAGAGCCTATCTTCAGTCATTCACAGCAGGGAGCAGATGGAGAAGATGCTTGCCAACAAGGATAAGGAGGTGGAGATATTAAAAGAGAAGATAACAGGCCTAGAGTTGGCACAAGAAGAGTCAAACAGCCTCTCAAACACGGTCCATGCTGATAATGTGCGCCTTGAGCGTGAAGTGGCATTCCTGAAGGCTGTCACGGATGAGACCCAGAAGGCAAGGGAACTTGATATTTACTTGTAATGTTTGGTGATCTTGTTCTTGTCATTGTCTGTACTGAGTTGGTTCTGTTCTTGTAGGAGCTGCATTCCACTCGAAGAGTTTTGGCGGGAGAACAGTCGCGTGCATTCCAGCTCCAGGTACTCTTGTCTGATACATATTTGACTCATACATTGAGAAGTTGAATTGTACCAAAATTGTTTGTCATGCAATTCAGCAAATATACTAACATGGTAATGACCATGGACACCCTTTGCCAGGTTGAAGTGTTCCATCTCAAGCAAAGGCTGCAAATACTGGAGGGAAGATCAGGAACTCCGCCTAAACAACGCCACATGTAGTAGTCACATCTTTGCATTTGTGGACAGCAATTGTTGCGAGTCTGTAACATTGCTTTGTAAATCATGTGTTTATGCAACAATAGGTTTTGATGTGTTACCATGTTACATGAGTTGATATTGATATGTTGTGAGGATATGATAAATTATAAATAGCTGATGCATTGAACACAAACTTTACTTGATGTTCCAATTGTATATAGTGCATAAATTATACACCTCAAGTATTACTTTCACAACAAATGGTATCTTCCTTTCTCAAATCCCAGTTTTAAATTAACATTGTTTTGCACCAGACACAAAATGGCATTCCGAATTTTTGCTGTATATTTTAAAGTAACATGGTTTTTGTCCTGCAGTGACATAAGCTGTCATTCTGAATTTTTGCTGTGTGAACTGTTCGTTACCTGGACTAAATTCAAGTTGTATTGCTCCTGAAAATATGAAAAGAAATTTTGTTGCGGTATTAGGTGCTCTTGCGCAATTGAGCGATTAACCTCAATGTTGTTCTCAACAAGTAGCCCTAAATATAAAATTGGCTTAACTACTTGAGTATGTAAATTCAATCATTTGGAGAATGAAATTCAGTGAGGCAAGTGAGCAATTCAGTCCCATCCTCCACAAATAACTTAAAAATGAAATGATACCTTTGTCTACACATTATCCACTGTACATTTGCCATCACAACATGACCCAACATGAGGGTGAATTAGACCTGGAGACCACATAGTTATCCAAACATATTACTATTCATCGTCTTCGTCTTCGTCTTCATCGTCATCATCCGGTATGGCTGTCTCATCGCCAATACCTTGCAGCAGGGTATCCACGTCTTCGCCGAGCTCTGCCAGCCTTGCACTTAGCTTCTCCACCTTACTTTGTTCCTGGCCAAGGCAGATGAGAAGATCATTCAGTTCTGCCTCGCTGTCCTTCTCAGCCTCTTCCTTAGCTTGCGCCTTTATCGCTTCCACATCAGGATAGGGCACGCTGCCTCCCTGCCGCAAGGTTTTCACCTCAGCATCCAAGCGGTAGTTGGCCTGCTCTAGGCTGTTGTACGCGTCTGACAAGCTCTTGAGATCAGACTCCAGTTTCACTGCAAGGTTTCGTTGGTTGCTAGCTTCAGCTTCAGTCTGGGACTTCTCAGTTTTTAGTGCCTCTATCTGCCGTTTTGCTCCCTCAAGTTCTTGTCTGAGGGCTTCGATCTGCACCCTTTCTCGGCCACTGCTAGGTTTCTGGGATGTATCTGCAGTGCTACCACCACCAGTTTTCACTAACTCTTCTGCTAACATTGCATTTCGAGCTAGTAAGTCCTGGAAAATACAATTAACAATGTCACATATACTGCCAGGTAGAGCAGTGTTCAAAAAACACTAGCAACAACAGCCACCTCTAATACAATGATACGCAGTTCTCCTGCGTGTTCAAGAAAAAAACAACAGCCACCTCAGACCCGATCGATTTCAGAAACCCATCAAATTTATAAGCAATTATTTGTGGCCATCTAAACAAGGATGTACAACAAGTTGTATTGAATACAACCATGTTACCTAAAATATTCTCTAAGAAATAACCTATTCAAATGTCAAGTCAACTGAGTTTGAAGGAACCAACTGAGTTTGCAGGGCGGGTGTGATAGCTTAATTCAGGCTGAGGTGTGTGTGTTTTTACAACTTAGAACATAGTGAATAACCTAATTTAAGAATAATCACTTGCTGATGTGATCATGCCTAAAGGCCCTTCATGTTTGCTAACTGGCTTAGTCTTTACTTTGGATTTATGAAATATAAATTATGTTCAGGAGTCCCAAAAAAGTACTGTCATTTTTTTTTATGGCAATGCACAAGGAGATTATGTCTTATCTTCAAACTTTTGAAGTACTAAGTAACTCAGCAAGTAGGAAAGTTTTTTCTTAGAGAGCATGCAGCAAGTGGAAAGTTACCTGCATCTCACTGCACTGTTTCTCTACAAATGACTTTAATCGCTTGATATACTCTCCATCGACCTCCCCATTCTTCTGCTCCAACTCAACAGGTAGAACTGCAGTTGCAGTTTTTGTCCGACTAAATATGTCCATTATGTTTTCTCTAATATCAACCTCAAGCTTACTGAGGAAATTAACAAACTGTGAATCAAATATTTCTGAGAGGACAGGGTGTTGGTCCTCTTTATTTGTTTCATCCTCCTCAATCTCTTGGAAATCTGACATGCTGTTTGCACTTGATCGGGAAAGCTCCTTGCGAAGCTGCTGCTCTGATGATGGATGTGCCAATCTTTTCCTCAATTCGTCAAACCTCAAAAAGTATGTTGTGAGGCCAATCTTTTGACTTATAGCATCTGCAACAGCAAAGGCATCACGGCCCTTCTCACGGCTAGCATTGTACAGGACGCAAGCACCTAGAACAACAGCAGCCAGTCCACGAACACAACCAGTGTAACGTTTACTTGAAGCAAGCTCTATTATGTAGTTCAGGTGCACTGCTGATTCCAAAAGGCAGTTGACAGCATTTGAACAATCGACAAGCCATACAATGAGTAGCCGAAGAATAACAGGTTGAATGTACGATTCTTCTGG
Source organism: Alloteropsis semialata (assembly GCA_004135705.1). Classification (NCBI taxonomy): domain Eukaryota; kingdom Viridiplantae; phylum Streptophyta; class Magnoliopsida; order Poales; family Poaceae; genus Alloteropsis; species Alloteropsis semialata. Next base: position 13,594,878 of record CM014272.1, read on the forward strand.
GTGGCTGCTTTGGTCGTTTTCTCCATCTGCTGAAGCTGCAATGGACAAACATGTAACGATACGGTGCAATAGCGGCTCCGTGCGTCCCAAGGATGGTGTTGGTGTCTCAAGCTGGATTTGCAATACCTGAAGAAATTTCAGCTGTTAGAAAACCTTCTGTATAATGTTCTACAAAAAGGGCTATAAAAGATTTATTCATATGAGACACGCTATTGAATCATGCCTTCTAGCAGTAATACAATCGGCAAAAGTTGGCACTAAGCCTTCCAGTAATCTAGAGTAAGAAGAATAACATGACTAATTAGTAGTTACTTTAATACAAGAAAAATTGTAACATAATAACCAGAAAATTTAGAAACTCTCAAAAAAAGGAAAAATATCATTAGTACTATGAACAATACTAAAAAATGTGTCAACATGGTCGGATTTTTTTATTCCTTGATATTATAAATAACAGTACATAATAGTAGTGGAGTCACTCAATAGTAAAAGTTTAGCAGTTGTGTAGCTGCTTCTCTACATAGAGTAGAATGACACTGAAAGTAAAAGGTTGAGGCCTACATACACGATCCTTGCTTTGCAAGTTGTCCTTGATAATGTGAAAAAGAACGCTAGATGCTCTGCAACATGCCTGCAAATTTAGGTTGAAATAATGAAATGTCAGAGAAACTTGCTTAAAAGCTAAATAGAAACTGCTTGTAGAATTTCCTGTAAAGTGCAGTTTAAAAGTTCACCTCCATATCTCCATTAACATCACTTGAAACCAGAGCTTGCAGAAGTATACTGTCATTAAATAGCAATGTAAGTCAATGGTGCAGTTGATGAATGATGAAATCTACTATGAGCCACGTAAGTGTGGCAGAAGCAACAAGAGCACTGCAGAGTGGAATGGTAAAATTATCTAGTCGAAGATATATGTTACTTATTGTTGGTGTATATATGTGGCCCTTATGGCCCATGTAGTCTGGCCCATCTAGAGGCCCATGTATAGCTACTACATTACCCACCCTTCTAGGGTTTGGAAGAATACAGAGAATATTCTATCCAATATGGTATCACAGGCTTAGGCTTCCTTTCCTTCTCTCCTGTACAGCCGCTGGTCTTCACAGCCACCGCCGCCAGCTGCAGCAGGCCCTGCCGCCGGCGATGGCCGGCCGTCCTCCGCCGCCCGGCTTCCTCCCTAGCTTCCCTCCCCTCCCTTCTTCGGCCTGGGCGCAGCCGCCGCGTCTCCCGCTGCTGGACGCCGCCGCCGCCGGCCCTGCTG
>CM014272.1:13596828-13613830 GCA_004135705.1 Alloteropsis semialata
ACCTGCAGGACCCTCAGCCGAGGCTCTTGCAGGCCCCTCCCCGCGGATCCCGGTGCTCTGGCTGCCGCCCTCCGCGTGGCGCAGGCCGAGGTCTTCGCGGCCCAGGAGCGCGCGGATGCCCTCGCTCGCCGGGTCGCCGAGGTCGAGTACTACCTCCTCGCCGCCGCCGGCCAGCAGCCGCCCGTCGTCCTCTCCACCGACACGGGCGCCTCCTCGTCCTACCAGGCTCCGCCACACGCGACCGATCCGATGGTCGCTCAGCTCCACCTCCAGGCTGCCGGTGTTCAGAACATCCGGTCCCTGGTCACCGTCGTCCTCGACCCCACGTCCACCTCCTACGGACGCTGGCGTGACCAGGTCCTCCTCGCCCTCCGCCGTTACGCCCTCGACGACCACGTCCTCGTCGACACGCCTGTCGCGGCGCAGGACGGGATCTGGCTGCGCCTCGACAGCGTCGCCATGTCCTGGATCTTTGGGACCATCTCCCTAGATCTCCAGGACATCGTCAGGACTCCCGGCGGCACCACGCGCCAGGCCTGGCTGGCCCTCGAGGGCCAGTTCCTGGGCAACGCCGAGGCCCGCGCTCTTCGGCTTGACGCGGCCTTCCGCACCTTCCAGCAGGGCGACCTCTCCGTCGGAGAGTACTGCCGGAAGATGAAGGGCATGGCGGATGCTCTTCACGACCTGGGCTGCCCGGTGGCCGACCGGATCCTGGTGCTCAATGTCCTGCGGGGTCTCAACGACAACTACGACCTCCTGCGGACATGGATCCCTCGCCAGCGGCCCTTCCCCACCTTCCTGCGGGTCTGGGACGACCTCGTCCTGGATGAGCTCACCCGGGGTCTCACGCCCGGCTCGTCCTCGTCGTCGTCCTCCACCGCGCTCGTGACTGCTCCACCGACCTCTCCTGCCCCGCCTCCTTCCCCCGGGCCGAGCGGGGGTGGAGGGGGCCGAGGTGGACGTCGTCGCCGGGGGGGTCGTGGGGGTGGGGGTGGCTCCGGTGCCTCCGGTGGCGGCTCCGGTGGGGGCCGCCGGGGTACACCAGCTCCTGCTCCCTCTACCGCCCCTGGAGGTGCACCCTGGCCATCCTTCACCAACCCATGGTCAGGGCGTATCTCCATGTGGCCGTTCCAGGCTCAGGGAGGGGGGCCTCGCCCTCAGCACCAGCCCGCGGCCATGTTCGCCGGGCCTGCCTCCTCGGGTCTGGTGTCCTCGACTCCACCTGCTCCGCCCAGCCAGCCTCCGACCTGGCCTGGGGGATGGACTCCACCCGCTCAGCCCAGCCAGCCTCCGACCTGGCCTGGGGGGTGGGACCAGGCCGCGCTTGCTCAGTCCTTCAGCACCATGGGACTGACGCCGCCGCTCAGCACCGAGTGGATCGCCGACTCGGGCGCCTCCTTCCACACCACGCCCGATTCTGGTATTCTTTCTTCTGTCCACCCACCAACTCCTTCCTGTCCTTCCTCTATCATGGTTGGCAATGGTTCTTGCCTTCCTGTCACCTCTGTGGGCACTGCTCCTGGTTCCTTTCGTCTTCCCAATGTTCTGGTTGCCCCACAGATGGTTCATAACCTTCTTTCCATTCGCCAATTTACAGCTGACAATTCTTGTTCTGTCGAATTTGACTCTTCTGGTCTTACTGTGAAAGATTCGGCTTCCCGGCGTCCACTCCTCCGATGTGACAGCACGGGGCCCCTTTACACTCTTCGCCTTCCTTCTTCCGCTGCTTCGCCTTCGACTTCCACTTCGTCAGCTGCATTCGCGACCACCTCTTCTTCCACTATTTGGCACCGGCGTCTTGGTCATCCCGGCCGCGACGTTTTGGCTCAGCTTAGTCGTAGTGCAGATCTTCCTTGTACTAGGACTTCTGATGAGCACCTCTGTCATGCGTGCCAGTTAGGTCGTCATGTTAGACTTCCTTTTTCTTCTTCTTCTTCGCATGCGAGCCATGCGTTTGATCTTGTTCACTGTGACCTGTGGACGTCTCCTGTACTAAGCATTTCTGGCTATAAGTACTATCTGGTGGTTGTTGATGATTTCTCTCACTACTCCTGGACTTTTCCTCTTCGTGCTAAGTCCGAGACGTTCCCCACCCTCCTCCACTTCTTTGCCTGGGTCTCCACCCAGTTCGGCCTCACCATTAAGGCCGTCCAGTGTGACAACGGTCGTGAGTTCGATAACAACACCTCCCGTGCCTTCTTCCTCTCTCGGGGTGTTCATCTGCGCATGTCTTGTCCGTATACCTCTCCACAGAACGGCAAGGCTGAGCGGATGATTCGGACCACGAACGATGTCGTGCGCACCCTTCTTCTCCAGGCCTCCCTCCCTGCCCGGTTCTGGGCTGAGGGGCTCCACACCGCCACCTACCTTCTCAACCGCCTTGCCTTCCACTGCTTCCCCAGCTCCCACCCCACACCACGCTCTCTTCGGTACTCCACCTCGCTACGATCACCTCCGTGTCTTCGGGTGCGCTTGCTATCCCAACACCACCGCCACTGCTCCTCACAAGCTAGCGCCTCGTTCGACTCGTTGTGTGTTTCTTGGCTACTCCCCTGATCACAAGGGGTACCGCTGCTTCGACCTCACTTCTCGCCGCGTCCTCGTCTCCCGACACGTTGTGTTTGACGAGTCGGATTTCCCCTTCTCCACCTCTTCCACACCGTCGTCCGACCCTGAGTTGGATTCTCTGGTTCCGACTGACCCGGTGGTTCAGCCACCTGTACCTGTTTCTCCTTTTCCAGCAGGTTTTCCCGGTGCGCTGACACCGCTCCCGGCGGTCTCCGCCGCGCCACGCGCGGCCCCGACGCCTCTGTCGCGCCTCGCGCGGCCCCGGAGCCTCCTGCCGCGCCACGCGCGGCCCCGGAGCCTCCTGCCGCGCCACGCGTGGCCCCGGTGCCCCTGCCTGCGCCAAGCGCGGCCATGGGCGCGCCACTGCAGGTCTACCGGCGCCGTTCGGTGCCGGCACCGGCGCCGGCGCCGGAGCCGGTGCCCCGTCCTCCCCTGCAGGTCTACCGACGCCGTTCGGTGCCGGCCCGGAACCGGCGCCCCCGTCTTCACCGGAGCCGTCACCAGCGCCGTCGGTCCAGCCCCGGGCCCTCTCTCGTCTGGACCCGGTGGTCTACCACCCGCCTGTCATCCATCGGGATCCTGGCCACACTCATCCCATGGTGACACGGCGGGCGGCGGGCGTTCTCCGGCCGGCGGCTCTTGCCGCCACCGAAGCTGAGCCGGGGGTCTCTCCGCCACCCTCCTCTGAGCCGGGGGTCTCTCCGCTACCCTCCTCCGTCCGTGAGGCACTGGCTGATCCTCACTGGCGTCGGGCGATGGAGGAGGAGTACACGGCCCTTCTTGCCAACCAGACATAGGACCTCGTGCCGCGTCCGTCTGGTGGCAATGTGGTCACGGGCAAGTGGATCTGGACGCATAAGCGTCGTGCTGACGGCTCACTGGATCGCTACAAGGCTCGCTGGGTTCTCCGAGGTTTCACGCAGCGGCCTGGTGTGGACTATGATGAGACCTTCAGTCCAGTGGTGAAGCCTGCTACAGTGCGCACGGTCCTCTCCATTGCTCTCTCTCGCTCGTGGCCCGTGCATCAGCTGGATGTGAAGAATGCCTTTCTTCATGGCACTCTGTCCGAGACAGTCTACTGCAGTCAGCCAGCGGGATTTGTGGATTCCAGTCGTCCGGATCTGGTCTGCCGCCTCAACAAGTCCCTCTATGGTCTGAAGCAGGCTCCTCGGGCTTGGTACTCTCGATTTGCCACGTTCTTGGTCACGTTGAGATTCACAAAGTGTAAGTCTGACACCTCTCTGTTTGTCTACCGCCGGGGCTCTGAGACTGCATATCTGCTCCTGTATGTTGATGACATCATTCTCACTGCTTCCAATCAGGCCTTGCTTCACCGCATAGTTGAGTCACTGCAGCAGGAGTTTGCCATGAAGAATCTGGGTGTGCTCCACCACTTCTTGGATGTCACTGTTGAGCCTCGTCCTTCTGGGCTCTTTCTTCACCAGCGGCAGTATGCACTTGATATTCTGGAGCGGGCAAGGATGACTGACCGCAAGCCGTGTTCCACTCCGATTGACACTCAGGCCAAGCTCTCTGCAGATATGGGTGATCCTGTTGCTGACCCGACTGCCTACCGGAGTCTTGCTGGAGCTTTGCAGTACCTCACCTTCACCAGGCCGGACATCGCATATGCCATTCAGCAGGTCTGTCTCCACATGCATGATCCACGGGAGTCACATCTCACGGCTCTGAAGCGTCTCCTTCGCTACATCCGTGGCACAGTTGACTACGGCCTGCTACTCCACCGGTCTCCTGACACTGAGCTCGTAGTCTACACCGACGCTGACTGGGCTGGATGTCCTGACACTCGTCGCTCCACTTCAGGCTACGCCGTCTTCTTCGGCGGCAACCTGGTCTCCTGGTCGTCCAAGCGACAGCCGGTTGTCTCCCGCTCCAGTGCCGAGGCGGAGTACCGGGCTGTTGCTAACGGCGTGGCTGAGGCGTCCTGGCTACGACAGCTCTTGGCGGAGCTTCACAGCCCGCTCGCCAAGAGCACTCTCGTCTACTGCGACAACGTCAGCGCCATGTACCTCTCCACCAACCCAGTTCAGCATCAGCGGACGAAGCACGTGGAGATCGACCTGCACTTCGTTCGCGACCGGGTTGCTATCGGCGACGTTCGGGTTCTCCACGTCCCGACCACCTCCTAGTTCGCGGACATCTTCACCAAGGGTCTCCCCTCCTCGACCTTCTCGGAGTTTCGCTCCAGTCTCAACATAGCCGGTGGCTAGTTGTGACTGCGGGGGGGTGTGTGTACTTCTTTGTGTGTACTTCTTTTCCTGTCCAGTCTTGAACTCCGCTGCGCCGGTATGTTCAGATTGCAGGTTCCTGTCCAGTCCTGAACTCCGCTGCGCCGGTAGTTCAGACTGCGGGGGGGTGTTGGTGTATATATGTGGCCCTTATGGCCCATGTAGTCTGGCCCATCTAGAGGCCCATGTATAGCTACTACATTACCCACCCTTCTAGGGTTTGGAAGAATACAGAGAATATTCTATCCAATACTTATGTCATGTGGGACCGGCACTACCAGCGTCGTTCCCGCACCTGTGCCAATTCTGGCGCAGCAGAAGGGCCGGATCAGCAGCTGGCGGCATTCAGTGGCTAGCTGCAGTTAGGGAAGGCTAGAATTATGGAGTTTGTTTCCTTTGTTAGCAGGCCAAGTGTCTATATAATGGCTGTACTGAGCACTCATTCGGGATTAAGCAACAACAACCTATTCCTAAACTCCCTCTTCTCCTCTTAATCTCATCCCCTTCACCATTGCGCGCACAGGCAAAACCCCTGCCGCCTCTACTACCTCAGGCTACGAACTTCGTAGTCAAGGGCCTGCTGTCTTGGGCGTCGACGCCCTTGACACTTTACCCTTGGCCAGGCAGTATAATTTATAAATATAAGAAAAGGCAGCAAAGGTCGATGCTCCCTTAATGTAAACTATAACTTATGTACAACCAACAAACCAACCTTCCGAAAGGCATATCACCAGCAGCCCCGTGCATATCTCCTTGGTTCGGATGAGGAGCAATAGTTGATGCTAATAGTGCCTGACCATTAGGATTTTTCTGTTTCACAAATGGCAAACCACAGATTGTTATGCAATCTGTCAAGAGACAAAAATTGAAAGACAATAGTTTAACACAAATACTAGCCAACAATTTCATGTCAATACTTTAGAAGCACAAATTATTTAACACTGAACAAATATTCCTTGGTTACTGAAAAGCAAAAGACACGCCTTCTGAGTTCCGGTCAAGTTAGTCCTATTTCTACGTTATCTATAATATTACGTGGTTTTAAGCTAAGCCTTTCATTTTCACTTTTCATCTTCTATTTCTAGTGTACATAATGTGCTAGCAGCGACTATTGTGATCCAGATGATTTCATCGTAACAACGTAGTCTGAAGATTTACTTCTATGATTCCCTGCCTCCTTAGGACTTAGTCTAGACAGAATCAAGGAAGACAGACAAATATCAGAAGAAAAACCACCTCACAGAAACACTTGAATACATAATCAGCAGCAACAAATTCCTGTGCTACAGAGGTCCGCAAGATTATAGACAAGATAGCATTCAATGCAGGCTGAATATGCGGCTCTTCTCCAACTTGCTTTTTCGCAAGAGAATCAAGATTCTGAGGATTTCTTAACACCAAATTGCCAATACATCGCAGTGCCTAGAAAAAAATATATGGTCAGTGCCGAACAAGGAAACAGAATTCACAGGTTGGAAAAGACAAATACAGGAACCAAATAGTAAGTAGGAATGCAGTCCTAAGGGAATTACCATACAGCGGAGAGCAACAGGGGCCCACTGACTCTCGACACCCAATAACAGAAGATGGTCCAGAATATTTTTCTAACATTAAGGGGGATTCAATTGAAGGTTAGTTCCAAGTCATACAGATGCCATGTAAACAATATGAGGGAGAAAAGGATACCTGAGCCAGTGCAGCTTGATTGGCATTCTTGTTAGCATCTTTGCTTGATTCACCGGATGGGCCCCCCATCAGAAGCAATTCGACAGTATTTAAAGCACCGAGAAGATTTACTGTCTAAAGAGACAGTTTATGGCTTCAGTAAAGATGTTGCTAAAGCAAACTTAGACAGAACTTGACATATAATCCCAGAAATCTATAAGGGTACGTTTGGATGTAGATATTGGAGGCCTTGGCATTTAATTGGTTCCAATATCAAAACAAGCTAGTATTGGAAATGGGTTGTAATACCAAATCTGCTGTTTGGATGCAAATGAAATTCTTACTTGGAATCAATTGAAGTGGCAAATACCAATTCATGTTTGGATGTGTATAGAGTGATTGAGAATTCATATCATCTTGTCCATGTCTCCACCCCAGCCATGGTCAACTCAGAGAGACAGAGAGAGAGAGAGAGTGAGAGAGAGAGAGGGGGAGAGAGAGAGAGAGAGAGAGATAGAGAGAGAGCTGCTGCGACGGGAGGGGTGGGCCTCCGCGCTGCTACTGCAACAGGAGGGCTGGGACTCCGCCGGCCACCGCTACGACGGAAGGGGAGGGCCTCCGCGCCACCGCTGCGACGGGAGGGCCGGTCCTGCGCCGTCCGTCGCCGCTACAGGAGTTGCAAGCCTCCACGGGCCGCCGCTGGTAGCAGCCTCCGTCGTCCGTCGCTGCTACAGGAGGGAGCGGCAGAGGAGATGCCGGCAACGAGGAAAGACAGTTGTGGTGATGGAGGTCCTGCGGCGGAGGTCAGGGGCGGAGGTCAAGGGCGGAGGTCCTGCGGCAGAGTTCGGGGGTGGAGGTTCAGCAGGGGTTGAGGGCGGAGGTCCGGCAGGCAAGGACCAGAGGTCAGGGGCGGAGTTTTGGCGACGGAGGCGATAGCGAGTCGATTCATGGCAATACGGAGGGGCGAGGCTCGGTTTGGTTTTGACGAAGCGTTGTTTTAGTTGCGGTTCAATTTCATGGTATTGGTTTTCAATACCAATTCTCAATTCCATGAACATCCAAACAGCAGATATTAGTCAGCTTCAATTCCAATTCTCAATTCTATGCTCCAATACAGACATCCAAACGGGCGTAACCAAAAACAGATAGGTGAACGATAGCATGATACCTTTTGTTGAGTAAAATTAAAAGCACTGCCTCTCCTGATCTTTAGTATTGATATCAACGGGTCAAAGCCCATTGTCTCTTTTAAAAGCATCTGATTGTCCGCACGAAGTAAAGAAATGGTGTCAAGGAAAGATCTAAAGCATCATAAAACTTCAGAAAAGTTTTCAGGAAGGACTAACCTGATTGGACGAACTGTGTCGAATTAAATTATTTAGCAATTCAAGGCAATCCTGCTCGAATAAAGAACATATTAGCACTCACAAAACTTATATACTATAGAAATTAAAAATAGCTTACGCCAACAACGTTTGCAGTCAGTTTCAGACAGATTTTTTAAAGGCCAATCACGCTGTTCCAAGATGATCACCTGAACAACTACACCTCCATCAGAATAGCCCTCCTCTCTTATAATGCTAAATATCTTCTCAAACACACCCTCAAATACAATAATTTTTTGAATTTCCTGGAAGAAAATTAATACCAATTTTAGTTATAGGAGTGCAGATAAAATAATTAGTAACGCAACAAATGAACATCAAAAAGGTATAACCTCGGCATCCCGGGTCAGATAAGTAAGAAGCAACAGTGCTTCGTTCCTTATGACCTGCAACAAATAACCAAAAATAGGCAACCACATGAGTTGATAACAAAAGGACTGATGGTGATTATTATTGCAACAAACTTTGATTAAAAAAGGTGGAATAAAAATGCACCTCATGAGAAAGTAATATGTTGTTATCATTTACTTGTAACCCATACTGGAGTCTATGTCAGAATAAGGCGCCACTAAAGTAAAGACATTTTTCAGTACTAGCAGAATGTCTGAGTACACATGTACAAGACCTTCAAAGGACGATAGATAAAGATCCAGACTCAATGATCACCATCAGACTAAATGACCTCAGCAGAATGCATAGCATTGATTTAGGACCATTCCAGTCTGAGCAGTGAGCACACAAATGATTTTTTTTCATACAAGAGAGCATACAGTCCTCCCACAGAGCTTTATACAGCCCTCATACAAGGACAAATAATATAAATAAACCATATAAGGAATGTTATGTGTTCTTCCGAAGAGTGAGAAAATAGTAGGGGAAGTTATAGTTGATACCTCACGATCCATAAGCATGTCCATTAGAACTGTTATACCACGAGGAATCAATAGAATTGCCTCCTGTAATCTGAAATATCAAAGGAAAAGCAGTTACATGGGATTCTAATGTAATAATGGCATCTAAACAGGACAAAATAGACTTACTGGGCACCTTTTCAGCGAGTTTGTAAGCAGAGCTGTTAAAAGCTGGATTGTGTAGTATCTCACATAAAAGTCTTCCTCTGACTTCACACCAAAAAGGAGCAACATTCAGGACTCCGAACTCATGAAAAGGTTGATGCCAGTTACATGCTTTGGAGGTAAAAGTTGTGAACTCACCAGTAAGCTCAAAAGAAGAGAAATATTCTGTGTTTCTCGAGAAAGAAGGTCCGAGTTCACCGATGCAGGTTGAACCTCAGTTTTGGGCCCTTGTGACGTCTCGATAGGAGTCAATGCGCTCACAAAGGTCTCAAGGGCACCTCTCACAAGCTCCACGTCCTCACGGTCCTCTTTCAGAACATTTAGGAGGATAGGAAAACCTGTTTTGCAAATTAGCGAGAAATGTAATCCAGCACCAATCTCACCAAAGCAGCTGGGGATAACAGGATGCTACGAGAAAGGAAATACCCATTGCTCCAAAGGACATCTGCGCAGAGCGGCTCTCTGCCACGAGCGACTGCAGCTCGGTCATAGCAGACCTCCGGTCATCGGGTATCGTGCCATTGCTTATCCGGTCAAGATATCTCTCGACGTAGCTGCATCCATAGGGAACAGTGGTAGGATTAACTGATATAGGTGATGCACACCAATCAATTGCTACTTGTTCTGGGTAGCTAACAATAGCCAGTAATTGCAGCACAGGTGAAGCAAAAGCAGAACATGGAAGTGACACAGTTTTGAACAAGTTTTCCCTCCTCTAGTGTACTAGAAACTGGTATATATAGCACAGCGGCTACACACAGACCACCCATTCCAAAATTGAATGGGTAAAACGGACTTACATTTCCCAATCTTTATTTACTTGCCCTGTTTGTAGTACTTTATTTTGCTAACATAATATTATCCCTTTTTTCCCCCATCAATAGTGCAGTTACCACCTCAGAAATGCTGCATTTAAATTATACAGACGTAATACAAACAATGGAATTCACGTACGCAGAATGTTGTCTTCTGCACATAACTCTACACCAGCGCAACTAACCTTTCATATATAACATCACTTTATATTGTACAATTTCAGAATTTTATCGGTTTCAGATTTCTATGGCACACTAATTCCGCGTGAAGCAAAGTCGCCAATACTATATATCAATATTTATCTGCTCTGCAACGATTCTTTAGCAGCATAATAATCAATAAAATAAGGTCATCCATAAGTACAAGCATTCCAAGCTCATAGTCATGTAACCAACAAAACTTGCGCCACAGAATGGTAAATTTTGTAGACACCAACTACTTTGTACATAGCTGGTACCTCAGATCACGTGCGCCCTGACGCTACCAATCTTCCGGCAATCTGGACATCTTCCACATACATATTACATATCCCACACTATTCACCACAAAAGTAACCCAACTTGTACACCCCCCTTAGTCTAATTCTTGTCTTAAACCCTAGTATAGCAGGTACATATCAAGTACACTACTACTAATCATAGATTAGCAGCTACATGTTCCCACATACAAGTAGTATGTACATGCTACAAAAGAAAAAGACATCAGTGTCAAGACCACTGTCTTACCCAAAATACATACTTACTGCACATGCAGCAACACAAAATATACATTTCAGCCACCTCAAGTAGAAACCAACTACACCAACAATTTCGCGATAGCACGAAACTGGTCTACATTCGAGCCACATCTATCAACGGTATGCCCAGCAATACCACAACCACTACACTTAACTTCACATCGCAACTTGTTCAGAGCTGGATCCCATTCTGGACACTTCAGCTTGTTGTGCTTATCGCTCCTGCAGACACTACAGAATCTTGGACGCTTCGACGCACCCTCATATGCTGGCTTGTCTCTTTTATTTGTCGGCCTGCCTCGTTCTGCCCTTTTGTTAGGTACACGCTGTGGAAACTGATCAGCAAGAGCATCGTCCACCGCTGCTGTTTCCTCTACAATGATTTTGTCACAGAGACCAAGACCATCTTTCTCTCCACCTAATTCAACAAGTGAATCAATACCAGATTCTATAATATTAACCGCTAGCATGTAGCTGCGTACGTTGCTATCACCCAGCTCTACAAATTTTAGGGCCCTCAGCATCAAAGATGCGTGCCTCTCAGTGGTTGCGGCTAATTCAGGTCTTTCCTTCGTGTACTCAACCAGATGAGCAGGCACCTGTAATCTGGCCTTCTTAGTCCACTTTTTCATAATTAGGCTATCTGGAATTTTCTCCACTCCGGTACTGATCAGCAGCTGCAACCAAAAAAACCCAAAAAAGGGTCAATATTTGGATATCAGTAAACTGCAAATGCGCAACCGAATTTAACGTACCCTTAATATATGACAACAAGGTAAACCAAAATGTCCATAAAGACCACATTCACACTCATACTTCTCTGGCTCAGTGCTTACAAATATACAGTACCTTCCTTTGCACCAACGTTCAACACGAGTCATGTCATAGTTCTCTGCTATATACTCAGTCCCAGGTACAACTTCATAAACTTTGTAGAACTCAGATTGGTCTTTAAGCTCACAGAACATATCAAACACATTAGCTGTATAGGTATCATGTGCATGCATTATAATGGGACCACCAGTCTGCCGGTATCTTCTCGTCTACAAGTACATTATGAACACATTACATAAATAATCAGAATAGGTAGTGCCATTCCTGGCAAATAGAACACAATTAGAATACAAAAATTACCTGACGGGTCCTTGATTCCTGATAGTTCTCTTCCTCATCCCTGATGTACTGCAACTTGGTGTATTGCTCAACAAATTTGTGCAAAGTGGCATTAGCAGGTATTATCCCCTTAACCTGATTATTTGCACTCTCACTTCTTTGTGTACTAGTCATCCGGGCACAAAATACATCCTTGAAATAGCTTTTTACCCACATTTTCCTTGTGTCATATACCTGCTGCAGAAAGGTATTCTCAGAGAGCCCATAATCAGCAAGTAGCTGTGTCCATGCTTTCTCGAACTCCTGAATAGTAAGCATCTCATTCAATAATTTGTGAAATTTGTCACGGAAATCTTTATCACCAGTATATTGTGGACCAACACATTCACCAATTCTGCGTAGCACATGCCATTTGCACCAACGATGTACTGTTTCCTTCCATTCCAGTCCAATTGCAACTTCCATAGCACGGGCCTAGTCTGCATAAATGAGTATTTATCAACAACATAATTAATAAATAATACAGCATGAGAAAAGAAATTAATCATATTAGCAATGCAATATCCAAAGGCCTAGAGACATATTCATTATGTTCAGTGACTGTACCAGGCACATATTAGTACCTGTCAGAATACATTTTGGAGGCCTGCCACCCATTAGTGACACAAACTCCCTAAATACCCACTGAAAACTCTCAATAGTTTCATCTGTCATAAGTACACCACCAAGCAAAACAGACTGAAAGTGATTATTCACACCAACAAACAAACCAAAAGGCATGTCATAAAAATTTGTCTTGTACGTGGTGTCAAACGTAATCACTTCACCAAAACTCTGATATTGCATTCGACTCCTTGTGTTCGTCCACATCAATGTTTTAATCCTGCCATCAGTATCTGGCTCCACACTAACCATGAAACCGGGATCATCTTCCCGAAGCTTACTTATCAAGTTCAGTGTCTTACTAATGTCCTCTTTTGCTTGTTCATGATTAATCTAGCTGCACAAATTCTTTAAAGTTCGTTTTGTAGCAGGTACCTTCTTCATTGAGCCAAAGAAAGTTCCGAGGATAGTGTACAGCTGAGTAATCCCTATATTATTGTTCCGGAGCATTCTAACCAACTCCTTAGTGTACCTATCAAGATGATGATGTGATGCAAGCTGCTTCTTATCACCAAAAGTTTCAGCTAGCGGATGGTTATGTTCAGCATTATGAGCAACAATGACCCATCCATCATCGCTGGTACGCCCCAATCTGACCAGAGCTGGGCAATCAGTTAGCTTGGATGTATTCTTGGTTTTTGTAGAGGGCTTCCCCTGCAAAATACCATAGCATCAGAAAAATATAATTGAATTATTACATTAGTCTTAGCGATTTACTGAAAGCAAACATTTGGCATCAACAACTCACACTGCAACTGCAACAGAATTCCTGGCCTAACATGTAACGCTCCGAGTCATCCAGCTTCCGATTCTTCCTGTCAGTTGAGTAACGTGTCTTGCCCCATCTGATGCCAAAACCTTTCTCCCAAGAGTACAAATTGTAGAAATCATATGCTTCTTGTCGGTCATCAAACTGCATGCCAATGGAAGGCTCCATAACTGAACCATTCCTATTCTCCGCATAATGTACCACAGCTTGTTCAAGTGCACTTCGTCTCCCTGATAGCCGTTCCCTACTGTGTGCTCCCATGGTTGCACGATTCCTGTTCATAGCCAGCAAATAGACAGTGGCGTCAACGGAATGTAACGAGTGCACAGAAATAACATATGTTAGGACACACAACCTTGCTGTACATATTGAAAAGCAATACTGATTAATACCTCTTCTTCCAACCACTAGGAAGTGGTTTGGAACTAGTTACTTCACCCACCACTGAATCTTGTGCCACCGCATCAACTGACAATTGCTGTGCAGAAGCACGGAGTGACACCAGGCTACCTTCAGGTTCCACATTCAAGTCTAAACCTTTTGCTTCACCTAATGATATTCTGAGAAACTTCACTAATGAGGTATCATTCTGTTCAAAACTTATTGAATAAAACTAAACTCATGGCTGATCCAAACCTGCTCTGACAAGGTGACACAGCGTCCAAATTAAGGACACCCACTCGTGGTAAGCATCCAGTATTGTTACTGGAATCAAAGATGAAATCGTGAAGTGTAGTCTTCTGCAAATTGTTAAATAAGTTTCCATTGGTACATTGTACATTTATGTCCATCCAAACTTACCTGGTACAATCAACAATATCAGGAATTGCAACACCCTTCTGGACAGCTCCACTTGCACTACAAAATGGCGTGCAGACATCATTAGACACAGCAATCAAAGCACACGCAACAAAAGAAACGCAGCTACTGAATTTTCAACAATGAAACAGAGATCAAGCAAAAAATTGCAACGATCCCCCACCTTGACTGCTCACGTGTTGCTGAAGCCATAGTGCAATTCAGATCGAAATCATACATCACGCTATCCTCCCTCTGTACAGCCATTCCTCTACATTGACAGGAATGTAAAAATCTGAAAAACTTTTGAATGTACAACACAGAATACATCAGACCAACAGAACAACAAAGATGTGCTATAACTGAACAAACAAAGCAACTAAATTGCATCCAAACTCAACCGGTACAATCATCCAAATCAGCACTTCCTAAAACCTTCTAAACAACATACCTTCCACTGTAGCCAGTGGGATGCATGAATAGTAAAAACAAAGCACACACGATCGATGAACAAGAAATATTTAAAATACTAATCCAGAAGCCACCAAAAAAGGTAGTGCACAAACTGACATCTAGCACAAACCTTGCACACGGAGAACATTTATCTGCAACACACCTGCCATCCAGCGCAAAAAAAAACACAGAAGCTACAGAGGTCAGATATTGCAGTATATAAAATGCCAACAACGAAACATAGAGGAAACAACGAATTAGCAACATGCCGCACCTGGGTAGTTCACTTGATGTGGAAGCAAAACCTCGATTCAGGTCCACACCATACATCCCGCCAGGTGACCTATGTACCTCCAAACGCCTAGAAACAAACGAACGAATACATCTAAATCACCTTCCAAATCCCAATTCATAACACAGTTCAAAAAGAGAACCACAAAGATGCTGCCAAACATTCAGAGGATCATCTGCACACCCACTGCAATCCCTGTTATCCAACGCGACAAAAAAAAACATGAACACCTCTACAGCAGCAAAAAAAAAACATCCAGATACCTCTAACTGTACGCGAAAGAACACATGACTCACAGAATACCGGCTCCATAACGGAGGAACAGATGAAGCACAAACCTAGCCTGCGAATGTTGCGAGGTAGCACCATTTCCATCTTCGTACAGCTGATGTGTTCCGCACGCAGGCGGAGGTACTGCACCCAACGGTGATGCAAGACGCGAAGCATGCTCACCTCCGCAATCGATGTGGACCTCGTGTTTTTCCGCCGTTGCTGCGACATCGCACGACACGAAGTTGGCGAGAAAGAACTTACAGGAATCTGGCAGCCCGACATCTGTGGCCATCAACGGCGGTTGCAGATCAGCACTGGACACGTTGGGCCGGGTCGCCGGCGATAATGTCCGCCGCACCATGGATGAAGCCCCCGTCGCCGCCGTCGCGACAGCGGAGCTTCGTCGAATAAAACAATACCGATGTCTTTCAAATTTTGAAATCGTTTTGCGGGATGGAGCGTCCTCCAGCTGCATATTATATACAGCCTCTTGTTCGCCACGGTAACATTTCCATACGTATTCTCGTTCACCGGACCGTATTGATTTGACATAATCCAGGTACCAGCAGACCTGGCACAGATCTCGCGGGACACTACCAACGGCCAGGATAGCACCTATGTATATACTAGGGAGCTAAATATCCTTGTCCTAGTAGTTCCAACCAACTTGGATCTGCTACACTTTCTGCAGACCGGAACGTGCCAACTTTGAGGCCAAACTGCTCTCCCTGTCCACTTGACTGAATAATTAAACAGCACCGGAGTACTATATATATTCATATCTTTTAGGTCAGAGCCGATCAGAGAAGTATATCCTTTGGTACCAAATGGAATTAAAGAAAGATCAGGGTCATATCTCTTAAACAAACAAGAGGGTCGATCCATCAGAAGCAGATCACATATATAGCAATCCAACGACCTCCACTTTTTTATATTGTTACAGATCTAGCTGATACATATCAGCAAACAATTTATGAATGCTCCCTTCAGACAGTGACGTTCTGGGTCTCTGGCCGGATGCACTTTTAGTAGAGCCTTTTGTAATCAGCTTATTGATATATTTGAATTCTTATCAGATTGAGAATGGACAACCGATCGACGACCCATTAGTTTTGTACGGAAAACTTAAAGTATTTTCATGACGTAATATATACTTTTGTAGATTTATTAACATGTTAATATAATAAAAATTACTAGCGTACAAAATAATTGTATTCTGAATGCCATTTTCTATGTCTGAAATGCCGCTCAATAATTTTTATAAGCAGTGGGCAACATGCTTACATGCATATATGGGACATATGGATCAATTTGCACGGATACGAGTATCTGCAACTTGCACAAGCGTATCAACGCATCATTTTCGCGGGAAGCGACAGAGTAGAGACACGTGATGCATGATTAATTTGACTTGAGCAATGAGAGCTGAGAAGCTTTGCTTGAACCATTTCTTAACACGATCGGCCAAACAATTATTAAAGCTCCCATATAGCTACAGAAACTTTCTTGGACGCATGTAATAAAGCACACGGATGCACACGGCCATCAGGCCAAAATTATTCGCGTCGAAGTGGGGCCGACATGCGATGGGGCGCCGGTTCGTCATGCCTGTGCTGGCGAGTGGCGACGATATGACACAGGTCGAGAGCCAGGAATTATTTGGCGCCACTTCTTTACCAGCAGCTTTTTGTTTGCTCTGCACTATTTCTAACACGCTGATGCAGGGCCGCATTCAGCCTGCCTACGATGTCGTCTGCTGTGCTGTTGAAGCCCTGCTCCACCTGAAAATGACGACATTTTATCAGATGAGACGATGAGAGAAAAAGGACACATGCATCATGCATGGACATGTTTGATGAAGGTAAGTGTGCGTGTAAGTACGAGTATCTGTGTTTGTACTGGTCTTTCGTAAAAGAAAACATCACGAGTATACCCCTTAATTTACTGATTACACTAATAACGCAAATGTCAGCTATGAACAGAGCAGAAAAATAAATACAAGAAAGTGCTCATCAATTAACCAAGGAAAAGAAAATATAACGATCTATATATTACATTTATACAAGTGCAGCATATAATATTATACTTAAAAATGTTGGCAGTAATATAGTCGTATACTGAATAACTATACATTTGTAATCTCGAA
>CM014272.1:13620658-13651953 GCA_004135705.1 Alloteropsis semialata
CGCGCGCACCTGCATGATGTTGCCGGCGCTCCCGGCGATGCCGCGGAAGTTGATGGACCGGTCCATTGGATCGCCCCCCTTCTTCCGCCGCCGCGGCGCCCTGCGGGGGAGTTGAAGGAGCGACGGGGGGCCAAGGGTGGGAGGGAAGGAGCCGCTCGGGCGGCGGATCAGCTGCCGCGGTGAAGGCGCTCGCGCGTGAGGGGTCGTCGCCGCCGCCGCGCGGCGGAGGAGGAGATCGGAGCGGCGGGGGGAAGTGGGGGTCGGATGCGGCGGAGGCGAGTCGGGCAAGGCTGGCTCGGCTCGGGGGATTAAGCTCATCATAACTTCACGTAAATAAATTAAAAGTCTTAATTTCTTAAAAATTAAGCTCATCATAACTTCACGTAAGAATGGATTTAAAAGATGCATTTGTATATAAGCAAATGAACAAAACTTTAATTAGACTAATATGTGTTATCTAATAAAAAACCATAAGCTAAGGTGGTTAGAGCTTTTTGTTCGTTTTAGATCCGGTTTCAATGTGAGGTGACGTACCAAAAATTGATTTAGTACTCTAACCGGATGCGGATAGGTCCCACATATCATGACGGACCAAAGAAAAGGAAGAAGCAATTATCTCTTTAGAAATAGGTAAAGATATACTAATAATAATAACAATAATCCGAACAAATTTCCTCTTTTTCAAAGTTCAAACGAACTTTCTTGTCACGGTTTAACAAATTTTACAAGTTTTAGAAACTTCTGACAGTTTTCACCACCAAGACATGGATGAAAACACAAGAAATTTAGGCATGGGATTTTATTCTTAAAAACCATTGTCACAGAAATTTCTTCGGTTTTGCTTGTTTCAGGTATGCAGAAAGTAATTCTATCAAAAGTGTTCTACCATCAGCTTTGGCTATTCGCCACCAACGTGTCTTCATTATTGTGATGCCAGTAGTTCGGCCTATTATCGCAATATATCTCTTTTAATCCCCTCGGCAACAAATGAAAGAGCCTAACCTAACTCAGTATGTTATTTTCCTACATGGCCGTTTAGCCCGCTTACGCTCGTGTAAACACTATGTCCATTTAATCACTTGTTTAGCCTGTCTCATTACTGCTTAACCTGTTTAATTAACGTTTGTTTAAATAGCCGTTTAAACTTAATAAAGATCTAAACGGTAGTGTTTAGCATTTCATTTCGTCGGATACCTCACCGGAGATGAGTGCTGGATTATTTCATAAACAAAAGACTTCCGTACTAGCCCACACACTCTACTAGGCCCTGTTTAGTTCCCACCCCAAACTTCACTAATCATCAAACTTCACTATTCATCAAAGGGAATCTTACATGCATGGAGTATTAAACGTGTGTTAATGACAAAACCCATTCCATAACCCCCGGTAACTTTGCGAGACGAATCTAATGAGTCTAATTTGGCCATAATTAGACAACGTCGTGCTACAGTAAACAATCTCTAATGACAGATTAATTAGGCTTAATAGATTCGTCTCGCGATTTCCCGTCCATCCGTGTAATTAGTTTTATAATTAGATCATGTTTAGTCCTCCTAATCTTAGGTTTAAAATTGCTACAGTAAAGTTCGCAAACTTTTTTCCCCGAACTAAACAGGCCCTAGATACTGCAGTCAACAACAGTCGTCTCTTTCTTCACCGCAGAACCGTAAGTGCTCACTTTTCCATGGTGCGTTTGGCTATTGCCAGGGTGCATTTCGCTCTCAACGCGGTAGGGTGAGAGTTAAACTACAGTAGATATCATATTGCTCCCATACAGGGTCAACTCTCTCGATTCATCTCCATTGTTATTTCTACATAAGGGGGTGTTTAATTCTAGTGAATTGGTGAAAAATTTATGCATTGGGCCGCGTGCACAGAGAGAAGAAATGAACTGACACGGTTCTCGAGGTGAAAACTTTTTGCAAAGTTTGCAGAATTAAACAGCCTCTAACAATTTACATTTTCTATGATAAGGGGTAACTTTTGTTGCTTGATTTGGAGGGCCAAAAATATTCTATCCTCGTGTTGTTTGCTTTGCTTGCAGCAGCCTGACTGGACTTGCATCTGATCCATCCATATAGAGGGTGATTGGTTGCCCGAACCAAGCCGTGCTCGCATGCTTTGCCTATTTCACCTCATTGCTCTACCGTGTTTGGTTTCCCTCCTCGCATGCTTTGCCTGCATCGCCTCATTCCTCTGCCCTCCGCCATCCTGCAGTGCACGGCTCCGTCTTCTCGATTTCTCCTTCCCTCGCGATGCAGGAGGGCGCGATGCACGCATGGTGCAGGGACCCATGTGTCGGACACCCACAAATCTGATACATGCATGCAAACAAACAAGACCTCGTCTCCTACTGGACCATCAACAAAGACAACCAAACATAACTGGGTGCACGGTTTGAGCATGCATCTCACCAGCCTGGACCGGCTCCCCATCACTGGAGCAACCAATCACACCCATATAGCACCATGGAGCTGGGACAACGACGGATGAGGATTGCTGAACTAGTGGTGCCATGCCCAATAAAGAGGACGAAGTTACAAGCAAGCTAAAAGACCGAAGAACCAAGTTTGGAATATGCACGACTTCTACATTATATCTTGCAACCTGCAATCCTGCATGGCAGTTGCAACATATATTTGTAGAAAACAATTAAATGCTACAGCAGCGCCCAATGCTCCAACCGCGAAGGTTCTATAGATCATCCAAAGGTAGAATTCCCGAGGGTCAAAAGAAAACGAACAAATGCGACGACGTTACTCCCCACGAAGCATTTGGTTGTATTTGAAACCAATTTTTAGCCATGAAAGACATGTTACCCATCCAAGGTTGTAGGCCCCAACGCAACGTAGATTGGCAGTACGTATGTGCCCACATCGAGGCAATCCAACGACAACACCAAGCGGGAGCAGAATCACATCAAAGCACTCCTCAGAATCACTGGATCCCAGGTCCCTGCTGGGAAAAGATCATTATGATATTTTTGTGTCTCATGGGTCATGCCTATTATCAGCTTGGCTTGCACCCAAATACTCTATATAAAGTGATGAAATAGGATGTGACAGCCTTTTCTTCTTCTTTTTGTACATTTAATTGCCTTGCAACTTCTAAGAGAAATGTAGAAGAGGCAGAAAACCAAATACAATATATACTACTTACCTTGGATTCTAATGGAAAACAGTATGCATTGGACTGGAAATTTAAATATTAGGGGGCATGCTTGTAATTCTATGCTTATGACTATTTTCATCCATGGATCCCTAGTAGCACAGCATGACTAGACATGATACAAGTTTATTCATGTGCATTGCAATTAATAACAGGTTCTTGCACAAAGGAGGATAGTTGTGTGAACAAAAAAAAAATCAGAGCATGATATTTCCTCATGTATAAGATGGACAAAGAAATTAATGATAGATCCAATTTAAAATGAAGTACAAAATTCAGATCACAACAAGAAGCATACAAACGAGCTGCAAAATTGGCATGTTTAAGTGGTAGATAAAGAATGTAGCAAATAACCGATATACCCACTTATGAATGTAAACAGATATAGGCTCATTTTATTGAGCAAAAAGAAAAGCTGACAGAGACACACACATGTGCCAACCTAAATACTCTACATAGCATGAGGAAATAGGACGTGACAGTTTTTTTCTTGTTTGTACATTCAATTGCCTTGCAACTTGTAAGAGATGTAAATGAGGCAGAAACCCAACTACAACAAAGTATATTATCATTTGTAATGCACGTCACAAATTCATATAGTCCTCAAGATAAAAGAGATGGAAAATGTTCATAAATGCTGGAATTACTTTGATCATCTTTGCTAAAATAGTTGTTGGCAAAGTGACATAGCGTGGTTGCATAACAAAATGCACACGCTACAAAAAAAAGCCTAAATCTTTCACCCTTCTTTTTTGCAAAATGCAAATTAGTTCTAGGCAATTCATGTATCATATAGTCATATAGCACATAAAAAATCTAATAAAAGGCTTACAGTTCACACAGAAAAAAAAAACTTACCATTGCCTGATCTGTAACGGTGTCACCTCCTCCGCTGCCACGCACTAGCATGCCTTCATTGGCCCATTGGTCCTTATATATCTAGCCCCCATGAACTCAGCACTCGCCCTAACCCTAAACTCACTGAAAATGGTGAGAGGGTGCTAACCAAAGAACATCGCTGCAAGGGCACAAATCTCCAGGAAAGCGGTTAGATAGATACCCCATTGCCAACCAATGATCACTGAACATTTTCTAAACCTGTAACATGCTCAAAATAAATTTTCTAAACCTGTAACAACGATTGGACGCATAGGGCCAGGGTTAAGAACATTCAGTTGCAGTTTGTCCATGACAACTGTACACAGTAGACAGGCACAATAATAAGCCAGTTGGCTTGAGGTAATTAATCAATGTTGACCACTGCTCAAATTCCTTTTACCTTCATTTTCAGTTCACAAGATGCATTTCTGCTGGTAATGTTGAATTGGCAAGTGAAATATCAAGACGAAACATTTTTGGCAAAAAAAAAAGCACCATCAAACCAAATTCGTAATGTCACCCATGAACCTCCAGAGTCAAACAAATATCATAATCAACAATCCATCTCATCAACAACTCATGAGAAAGTGGGCAGTTTTGGTATTAAGTCCCTTTATTTTTGTTAACGTAAAGTTGATTTAATTCCAGCCACCGACATTGCTACCACTTAGTAATGCACATATTGGCACAGATGAGAACGAGGCAACAAGCTGACCATATTCCTCAGGCTCAAAGTATAGCAACCGAATTTAAGACTCTTACAATAGAAACTATGCTAAAAATCATAGAAGGGGAAATATTGGAGCGCATAATTATTTTCTCCAAAGGAATAAGCATATCTTCTTCTTTTTTAAGCAATCTAAAGCATGCACAGAGTTCATATATCCATAGTTATAATCTAAGGTTGATGAAGGCTTTGAAGCGAATGCAATTAAGTCTGCACCCAAAGCCAAAGCAGCAAGATTATTATTGTACCATCTGTCAACGTTCTTGGATCCATCCTTGCAATTCCTGGTTTGTGCTGATCAACTAAACTTTCTCCGGCAAACACGGTCGTCCGCGAAAATACTCGGCGCGCTCCTCTGCCGTCATGTCGGATCTTTTGGTGAGCTTCCTGGTGTAAGACGCACCAGACTTGTTGAACTCGTAGATGGTGCGCGCCCTATCCTTGAAGCCATCGAACCGCCGGAGCATGTCGTCGCGGTCGCGCTCGACGCCGTAGAAGACGCACCACCGCTCGTACAGCGCCCACATGGCTTCCTCCGACGCGAGGTCCTCCTCGCCGTGGTTGAAGGTGGTGGCCGGGTCGACTGCCGCGGCGGCGCGCACAATGAACAGGGAGGATTAGAGAGGTATTCAGCAGCGGCAGGAGGAGGAAGACAAAGCTGAGATCGCGGAGGTCTGCTTACTTGGAGCTTCAGGGTCAAACCAGCAAAGGGGCAAGTAGTTCTCGGATCCGTTATAGCAGCCGCCGTCGTCGTCGTGGATCGTCGCGAGGCCGCGCCGAAGGTGGCGTGTGGCCGGTGGCGTGGCGGCGGCAGCGGCGCGCGTCCAGGCGGCGGGGAGGGTGGTGCCAGTGGCGAGCCCACGTCGAGGAAAGAGAGTATTAAAGCGGCCGATGTCCGAAGCAACGTGACGAGCAGCGGCTGCGCGGGCGGCTACGGCAGCGGCTGTGCGGGGGGATACGGGGGCGGCCAAACGGGCGGCGGCGGCGGCCGAACGGGCGGCGGCGGCTATGGATGCCATCTCAACGATGGCCGGAAAAGGAGGAGATTCCGATCTAGGTTTCGACTTTGTTCAGGAATAAGTCCATGTTACCCCTCATCTATTATTTCATGAGTAAGCACAACCTCAAACTACAATACTGTATAATAGACATCTTCGAACTATGAAAACCAGCAGGCAATCTCCTCTAACTCACGATTTTTTTTAATTTTTTTTACGATTTTTCAAAAACAACGGTGGGTGACAGATTTTGCAAATCTGTCATCCAACCGCCGTATCATATGCCTGCCACCATATGATACGGCGGCAAGAGCTTGAACCGCCAATAAAAAAACGGTTAAATCTAACTGCCGGTTCACTTGTCGGTTTAATAAAACCGCCATTTAGACCGGCCGTTGCTCCCTGCTCCGGCCTGCATTTGGCGGTTGAACCGCCAAATGAACCGGCGGTTTAAGTTACCGCCAAATGGATTGGCGGTATGTGGTTTTTATTTTTTTTTTCATTTTTGCATTGAAAAAGTGGTGTAATTTATATGTGCAACCGTAAATTTATTAAAATGCTTGCGATAGAAAGGAAATTATAACATCGAACGGAATAATATCACAAACAACAAACAAGTGAACATAAAAAGTATAATACAACATCCAGTACGATACATCATCACTTGAGCGTAAAAAGTAAAAAAACTAAATGCGGCCTCGCTTGGCCGCCACCTTAGGCCTGACCCTCCTGGCCGCCTGCTGCGCGGCCCTCGTGTGGTGTGCGGAGTACGTAAGGGGGTTAGGTGGCGGTGCATGCCGACTCGACGCCCTGCATCCGCAAGAGACGGTGTCGCGAACGGTGGCTGCGAGAACTGAGTAGCAGGTACAGGGGCGCCAGCTAATTGTGAACCACCAATCTCGTCCTGCGACCCCTGCCCCTGTCGGTACCACCGCTTAATCTTGGAGGGGACCGTCCACTGGATCGGCGCTGAGTGCTGCTCCTCGACTGGGTCGTCGGGTGTCCCGCCTGAAGCATACGCTGCATTATACACAATCACGTCAGTACGCAAGTAAAAGTATGTAGTCATATCATTTGGTCAATTACGTACCTAAACCATGGACGGCGTGCCCTGCCGACATGGACCCGCTACCTGTGGTCATCGCTGGTTGCCCTGTCACATAAAACGTTAGTCGAGAACGTAATTACATAATGCTATGATGTTACGAACGAAACATGGATACTATGGTGTAACTGTGCTGTAGACAGCTGCTGGTCTCGGCGTGTACGTGGGTATCCCCGAGGGAGCGCTCTGAACCGGGAGAGGAGTGCTGAGCACGGAGGGTACCGTCGACGGACCTGCTCCCATAGGAGAGAAGGGTGGCCGCGAGGAGCTGGACGGTGCGTGGTACGAACGTCCAGTCAACGCCGAGCTCGAGGACGAGGCGGGGTGGCGTGGAATCGCCGGAGCGTCGTCGTGCCAGCACGAAACCGCCTGCCTGAACCTCGTGAGGAGGCCCAGAATGCGGTCGTACATAGCCACATGCTCGGTGGGGGTCATGAAATCCGCCCTCGCTCGGCTCCTCGCAGCTGTAGCGTCGATCTCGGCGAGTACGTCGTACTGTTCAATTATGTTAATTAAATTGTGTACCATACGAATATGTTATAGTAGTAAGGACGTAGTACTTACCCCAATCGCGTAGTTCTGATCGCGTCGTACCGAGTACGTAGTCGTCACCTGCGCCGAGGGGAAAGTGACCTGGGACGGGACCCGGAGGACCTGAACGCGGGTCCGAGGCCAGTACCACTGCAGGTACGCTGCGAAGGCCTCCTCAGAGTGCGGTCGGTGCTCGTCGACGACGTCGTTCAACTCCTTGAGCTTTGTGAAGGCCTTGGTGCTGGGAGTCGGTGGCATCGGTGTGGACGCCGCTTTGGAGTCAAAATCTCATGCGGCCTAGGTATTTCGAGGTATCAAAAGTTCCCCTCGCCCGATCTATTTCCTCACTGCATATCTGTCAAAACCCTTCAAGGAATCATCTCCTAGCCCAGAAAGCTACCCTATGAATAGATTTGGATTTGGTGGGCTGCATTTTGAGCATGGTTGATTTAGGGTTCAGCGCCAGGAACCGGTTTCACCGGTTTGGCCTGGGAAACCCTAACTCACCCATATTCAACGTGTAATCATTTCCCAAAGTTATAGGACTGTTTCTCATGGATATAATCTTTTGTCCCTACATTTATTCAATCTATCCTGCTCAGCTAGAATATTCTGTGAACTACCATGTGCTAGGTCTGTTGGTCAAGGAATATATCTTGTGGATATGGATTTTAAGTTCTGTTGATCATATCTTTCAAATCCATCTTTTATCCATGACCTAGAACCTGATCTTGTGCTCTGTGCAAAACCGATTTCACCGGTTTGGCAAATCGGTTTCATCGGTTCTGGACAGAGCTGTGGCCAGCTGATCTTAAATTCCTATCTTATAATTCTTTCATCTCCAAATCTTTTCTGTGTCCCGATATATGTGTTCACATCCTTTTTGATCAGGAGATTCACACTTACGAGAGGAGAAAGAAGGAAATGGCTGATGATCAAGGTGGCTCAGGATCGGGAGGCATGCATATTGATGATCCTCCTAGGCGCAATTTGAGGCCGAGGAAAAAGAGAGCAGCTTCTAGAGATATTGAAGATGTTCATGAGGAGGTTGTTAACACATCAAGTGATGATGATGTGGTTAGTGATGAGGACTATAGAGTTGAGCAACGTCAAGGCAAAGGGCTAGCTATTAAGAGCAGCGAAGAAGATGAAAAAGGTGGTGCTGGCAGTGGTGAGGAAGAAAAAAATGGTGATGAAATTGGTGAAGGAGAAGAGGAGGAAGATATGACCATGCCAGAAATTAGAAAACCTGTTGTACCAGCCTCTAGAAGGGGAGAAAACTTTCTTCTTGGTGGGATGACAGAGGTAGCAAGGAGAAAGAGAAGAGAAGATTACATTGGCACTCCTAAGACTGCCACAGATTATAGGTTTCATTCTATGTTCCACCAAGATTATTATGCTACAGCAATTATTGGCAAGAAGGGACATATGGAGGCCGAGTCCAAATGAATTGATTGGGATTACATAGCAAAGTTTGATGATCCCATATTCAATGAAGTCATCAGTGTGTGCACCAACACAAGAATTAATCGGCTCATGAAGTTCAAATATTCATGGAACAAAGAGATTATCGCTCAGTTTTATGCCACCTTATATGTTGAGGAAGGTGTGAGTGTGAGAAAGATGCATTGGATGACCGAGGGAGAAGCACATAGTGTCACTTTTTCTGCCTTCTCCAGGAGATTTGGACTTGGAGATGAGGATGCCACTTATCCCTCACTACATAGAGCTGACGGTCCCATGCCACCTAAGGACACAAAGTTCATGTATCCTAGAAATGAGCAAGTCAACATTGGGAAGGTAAAGGGTCTCTACACCTATTATCAGATCCTGAATAATCTTTTTAGAGTGACCCTTACACCTAGAGGAGGACATCAATAAGATGTGTCAAATTATGCTAGGAATTTGCTTGCTGCTATGAGACCACCTGGGGTAAATTTTAGCATTGGGGAATACTTGTGGGAGGAGATAAGGAATATATCTGAAAGTCTCCAAAGGCTTTGTGGTTTTACTCCTTATATCATATACTTGATTGAGAAAACTATTGAGAAGAAATTTGTGCATGACACAAAGCATGAGCCATTAAGGTTGAAACCACCCAAGAAAGTCAGGGTTCCATCTCCAATTCACGATCAGTAGGGTGAAGCAAATCAGCAGCAGCAGCCCACAGCCCGGCCTCAAACCGGTTTAACCGGTTTGGGAAAACGGTCAGACCGGTTTGGGACAGATCAGCGGCCGTCGTCGTCCTCCCGTTCTAGTGAGAAGCCTTTGTCTCCCATTCGACGCCTCTTGAGCTTCTTCACTGGGATTTGCAAAAATCAAAGGGACATTTTAGTTGAGCAGCAGAGGGTGAGAAGAGAAACTAAGAAAGATAGGGATATGATGAAGTGGTTGTACAACGCTCAGAATATTGAGCCTCCTAGATCTCCTATCTCTCCAGAGCGCGAGGAGCCAGAAATTCCTTCTCTTGATGATATGGTGGCCACTTATCAGTCTAGTGCATACTTCGAGCCACTTCAGCACCACTTTGGATATGGTGCATATCAGCCTCCTCCACCTCCACCTCCACCTGCACCTAGCATGACTGGTATGGACTTCCCTGGAGCTTCTTCTTCTGCAGCACCACCTCCTCCTCCTACTCATGGTGAAGATCTTACCTCAAGGGCAGCAACAGCTCTCTTTGGTCCTCCTACTGGTCTTTCTTCTGGTATATGACTTGATCTAAATCTTTCAGTTCTTTGGTTCTATCTTTTCATCTAATTATCTAATTTTAGGAACTCCGTTTTGGGTAGAAGATTCTCCAAGCCATAACGGGGATGGACAGTGATGAATTGACAGGATCAGGCAGCACCACTCTTCTTCTGGCCCTTATTGGATGCTTGATGACAAAGGGGGAGAAGAGCAAGGATTAAAGCCTAGTATTGAGTTTAGTGTGCTGTCTCTGGACAAAGCGGTTTTTCCGGTTTGGCAAACAGGTAAAACCGGTTTCTGCTGTGTTACAGAAATTTGGATTTAATAATTCAAATCTATCGAATCTTTATCTTTTGTGGACTTGTGGAACTTGATTGTGTGCTACTGAGTGTAATGAACCATTTATTTCAGTTAAGTTATCTTGTGCTAGTGTGATATGCATGAATGATTGGTGTATTGTTTTGTATGTATGTTGACCGGGGAAGAACTGGTTACACCAGTTCATTAAACCGGTGAAACCGGTTTTGATCTGGACAGCACACATACACCTTCTTTGAATTGTGTGATATGCATGTCATATTTTATTCCAAATGATGTTATTGTTCATTTCAGTTTCTTGTCAGATCCATGATGCTTAGAAATAGGAGGAGCTCCCATGTTTTTCTCTTATATGTGCATTTGGCATGTGAGGCCGAACTTTTGAAATTCAATTCAAAGCACATATTAAGGGGGAGCTCATAACTGATCTGAGAATTCATTAATATTTATTCATTTTATTTGTGAGCTTTAATCGGGTTGTCATCAATCACCAAAAAGGGGGGAGATTGAAAGTGCATCTAGACCCTCAAGTGGATTTTGGTGAATTGAGTGACAAAACGATTAAAGAACTAACTTGTTTGTTTAAGTGCATGAGCAGGGATCTATTCTTATGATTCATTTACAATCAATACGCTCATGATATATTTGGGGTTAATCAAAGCAAGCTAGTGTGATCCCATGACTCTAGATTGTTGAAAGTAGCAAGTCTTTGATGTTTGTGATGGAGATATGGTTCTATGCATGATATATGGTCTCTAATTGCTTAAGGAGGACTGTCATTAAATTTTGGGATGCTAATTTAAATAAAGTATGATTGGATCATTATTGGTCTCATGTCATGGATGCTTTTTGGACAAGACATGAGATACTATCACTATGATGAAGACAGAGATTTATAGATCAACTAAGAAAGGAAGGAATAATGCATAGAATTGAATAATGCAAGACTTCATGTGTGTATGATAAAAATGACATGAGCATATGTGTTACATATTGGTCTTAAATTGGAAGCTTGCATTATGTGGGATATCCTTTATTAATCAAGAACAAGCATTTGAAAAATCTTTCAAAAGGAATTCATTCAATGGCAAAACAAATCTGACTTGATGATGCAAGGGTAAGTGGTGAAGAAACAAATCGAGATGACTAGAGCGAGGGACTAAGCAAGCTTTGGTTAAGTGACGACTTATGACCAGTACGAATTGCTAAGGTGAAGTATCTAGTATTCGGGGGGTTTCAAAGTATCATATCCATGTCTTGTCAAGAGAAAGCAATACAATGCATATATGTTATGATTGATGAAGGGAGTGGCCTAAGGATTTAAGTGAACTCAAATTTAAGTTATGAAAAATTCTAAGTCACTAGCTCAAGGTGGATATGCTCAGTTGAAGATACAATGTTGGAAGCCCTCAAAGAAGTGATTGATCAAGTATTGGCATGATTGTTGACATACAAGCTCAAGTGGTTGATTTGTGATTCATCTTATGTCTTGAGTATAGGTATGCCGTACTATCAAGAGGGATGCAACATTGGTTGAATGACAATCTCCAAAAGTGCTCAAGCGAACCCTTGTGAATCTAACCATGAGAGTTTCTAACTTAGTGGGGGTTCCCTGGGAAACCGGTGTAACCGGTTTTGGGAACCAGTTAAACCGGTTTCTGTGGCCTGAGCGTCTAACGGCTAGTTTGTTTGAAATCCAGTGAAACCGGTTTTGACAACCGGAGGAACCGGTTTTCTCTGACAGAAAAATGGCTAGTTTTTGGAGGGATGGGTATTTGTACCCATGAGCTCCTCTTGGAGGAGCTGCTGGTTCTGTGCGTCTCTAACACTTCCCTGAGGCCAGCTGAGCTCTCCCCAACCTCTCTTTGTGAGATTTGAGCAATCCTTGTGAGATTCTTGAGTTGGGTTGAGAAAGTGGCGTGTGTGAGCATTGGAGAGCAATCCAATTTCTTGAGCACTTGTGGTTTCGTCAAGCAGCTGTTTAAGCATTTGTTACTCTTGGAGGTTCTTCCTCCTAGACGGCTAGGCGTCGCCCGGTGAGCTACTGAAGTGTGTGGTGAGCCACGGGATTGTTTGTGCAGGTTGTGTTTTGTAGGGTCGAGATGGCGGACTAGAGGGGGGTGAATAGTCCTTTCTAAAAACTTAACGCACCGGCTAACCGAAACAAATGCGGAAAATAAACTGTCGGTCTAGCCAAGACTACACCCCTCTATCTATGTTTGTTAGCACCTTATAAAAGATCCTAAACAAGCAAGAAGGTGCCGGCCTAGCACGAGCTCATCTGATCAATTCTAGGAGCAAGGTCACACAAACATATGCCACTAGTACTTTAAGCACCGGAGAGCTCCTACACAACTAGTGAGCAAAAGCACAAAGCTCCTAAGCTCACTAACAATGCTCAATAACAAGGCAACTAATGCCAAATTAGAGAGCGCAACTTACTTAGCTATACAAACTAAGCAATGCAACTAACAAGGTTATACAAACCAAATATGTTGCACAAAGGAGGTACTTCTAGCTACACAAGCAAGAAGGTAACAAGCAAGCTACACAGGCTAACTAATTACAGGAGCAACTACACAAGCACAATGTGTATATGAAAGTAAATACAAACTTGTGATGAGGAATTGCAAACAAATGGGATGAACAATGTTGACACAAAGATTTTTATCCCGAGGTTCACTTGGTTGCCACCAAGCTAGTCCTCGTTGAGACAAGCTCCAAGGTTGCCTCCGGTCCTCTTTGCTAGTGGTGACTCACAAGTCACACTCTCCCTCGTGGAGTGCTTATCACAAGCTCTAGCACTTGACCCGGCCGAACCACTTGTCGCTCTTCGCGTCTCACTCTACTAGAGTTGCTCTTCGCGTCTCCTGCGGGGTGTGCACAACACCCTTCACAATGTCTTCTCTGGAGCTACGCACAATCTTCTTGCGTGCTTCCACGGAGCCACAAGCCACCAAGCCGTCTAGGAGGTGGCAACCTCTAAGAGTAACAAGCACCACCGGCTTGCAACACGAACACCTAGTGCCACTCGATGTAATCTCACAAAGCAACGCACTAGACTCGCACTCACTAGCAATCGATTCACAATCTTGCAAGCACAAGTGAGTTAGAGGGCTCCCAAGTCAAGCACAACCAAGGGCAACACATCCCCAAGGTGCTCAACCTCCCAAATGGCCGGCCACCCCTTCTATATATAGAGGGAGTGGAGAAACTAGCCGTTACTAGCAATCAGCTCGAGACACTCTGTTTCGGCGGACAGTCCGCCCTTACAGGCCCGGACGGTCCGCCATAGGGACCCAACGGCTATATTTCCAAAGAACGAACTCCGAAGATGACCGTTACAGTCGTGGCGGACCGTCCGCCTCACAAAGGCCGGACCGTCCGCCTCTGTTAGATTCAAACGGTAAAACTCGCGCCGAAACAGCCTTTTCAATGGCGGACAGTCCGCCATATAAAAGATGCCTGGAACCCCTCAAAACCGTCTCTGTGTAAACAGTCCGCCAAAACAGTCCGCTTCAAACGAGGTTTGCCTGCGGACCGTCCGCCGGTCCAATTCCAGCACAACCGAGGCACGGTAAAACGGCTGTAACTTCTCGCTCCAATGTCCAAATTAGTTGATCTTGGACTCTATAGAAAGCTCATTCAGAGGAGCACGCATCCCAATTGAATGCTTGACTCCAATCTCATTGGATCAAAGTAGAATTTCATTCCAAGATCCACCACAAACCATATCCATCAACCAAATCTTCAACCCCTTTGCAAAGGTGCCAACTCCATAAGTGTAACACCTTATGTGTGAGTGAGTTAGCATTTACACAACCATTTTTCAAAGGGTTTTTACTCTCTTCACCACGCCACTTGATCCTAGCAACATCGCAATGTTAGATCGCTCAAGTGGCACTAGATGACCGATATGCAAACAAGTTTGCCCCTCTTGATAGTACGACCATCTATCCTAAACCCGGTCATAAACTTCTCTACGCACCTATGACCGGTGAAAATGAAATGCCTATTGTATATACCTTTGCCTTGCTCATTCCATTTCATCTTCTCCAATGTTGATGCAACACATCCATCAACACCATCACAAAAGTTATGATCCACTTCACATCATCATGCGACGTTTTGGTTCATCGATCTTGACTTCACTTGCTCTTCACCGTTGCATCGGTCCATCGGCGCCAAGTCTTTGCTCAAGCATCCCGCCATGCGGTCCAGCGCTTCGAAGCCTCTAACTTGCCTTTCACACTTGCAACCGGTCCATCAAGCCAAGTCTTGTCTTGATCTTCTCCACCTAGTCACATGACTCCATGTCATGTTTCATATGCAATGAGCTCCTTCATCACATAATTACCTATGGACTAATCACCTGTGTATTTCACTTAAACACATATTAGTCCACCTAAGTTGTCACTCAATTACCAAAATCAAACAAGGACCTTTCATGTTTCACCTCCGAAAGGGAAGAAGCAAACTAGTGAAAGGAGGAGATAGCTTGACCTTGTGTGGTCGTATGAGCTACCTCAACAAAGAGTAGGATTCACCGTGCCTTGGTGGCTGCTGTGTGCAAGCAGTGAATCCGAACTTCGGGAAAACAACTCCTTGTGTCTTGGTTTGAGCTTTTCCTCAATTTGTCATTTCTAGCATATTACTTGTGCTTCCGCTTCGATCTACTTTGGTGTGCTTGAGCTGTGTGCAGGAGCTTCATTGGAACACTTAGAAGCATCTCTAGAAGCTCCACACCATTTATAGTTTGTGCTAGAATTCGTAGAGAAAAAATTTCATTTGTTGGTGTCATCTGTGTGAAACCGGTTTTTTCGGTTTACCAAACCGGTTTAACCGGTTTTGGGGCTGACTGTAGGATTTAGTTTTGTAATTTTTTTTAGATACGCCTATTCACCCCCCTATAGGCGACATCAAGGTCCTTACAAGTCCCCTTGTGAGCTACAGAATATCACCCACCCAAAGAGCCAGAGCAAGTACGCCTCCAAGTAACGCTCGACGGTCTCGTCGTCAGCGTCTACCCTCATGTAGTCCGCCTGCAATAAGTGACATAACGAGTCAGCCATTGCAGTTAATTCAAGGAGAAATGTGTAAGGAAGGGTGTAGGTACTAACGCTAAACTAAAACAACCACTTCTTGGTGGGGCCATGCGTGCTGGCGAACTCGCTGTAGCCCACCACGCGCTCGTTCCGCTGAACGTGCGTGAACCTGTCGAGGAGGTCCCGCCGCCAATTGGCTGGAGGGTCGATCGCCCCCATGGCGTCGCCTGCTAGTGGCAGGCCAAGCAGGAAGGCCACGTCCTGCAGAGTGGGCATCATCTTCCCCACGGTGAGATAGAAGGTGTACGTCTCTGGCCGCCACCTATCCAGGAGAGCCGCCAGCAAGGAGTAGTCAAACTGGAACCGCGTCATGCGGTCCGGTACCGGAACGTGCGACCGGTCCAGGTCGCCCTCCACCAGACGCGCGAGAGGCAGAAGGCCTACTGCGCGTAACCTGCAACACAAAATAGTGCTCGCATTAAATATAAATTTATAACATATCATAAATGTTGACAATTTGAAGTGACGGCTTACCTCGGAACAAAGCGGGGGTGTAGCGGTATGTAGTTCATGCCGACACGAGACCGAAAGCTCCCCCGACGTCGACCCCCAGCACGATGGAGTAGTACGAATGGTGGTGCTGGTCAACTCGACTGTCGAGCAACTCAGGAGTCACATACGCCGCCACAGCCGCACGGAATTTGTGAAAAAATACAGAATAAGGTAAACATAGACATAGAAAAAAGTTTATTAAAAACATAACTTTTATTAAAAACAATAACTTGTATTATAAACAATAACTTGTATTAAAAATAATAATATTAAAAAATAAAATTAAAAATATAACTTGTATTAAAAGCAATAATATTAGAAAAACATCTATTACACACATAACTTATAATACAGAACTTACATTACATAACTAATATTACAGAACTTATATTACACAACTTATATTACCGAACTAATAATTCACAACTTATGTTACTAATATTATGTTACAAATATTACAATCCACTAAACTGAACAATAGTAAAGTAGTTCTATATGAGGCCCTCATTGGTGCCACGGCCACGACCAGCGCCCCTTGATGGAGGATTTGAGACCACATTTGATGACCCTCCTGCACCGCTTGGATCATAATAAGATGTCGTTGTGCACATCTTATATGTGTGCCCAACCTCATTGCACTTATAGCAGATACGCACGTTTGGACCAGTTTCAGATCGATCCATGTTATTCCTAATGCGCTTCTTCTTTCGTCGCCCATGACCTTGCCTCATTTCTGGATCTGGATCGGGGATATAAGTTGCATTTTTCACCGGGTTGTTGATGAAGGAGCCAAATATCCCATAGCCATACACCTCAAAACTCCAGGTTGTCATAATGGTTTGCTTAAAAAAGTAGGGAGAGACGTATATACGGGGATGCAGTCAACCAGCTTCATAGCAGGCAGCAATCACATGGGAGCAAGGCATGTGCAGCAGCTGAGGCTTCAGGCACGAGCAAATGCAACTATCGTTCCGGAGAACACACTCTTGTTTGACCCTTTCCCATCCGGCCACCGTCCTCCCTTTGTCCTTGCAAAGAACCTCGAACCGCCGTTCAGCTGAACCCTGCGGATACGCATGGTGCAATAGAGCCTTCTTCTGCTTCTCGTCCATATACTCGATCATCTTGTAGCCGTACATCAATTGGTTGTTTTCCATGGCAGTCGTAGCCTTTCCATACCGGTCATGGAATTATTTGATTGTGCGGTACACGAAGAACTCAATGATTCCCACTAGGGGGAGGCCCCTAGCTCCACGAAGCACCCAATTGTAAACCTCGGCATAGTTTGTAGTGTTTATACCATGCCGAGCACCTCCTTCATCATAGATCAACGCCCATTTCTCTTTGGGATCATTCTAAATCCACTGGCTAAAATTCTTAACTGCACGACCCATTCTCCTTCTAGTCTAGCTAGTGTCCAACCCCACATCCTCAAGAGACTTGGGCTCGTCTGCTTGATTTCTTACAGGTTTCTTTGCGAGCTCTTCTGATTGTTTCTTCGTAAGGTCATCTAGTTTCTTCCAGATTTGTTTGAACTTACTCTCTTGATTCTGGCTGCATAATCTCTTGAACAGCTTCATCAGTGCCTTATTCTTGAACTGGCTATGAAAATTTGCCCCCCATGTGGCGCATGCACCACCTGCTCACGACGTCGGGCCATCGTGGTAATGTCTGCCTTTCGGTGCTGCCATTCTTCATTTCTTCAATTGCCCACCGAATACCTTTGTGCCTATCGTGTATGACACACACGTTTGGCACATCCCCCACAACCATACTCTTTAGCCTCTCTAGAAACCAATACCAGCTATCTCCGCTCTCTTTCTCCATAAAAGTAAAGGCCAAAGGCACTAATTGATTGTTACCATCGCCAGCAACGGCGGTGAGGATTGTGCCTTTGTACCTTCCTTTCAGGAAGGTCCCGTCAATGTATATGACTGGGCTACAGTGTTGGAAAGCCTTAATGCACGACCCCAATGCTAGGAATGCCCGCTGCAGCACTTGCTTCCCTGGCCTTAAGACATAGGGAAAAGTCTTAAGGTCATAGAAACTCCCTTCATTTCGCTAGCATATGGCGTGGAGCAAAACTGGAAGGTTGTCATAGGAAGCTTCATAAGTCCCCCACTTTATCTCGGATACCTTCTATTTCGCTCTATATGCCTTGTCGCAGCTAATTTTGTACTTAAATTTCTCCTTGATGGCACATATTATAGACTTGGGCTCATAGTTTGGATTCTCAATGATCTGTGCATACATGAAGTTAGCCACAAAACCGGATGTGAGGTTTCGGTGGTCTGTGTCCAACTGATCAAGCACACATGTGTGATACTCGATTCTGCTCACCTCCCAGTAAGTCCTCCATTTACCACAGAAAGCGTGAACCTTAAAAGGACACCCTTCGATGCAGGATATGTCATAGACTTTGTTGCTGCTCTTAACAACCCTGAACTCCCTTTGCAAACACAAAGTGGACCACTGTTTTATTGCATCTTTCATTTCTTTAGCAGTTTTGTAGCACGAACCGAGGCAAACCTCGTTGCACTTGAACTCTCAGGGGACTTGTTGGCCTTCATTTACCGTAAGCTGTGAGAAGTCATAGTTGTCCCAGTTCCTTGGCACTTGCAACCCCTCGTCGTCGTCATCATCCGACGAGTCCTCCTCAATGTACTGCTGATGCTCTGTGCCCTCCCTCTCTGCCTCCAAAACCATCTCAGGAAAAATTTCTGCTTCATCAAGCTCCCCCGACGGTTCAGGGGGTGCATAATAATCTTGTCCGGCTGCCCCTTCTTCCACTTCTTCACCTTCCTCCCCAGTAGCATCTTGAAGGTTTTTCCCGTCCAGCATCTTCAACTTCTTCGTGCACTTCACTATTGGACCCAGCTTTGTGGAAGGCTCGCACAAGCAACACCAGCGACATACCATGCTGCGTACAAAGTGTCACAAATGACCTCCAGTTCTGGGTTCTTTCAAGTGGAACAAATTTTCAATACGTAGTTGAACTTCTGTTCATCACTGCCATCACTGACAGGTCATGCTGGGCCTCATCAAGTCCAAATGAATGATAAAGCCACTTTGTTATTGAAACCCAATTTCTCTCTGCTGCTCTAGCTATTTTTCTGGTGGTAGAATTAAATTCTGACAGGTCTACCTCTTCAGGACCATATCTAACTTCCCCTGATCCATAGTACAATTGGAACCATAAGGGTTCAGACATGCCTAAAACCAAATCAGGACAATAAGAAGAATTAATACGATTTTGTACTCAATAAAACTCTACTGTAAACTCTAATATAAAGTCATTACTCTAATATAAACTCTAATATAAAGTTATTACTCTAATATAAACACTAATATAAAGTCATTACTCTAATATAAACTCTAATTTAAACTATAATATAAAGTCATTACTCTAATATAAACTCTAATTTAAAATTATTACTCTAATATAAACTCTAATTTAAACTCTAATATAAAGTTATTACTCTAATATAAACTCTTATATAAATTCTAATATGCATAAAACTCTAGCAGAAACTCTAATATAAAAAGATATAAACTCTAATGTAAACTCTAAAATGCATAATTAAAGTTTATATAAAATTCTGGTGTAAACTCTAATATCAGTACATCTAATATAAAAAGATATATTAATAAAGATCTAATATCACTAAAAGTAATGACTCTAACTATCTCTAATGTCACTAAATATAAGGTAACTCAAACTAATGTCACTAAATCTAATACCAGTAACTGCTTCTAATACTAATTTCAGTAACTAAGTCTAATATCAGTAACTCAAAAATAATACTACGATTTCAGAATGTGTAAACTAAATACTAAAATAATTATAAAGTCATACATCTATCAAATTGAAGTTACAACTACGAGATCAGATTTTACCTGAAACCGAAGTGCAGAACCGGCAGGGCGTCGCCGCTGATTCTCCCTCTCCCTCACCCTCCTCTCTAACCCTAGTTTTTCTTTTTCTGATTTAGAATGAAATTTTCAACTCAATTTCGCTTTTTATAGGCGACAACGACCTAACCGCTGAATCATACGGCGGTAGGGGCTGCCGCCGTGGATCCGACGGCGGGAAGCCATCCCGCCGGATCAAACGACGCGGGAAGGCCCAGCCTCCCCCTACCGCCGAATGATCTGGCGGTTAGGACGACCGGGCCCAGGTGCCGACACATACCGCCAAATCATCTGGCGGTTAGGTTCGGCATACAGGGCAAATATATGTTTTTATATTAAATAGCTAATTCATATGGCGGTATTTGTAACCATCCTGTGAATCGACGGCTACAAGCTCTTGCCGCCGTATCATACAGCGGCAACTGTATGATACGGCGATTGGGTGACAGATTTGCACCTGTCCGTTGTTTTTTTATCGTAAAAAAAAATTCCAAGCTCACTCTTGGCCGGTTTTCACCGTGCTGGTCTTAAAGTATGCCCTCGTCAATCCACGTCAGCTTCGTTTTTTTTATTTCTCTCGTCCTCGCCTGGCTCACCGCTCTTGAGCTCAGTGCCACGCCCTTGAGCACCGCGCTCCATCATCTCCTTCCAGCTAGCGCTGCCGCTAGACTCTGCGGCGTCAATGTGATTATCGCCACCATGGCTGCTGTGATCCAAAGAAGCCACGGCGCTGCTCATCTCCATGTCGAGATAGTTCCTCTCGATGGTGAGCCTCTCGGCGCAATCGGCCGGCAGGCACTCATGCAGCGAGTCGAACACTGCGCCGAAGTACTAGAGGCTAGCCGTGAATGGCGGGAGAAGCTCGAGCGCCCTCTCGACGTTGGGGCAGCCTCTCGCGAAGCGCGTCAGCCGCGCCTCGGTGTGCCGCAGCTCATCGGCGACTCGGCGCTCGTCCCGAGACCGGTGATCCGCAGGGACTCCGGTGCCTTGCACTTACCACTCGTGCTCGTGGCGCCGACGGCGTCCGAGAGGGACTTGATGAGCGAGGGCATCGTCAATCCTTTTACCAATCTGTTCACAGCGTCAAACAAACAAGCACATGCTTAAGACACATGAGAGGCGGGAATTAAAAGAGAGGGGTTATGTGCATAAAATCATCCACGTCATACACCACATTGGCAAAATACATCTACATGATGTGTACATGTGACTGTATATGCACAAATTTAACCAGTTTATATATGTATCAATTTGCATGGTTTGCTACTTGTTTGACCAAAGTGATACAACTATATATGTTGTTATATTATGGGTGCAATTTACTATGGCTGTTGACCACGATGAGGAAGAAACAGGGAGGGGAGGGGAAACTGCAAGACGCACCCGAGATTGGACCCGTGAGGTGCAAGCCTCATATTGTTACTGTTTTATTTTTCCTGTTCAGAGATCGGGTCTGCATCGCCATATCCATCATCGCTGCTCCATCGTCAACACTCCCGAGGAAGAAGTTGGCGGTGCAACCTCCTAGGCTGCAATGGCTACACTCGTGATCATCCACCGATGTTGCCGCCTTTTCAAGCGGTGGCGCGACGCCGCGACCCATGCTGCTTGTCCTCGTCGCACTGGCTCTTGGTCCAAGTCTGCGCATATCGCCGCATGCTCGCAGAGACCGCCGGTCTCATCAGCTATGGCGCTCCCACTATGACTGCGGGGCATATTAGAGTATATTAGACAACTCCGTGTGTGGTCAGTTTAGGATTGTCTATGATTCCTGGATAAGCTTTCTTATCTCTAGGAGAGGCTTCTTGCCCCTCCAAGTCATGTACTTCTATATAACCAGTCCATGAGATTCAGACGTTACATACACAAATTATAGGTATCCTCCCATCTTACAAAGCCAACGGCCGCTAGATGCAGGAAGCAATGTGCCCTGGATAACGGTAGGGAGGCAACCTGGAAGAGGCAGATAAGGAATAACGCCGAGGCATAAATGCATGATGCCGATGAAGAGGATTAGCACTAACATGCTCCTCTAACGCAGTTGGATCCTGGTGCAAGTGTGTAATCCTCGTTGGTTTCTGATGAAAAACGTACAGTGGATAATGTGTGGCTCTTTATCCATGGAGAATGAGAGTGAACTACTAATTTGCCTCCTGGCTGAATTTCTTTCAGGACATAAATATCACCTCAAGTAAATTGAACCGTTTTCAGCATAGTGCGGTATTACCTTGTCACATTTTCGCACACAAGAACCTGTCCACGTTCCATTTTTCCGGAGCAATTCCCCACCCAGTTTTGTTCTTTCAATTAAGAGGCTGAAAAAAACTTGAATTTAACATGAGGTACAAACTACACAAATATGCAAGTTTAAATTTGAAAGATCGTGTCACTGGGAGGCCAGCATCAATATATTGCATGTTTCATCATGCCGCATATATAGGATTCAAGGAAAATGGAAAAGAATACTTTCTGTGGTAGAACCTTTGCACTATCTGTAACGTAGTACACCAAAACCTACCATATAAGCTCCCACTGTATAATTGACTCTCAAAGCAGTCAAAAGTTTTCAACACAGATTGTGAGATTTTGAAGCATTCCAACTGTCACTCAGTAACCCGGGCAGGAACACTTCGACCTGGCAATGGCATCATCACCTATCAGGTTACATTGTAGAATTGCATAATATGGGCACTAATTGCCACCAAATCATTGCTTACAAAGAGAGAAATCAGGTATCATCGTGGAACAAATTGTTTAGACATGACTTTGAGTGCTCGAGATAAGCACACAAAGCATAGAACACAGTGAATGAAAATTAGGGTGGCAACGTTGGTTTTTATTACAGCTTTCTACTATGATTAACTCATGTCCATAGCAGGCTGTCATTGGACGGTGCATTTTAGTTCATGGCATCCATGAGCAGGCATAACTCTGGGCTCAATATGGAAGATCTTTAACCACAAAATGTTGTACTCTGACTTGACCCTATATACAGTTTCTAACCTATCCATAGAAGACCTGACGTAAATTATCAAACCAACAACAAATAATCATACCATCGCTGTGTTTAAATGAATGTGATAGGCACCAACATAGAAATATAACTTTTGTAAGAAAAATGCTAACCTTTGTCACATCAGTAAACATCAAACAGTCAATTTATGAATCTCCAAGGCTTGAATCGATCTTAGTTTACTACCTGTTTAGTATAATCAGAACAAAACCAAAAAAACCATATTAGTTTACTTGATCAGCATTTTTAAGTTACTACAGATCAGGATTTCATTCAACAGATGAAAAGAGAGCAACAAAGAGGAATGGATATCGCAATCAATATCATCTGAGAATCAATATAGCAATATATGACGTAACAATCAATATATAGCAATGCATCGAGTATCATCTGACACTTCAAATGATTATACCTGGAAGGCACCATCAAAGAGGAATGAATATCGCACATAACATTGTATTGCCTAACACAATAATTTCTCTCAAACATTCTGAGCTATCTTGACAGTAAACTAGAAAAATGTAGCATAATGTGGTCACTTTTAATACAACAAAGCCCTTTATCCACAGTAAATCGCTAATGACATTGTATTAAACTTTTCGTTTGTATTCCAGCTTATGCTTGGCTATTACATAGCAGGCTGAATTATTGGACAATGCATTTTCGTTCATGGCATCCATGAGTATTGAACATATAAGTTTGGAAAATCTTTAACATAAAAATGATGCACTCTGACTTACCCTATATACTCTAAGTCTCTAACCTATCCCATAGAAGACCTAACATAAATTATGAAACTAACAAGTAGAAATAATGCTATCATCGCTATGTTGAAATGAATGTGATAAGCAGACAGAAAATACAGCTTTTGTAAGAAAAATGCTAACCTCTGTTAGCCACCATCAACCTTTTATGGCCCAGACTTTCCTGTTTAGTATATTCAGAAATGAAAAAAAATAGTTTACTTTATCTGCATTTTAAGTTACTACAGATCAGGATTTTGTTCAACAGATAAAAAGAAAGCAACAAAGATATATGTGTCCTGCCCCCTACTGGAGATTCTATTGTATCAATATATAATGTGATAATCAGTAAAATCTTAGTAACAATGCATTATCATCATCTGACACTTGAAATTGCTATACCTGGAAGACACTATCAAAGAGGATTGAATATCACACATATCTATACACACATACACATAACACTGTATCATATGGCACAATAATTTCTAGCCAACATTCTCAGCTATCTTAACAGCTATAAGAATGTAGCATAAGGGGCAGTCAATTTTAATGCCACAAAGCCCTTTGTCCACAATAACTCATGAATGGCATTGTGTTTAGCTTAAGTGGTAGTTTAGATTAGGGTAAAGAAGCACTTGCATGGATTTAACGGCATTAAAGATATATTTAAGGAATACAACTTACCATACATCTTGGCATAGAGTGAAATATCATCATCTACATAACCATCACAATTACGCGATATCTTGACTGGAAAACATGCATGTTTTGCAATTCCAAATGCACCACCTCTGCTACCAACGTCGCGAGCTATTTTAATAAATCTCCCAGTCTCTGAATCCTTTATGATCCAAAACTTTTTTCCTTTCGATGTTGCCCCATAGGCCGTTAGAAGCACTGAATGATTCAACTCCCCACAAATACCCATATCATCAGCAATTCCCTAAAGCATAATACCTCATTTCAGATTTCAAAATACATTTTGTGCTTACATGATGTTGATAAACTAATCATATATTTTGAGTTACAAAGGTACTACCAAAATATACAGTAATCAGGATTAAATTTATTTTAGAGGAATGAATAGCATAGTCTATAAGAAGTTTTTCATATTTTCTATCTCAGTACCTTCAAAAGCATGAAAAATTATGACTGCTTTAATTATCATCAAGTAAAATTATGACTGCATTAATTCTCATGTATGTAAGTTTAAGCACTTACACCGTCATATTCTTCCAGACGTTGGTCGAAGCATATGTCCACACAAACAGGTTGGTTCGCCGCTGCTTGTTTTAGCGAAGACTCACAATTTTCAGGGACAAATTGATATCCGTCGATTGTAACCATATGAGACTGAAATGAAAGAAAAAATATAGTCAGAACACAGAAGTTATAACTATAAATTAAATATTTCAGTGTAGAAACAGGAGGCGTACATGGATTTTGCGGCATGAGCCTCTCTTGCCAGCATGGTAAACAGCATCAGCTACAATTCCACCGTTTCTGCAAACGT
Organism: Alloteropsis semialata; assembly: GCA_004135705.1. Classification (NCBI taxonomy): domain Eukaryota; kingdom Viridiplantae; phylum Streptophyta; class Magnoliopsida; order Poales; family Poaceae; genus Alloteropsis; species Alloteropsis semialata. The sequence continues at coordinate 13,645,857 of CM014272.1, forward strand.
AATCAAAGGCCAGCTGTGGATAGCCATAACCATGTCCGTAGCAACCATTGCTCAGATTGTTGCAATCGACAATCTGCTGTTCTGACAATTTTATCAACTGCCCTGTTCTTATAGCATTTATTCCTTCAATAGCTCCAACAGCTGCATGGGCCCAGCAATCTATTGGCAAACAGGCACATATCAAATGAAAGGCAATATCAAATATGCATTTATTTCACAGGGCACCGCATAAAAGCAGTACCTGCAGATAATTGCTGATGAGGTTTAATTACTGCTTTCTTCTTGAACCAGTCAATGGACTCTGGTGGAGAATAATCTTTGTACATAAATCCTGGGATGTGGCTGTCTGGTAAACTCTCACTATAGCAACAATCCTCTGGAACTAGCATGCCACAGAATAAGTGTGAGCCAAAATTGCATATAGCTGATAAATACCAGTTGATTCTCAAAGTCCCAAGTAAGCCAAAAGCTGAGGTTGAGTTGTAAATATCAGGAGTTCCTTCTTTTTCATAATAATTTTGTTGCAATTGGTAGAAGTTCCATTCTTAATCCAATCAGGATATGTGACTTGCAACAATAACCCGATGAGCGTAAACCAAAAGAAGCAAATAATTCAACTGCCAAAGATATGTTTGCTATTGATACTATCAGGACCTCCTTCTCTTTAACAATAACAGCCCAGTCACGATGACTCGATGAGTTTCAGCTAGCTGTGACTAAATGATGCCGATTAGAACAAACTGTATTAATTCTTGACAGTTAAGTTAACCATGACTGACACATAACCTATTTCCATCCTCATGCACACTGACATGCATGTTCTCTATCCATAGTTTCAGAAGTGCCTTCTCTTTTTTCACAATAATAACCCAATGAGATGAGTTCACAATGACCAGAAGAGTACTGTAACGACCCGGATTTTCAATTACGAGAATCCGAATCCCTGTACCATTGTGATAGTCCCAGAATCAACAGCTATCACGTACAGAGCTCATTTCAGAAGGATATCACATCCATACAACGATTACAATCATCAGAGTTAGCTTTACAACAAGGATACAACGGAAAGCGTACTGATACATGCCCCTTGGGCTAAACGACAATGTGAAAACCAACGCAACGATAACTAGGCTTCACGCCAGCTTCATCTTCAGGGCGCCACTTCCACAGGCAACACTTGAGCATAGCACAGCAACCTTCTCATCAACTCCACCGGAATTGGTCTTGTACTTTGAGTCTACACCTGTTCATTCACAAACTGCCCCCAAGGATTGGGACAGGTCCACGTCACCATCCGTAATGCAAGCTTTAAGGTGGCCTAAATCTAGTATAAGAAATATCAAGGATAGGCTTAAGGTTCATCCTATGCAAGCAGCAGCATCTCCATCCCAAACCATTCTCACAACACCACGAGCAATCCTGGCGCACCAGGTACCCGACTCCAATATCTTCCACTCATCACTCTCTAGGCGATGTGAAAGCTCCCACCCTTCACATCTCAACTGCCCGAGGCAGGCCCTACTCTAGAGGGGAGGTAGAAATCCCTAAAACAATGGCGGATTGTGTGAAATTCACAGGAGCGTCCATTGACCGCGGACGGCGGCTATATATAGATTAGACTCTGCAGAGTTTTGTACACCTGGACCCACTCGGGCTGCAAGTCGGTTGCAAGCCGACTGAGACACAACCCACAGCACAGATCCTAGCCAGTGAACGGTACCCTCCTGCTTTTCCCGGCTTAGGATACACTGAAGACGCAACTCGGTGTCCGAGAACTGTGATGGCCTCCCCCGCGGTGGCCAAGTCCCGGGGTATGAGCCTCCTTCGGGGGAACAAAGGTCTCCGCCTTTTCCCCCACACACTTCCGCTAACTCCTTACAGTCCGGGTACCGCACTTAACTAGGCTGGCTGGAACACCCCCCAGTGGGTATAAGTGGTGTGCACAAAGTTCTGTGAACCAGGCAATCCAACTCGGTTTTTGGTGCCGGGGTGAGCGTCACCGTCAAATAGCGTATCCACCTCCAGTGGTCCGCTCGCGCACCCATTACAGGTATTGCCGCCAAACTCCTCAAGTAGCACAAGAACATGTACCCGCCACAGGTACCACACAGGATGCGCCTAAGTTCGCACCCCAAGCCCTCGATACGAGATCGAGTTAAGCTGCTCACCCCCGCAAAGTTCCCAAAACCCCTTACTCCTTTCCCGGGTTTTTGCCCCACACACACCAAGAATCCTATCACATCCATCCCATACACATGCAAGCATAGCAAGTTCATAGCATCAAAGTGTAACAGTCTTAACAAGGATAACGGTAAGTAAATAAGGCCATGCAATAGGTCATTATCATCATCATGCGAGAAAGTAAAGCGCTAGCATACTAGTAGCAATGCCTAATAGGATTCAAAGTAGGATGGGCGTGGACACCTGTGACTTTACGATCCAAACTCATCTTGATGTAGTCGTACAAGTCTTCATTCGATGAAGTCCAAGTTGACAAAGTCCACTAAGTCTTCTAGATCTTTTCCAGATCCTAGCACACGTTTGCATAAATAAACAACGGATTCTAATGCGAATAAACTCCAAATAAGAAGCAATAAGAACCAAATAACACCAAACCTCACACTAACGGGTAGTTCATGATTTTAGAAGGAATACCTAAATTGGTTTCAATTTATTCTAAGCTACGGTTGATTTTATACTATTTTCCTTTAATAAACCCTTTCTAGATTTTCGCAAAAGGAAAAGAAACACAACTGACATGCGGCAACACCGAAATGCGTCACATGCCAGGCCCGGGTTAGCCGTGCTAACATCATTACGATATCAACACGTAGGGTTAATATCTGACACCAACATTGGGCCCTGTTGACATCAGTGTTGCCCAAGTTAACGGCGAATGTCGACTTGGTCAACGGGGTCAGAAGGAGGTTAAACCTGGTTAGCAGCTTAAGTTAGCGGGTCCCACACATCAATGTATGGGTCCCAGCGGTCAGGTGGCTAGGCTGATTAAGTCAGTGGGGTTCACATGTCATCATGTGGGCCCCGCAGTGTTAGTGGTTGAGAAGCAGTTAATGGGCCCGACTCATTAAAAGACGGGCCCGAAGTGTTAGTGGGCCGAGACAGACTGTTAGCGGGTGATACCGGGCCAACAAGGTTTAAGGGTATACGGGTCAGGCAGCAAGGCATCTTGTCTAGACGGCAGCAAGGCTCGGATCCGATGCAACGAGTTGCACACAAGTCCGAGTGGTCTCTGGTAAGGTTCGAGGTTAGATCGGAAGCAGGCTAGGTGGTAGCGAAGGTTGGCCGAAGCGGTTATGGACCAAAAAGGGTCACGACTTAGGTTCAAGGTCGAGGCAAGAGCGATGAAAGATGTCGGTCAAGCACTCAGGACTAAACGACAAGGGGGGGGGTTGGTTTAGGCCGATGTCACGCGAGCACAAGGGTTCACCTTGGCCGCGTTATAAGAAGGGCGTTGGTATAACGGGGAGCGAAGCAAGGGCATGTTTATCACGCGAGTCCATGGTTCACCATGGTCGCGGAGCGATTGGCAAAGGACGACGACAGGGTGGCTTCGGAGAAGGCAAGGCATAGCTTTGGACGGGGTCGTCACTTGGGCTGGTTCGGCTTAACGCGAACACACGCGGGCTCATGGTCGTCCATGGCCGCGACAAGGACACGAGGGTCGGACAACGGCTCGGCATGGCTCGGCTTGGCGGGTTTACGGGCTGTACGACACGAAGTCGTAACTAAGCTTTGGTTGGGTGAACGCGTGCGGGCACGTGGTCGTCCACGGCCGCAACATCGCCGGGATGGAACGGCTTGGCCTCGGCTTAGATCGCGAGTTCATGGCGTACCATGGCCGCGACGTGGTTGACAGGGTAAAAGCATGGAGATGGTCAGGGACAGCAAGGATTCAACGGCAAGGTTCACGACTCACGATCAACTCACAAGAGACGATGATTGGCAGCAAAACGGGTCGGCCAGGACATGTACACGCGGTTCAGGCATTTCACCGAACACGTGAGGGGCGAGAACAAAAGGGACTATGGCTGGGCAGCAAGGGCATGATGTGGTGACCTCGACGGCTGCGACACCTGCAAGAACACTCCGGCACGAAGGTCGAACACAGAACTGCAGCAGGGCAGTGCCAGGGCGGGCTATGCATTTCATCGAACATGTTGTGGGCGTGAGTAAAGGCAGCCATGGTTGGGTTGATTGGACACGGGTTGGTCATGGGGGCATCAGCACCTGCACAGAAGCACATCGGCACGACGGCCGGGCACACACGAACAGCACACAGGCACGCAGGTCTTCTCATGGCCGGAACAACAAGGGGAACAGCGAGGGGAAGTCCATGGTGGTGCTCACCTTCGGCCTGATGGCGAGGAGGTCGGCATGGTCGGAGGGGTAGCAGGTCAGAAGCTCGGCGTCGTCCTCTCCTTCAGCTCGCGACGCAGCGGTCCTGCTGCTGCTCGTCGCCGAGGCACCGCGCGTCCGAGCCCGGTGCTGTCTTGTCGCCGATGCTGCACCCGAGGCTCCTGCGTGTCCGGCTCCGCGCCACTTGCTGCGCTGGTCTCGGTGCCGGCCTCAGGTCGCCGCACTCCTGCTCGATCCCCGCGCCTGGCCACCGCACACGCTGCACGGGCCCGCGCACCTGCACTGCTTCTTGCCGCCGCTGCTTGCTCTGCTTTGCCTGCTGCTCTGCTGATTTGCTCCGAGAGAGAGAAAAGATGTGCTGCCTGCTTGCTCGTGGAGGTGGAGGGGTGCTGCTCGGATTGGAAAAACAAGGCAGAGGAAGGGGAGCTCGTTGCTGGCTGGTGCGTGAGGAAGAAAGGGGAAGGGAAGAGAGGCCAGAGGTGGCGGCGGTGGAGGGAATGGAAGGGAGAGAAGAGAGGGTTAGATATTTATAGGAGGGGATTAGGACTAGGGTTTGGTTGCGGGCTTTAGATGGGTCTAGGTTAGATGAGCTAGAATATTATCAGCCTATGAAATAAATTCATAATAATTTATTTCATAAACCATGAAACAAATGAATTAGACTAATTATCCAGATCGAATTAATTAAGAAATAACCAATTCAAAATCCGGATAACGTGGCCATAATTCAGAACAAATTCTTTAGATATTTGGGATGAATTTAATCAGACTATTTTCTGAACCAGATTAATTAAATCAATAATCAATCCGTTCAAAAGAAAATAGCGCCATAATTCGGATAGAGTTTTCTGGAACTCCGGATTGATCTGGACGCCGAGAATTTCGATGCAGACTTTGATTGGGATTAGAGAGATGGATGATCGGTCCGATATGTTAGTGGGTCAACTGGCCGGGAGATCGGATAGGGCTTAGGTAGCGGCTTCCGCCACAGGGTTTGATCGGGCGAGTTAGTTGTTAGCTTTAGATTTATATTTGAATTTGGAATTCAAATATAAATCACACTCAAAAATCCAAATAAAGCCAAAGAAGAGCCAAAACACTCTAACATAAATTTAACCTAAGCAGAATTTAAAGGTCAAATTTTAATTTCCTAGGAATTTAGAGAGGTTCACAAGAAGACAATCTAAGGTGTTTTCACGACAACGCACGAAAAATTTTGAAACCCACATTTTGCATTCAAGGAACATTCCGGGAAAACCCGGGATGTTAGAGACTCCCCCCCTCAGAAGAATCTCGTCCTCGAGATTAGGACGGCACTGGGTTGACAGGGGTTCTTCTGTTTCTTCGAGTTGTCTTGATTGCTTCTTGATATTTCCATGATAATTGAAATTACTTTTCCAAAACGGCGTATAACACCTTAATCCAACTTCCGACTGTTCTGAGTCGTCACTCGAAATCCAATATATATACTTACCAAATAACATTGATCAGTTGTTATGGTGAATCTTGTCGTCTTAGTGGTGCCTTCTTTGTTCTTCCTTAATTAGTGCTTGTATCTTCTTTCTTCAATTAATCCAAGATACGCGGGTGTGTTTCATTCTTATTCCTATATAGGTTCTGAACTGATAGACTTGTATCATCCCGATAGTCTCGGTTATCCTTGTATTCCATAGGTGAGAAAAAAACAACTAACACTTAGGGTATCACATTCCATGAGGGA
>CM014272.1:13652953-13670046 GCA_004135705.1 Alloteropsis semialata
TGGTCGGATCCCTCGCCGGCTGGCGCGTTCGCTTTGAGCGCGCCGCCGTCGAGCGGCTCGACTGCGGCTGCAACTTACTGCGCGCGCGCGGCAGGGCCCAGGTAAGTCCCCTTCCCCGGTCCCGTGAGCTCTCTGCTCTGTGTGCTAGGGTTGGGGAAAAGACTTGATGCCTTGCTCTGTGCTCTTGCCTGTGATTGTGTGACCCGGGACGATGCTCTAGGCATGTCGCTCGGCAGCCACCTATGCTGTGTGTGAGGCCCGGGACGATGCTCAGAGACATGTCACTCGGCGGCCCCCTGTTCTTCTTGTGCTAGGATTCGAAAAACCCAAAATCCGATCTACTCACTAGTACCCGACTGATACCATTGATAGGATTGCTTGCTGTTAACTAGCAGTAGAACGGGTTCGGGAAACAGAGATAAAAGACAGTAGCAATAGGTCCTACACATGATCTACTAGGGAAAACAGAGAAAGAACAGAGAGGGTTAGAGTTACAACCATCGGCGGTGGTGGCGGGATTGGCGGCGGCGTTGGCCATGGCGATGGCGGCGTCGTCGTAGCAGGAAGAGCTCGTAGGGCGTGACGAAGCCGTCGGTGGAGCAATCCCGCCGCTGCTGCGCCTCTCTGATCGGAGAGCTAGGGTTTGTCGGGGTGGAGTTTGTGGCTGCGGCGAACCTCGTGTCAAGAGCCTGCCAGCCCCCACCCCTCTTAATATAGCGCAGTGCGACGGGGGCCCACTAACCATTAGGGTTAGGCGCCCCCGATCAGGGCGCGATTAAGGGGTTAATGGGCTGCCGTTGGGCCCCCACTTGAGATCAATCTAACAACCTCTACCTCAAAAAACAACTCTACATCATGACTCGTCCAAGCAAGTTTAGGACTTTGCATAATTGCATCGCATGCCCTTTCTTTCTTTCTTTCTTTCTTTCTTTCTTTCTTTCTTTCTTTCTTGGAGGGAATCAAATATAATCCATCATCGAGTTGGAGAGATGCTTGGCAGAAAAATAAGATGGGAACTGAGGGAATTTTATATTGGAGAAAATTAACTTCGATGGATCAAAACCATCTCCCGCGCACATGGAAAAGTCAACACCAGCTTAGAGAAGGTATATATATAGGAGTCTACGAAACTGTGGGAAATATATGGACGGTGAGATAATAATCGTGCATTGCTGGCGCCTATCTATACAATTAATATCTTTACAGTGCGTGATTAATTAAGTTCAGAGCTTAATTCAGATTAATTGAGATCTTTCATTCTGAAATATAAGGCACTTTGGTTTATCCTACGGCACAGAGGGAGCAGGTTCCGTGTGTCATGTGGAACCTCTATGTCTTAGATTGAACTAGTATATTTGTTAGTATTTAATTATTTTAGACTGAACTAGTATATTTGTCATTCGGAAATGTTAAGACTTAAGACACAGATTCCGCGTGTCACATGCCTTGGCATGAGCCAGTCTATATATTAACAATGTGTTCTTCACCGTTCATCTGATTATCTTGCTATTAGAAACATGTCTATTTTAATCCTTTGAGGAGTTTTTTTTTCCGACATAATAAAATTCCTCTCTGGAAGTATAGAAACTGTGTAAATCAGATCTCAGAATCCTACACCTTCTCTATGATGGCATTGACTTCTCTAAGCTTGTCTTCTATAGCTCAATAATTTTGATTCCCTTGAAAATTAAAGTACAAAGTCTCAACCTTGAATGGACAAGCTATGATCTGTACTTCTTTTTCGAGGGAGGTCCGAATCTACAAATAATCAAGATCATGAAATATATGTATTGCATGCCCTTTTTTTTTCCCTCCTTTGGAGGGAATCGAATATAATTCATCAACACATCGTATTGTTTCACGCAATTCAATCACTGAAGCAGAGTAGAAGTAATGTTGTAGCGTGAGTGCGTGACAAAGTCTGGTGGAGAACAGATGAGGAAGGCGATTTGGTTCAACTGCATTTCTGCGTTCTTTTTCTTAAAAAAATAGAAACTATTGAACAAGTTATATTATATGCTGGGTCTATGTGTTGATGCAGCTTCGTTGAGCCGTATGAAACCTACTTCACTATGTTATATGCTAGTCTGTTATGGCTGAACGTTATCGCCACTCCATCAGTATCAGATATCTGCCTCTGCTCTCGTCTTGTTGAAACTTAGTACAACGTTTGAATGCAAGTTTACAGTATGTGCTCAGATCCTTGCATGGGCGTTAATGTTTGAATGTAAATTCACATATCGTTACATTTAGGCCCATGATTTACCCAAAAACCATATACTTAGAGGATCTGCAGTAGAAAATAAGATTTTATCCACTGGTCTCCAATCCATGTTGGGCCCCAAAGGAACTAGAGCTACAGTCAACATCTTATTTTGTGGAGTCAAGGAAAGGGTTTTACACAGCCAGATGCAAATTTAAAAGGACCTGTACCATGGGGTACTAAGCCTATGTTCCATTGTTCCAATCACAAGCTCAGGCCTCATGAACCAAACAGCAGAGGGGCTACTCCCATGTTGCAGTTGCAGGCTGCAGCAAGCCAGTAACCAAACGAACATCTCTGAAACAGTCGTAACAAAAACTTCATGTGTGAAATTCGTGAAACCCCCTTGTGCTCCTCTCAAGATCCATGCCGAGTTGGCATAGGCATCAACACTATCTGTTGTGGTGACTGGTTATCCTCATTGATGCCTGCATAGGACTATAAGAAGTTCGAAAATTTAGTCCGGCAACAGAAAATGCATCAACCCAATGTGGCAATCTAATTCTTGAAGCAAGCGAGGAAAACAGTCAACACTATCTGTTGTGGTGACTGGTTATCAGTTACCACTCTGTAAAAAACATTTCCTGATCCATTCAACATTATGTACATGGCCAAAACAGGCATCCATATTGAGACAAAAAATCAATTCTGTTCCTCTACTGTTAGCAGAATATATTTGTGCACATCATAATATTTTCGACAGGAATCTGCCAGTATTTTGTCTGGCAACTGCTTGCAGGGCAGTCAGGGGAGTGTGCAGATGCAATTGTTTGGGCACTTGTAATTTGCTGTTGTTGAAGAAAAAAAAAATTTGTGGGTCATGGGCTCATGGTTGCATGATACTTTTATGAGACAATACATTCAGCATGGTTCAAAGTTCTTCAGATATACTAGATTTTTCTGGAGTGGTTGGTTCATCATTTCTTTGGCAGCATCAATGTTTCTCTTGTTTACCTATTGCTAATGTCCATCTAAACTGACAACAAAAGAAACTTTTTCATTTGGCTGCATATCACAGTAGATGGAAAATTCTACATTTCTTGAAATGATGAGCAATTCCCTAGGTAACTTGATGCTTTACTGCCTCTCTCAAAGAAAAAGATCGCCAACACATTACACAAAATGAGATGATACTCTATTATTGATGGACATAACCTTGTAATACCTATGGAATGACGAGCAATTCAGCAGCTCAACAATGGCATCTCAAGAATCCGCCTTTGCCATCGCCTCGACCCTCCCAGCAAGGAGCTTCTCAACGTACTTCCCCAGTATATCCGCCTCCAGGTTCACCTTGGCGCCGACCTTCTTGGTTGGCAGGACGATGTTGTCCTGCGTGTACCGCACGAGCATGAAGTCGAACCACCCGCCCTCGTCGTCGACGCTGACGACGGTGAGGCTGGTGCCGTCGACGGCGACGAAGCCCTTGGGCACGAGCAGCCTCAGGATCTCCGGCGGCGCGCGCACGGTGACCCAGAGCGAGTCGCCGTCGGGCCGGAACGACGCGATCTCGCCGGTCCCGTCCACGTGGCCCTGCACGAAGTGCCCGCCCATCCGGGACGACGGCGTGAGCGCGCGCTCGAGGTTGACGCCGTCGCCCGGGGCGCGCTCGCCAAGGGACGTCCGGCGGAGCGTCTCCGGCGCGACGCCGAAGGTGAGCGTGGAGGCGGCCGCGTCGATCGCCGCCACGGTGAGGCAGGTGCCGTCGACCGCGACGCTGTCCCCGAGCTGCGTCCCGGCGAGGAGGTCCTTCGTCTCGACCTCCAGGTCAAGGCCGGGAGCCTCGCCGCCGCCCCCGCCGCCGCCGGACGGCGCGAGCGGCGGGCCGATGCGGCGCACGCGGCCGACCTCCTCGACGATGCCGGTGAAGAGGGACCGTACAGGGACGTGGGATGATATGGAGGCGGAGAGGCTCTTGGGGACGGGCGTGACCGAAAAACTCGGCGGCGGGAGGCGGAGGCGCGCGGGCGCTGCGGCAGTTCCCCGCGAGGCGAAGGGGAGCGTGGCGGGGCTCGACGGCGAGGAGAGGAGGCCTCCCCCGCGGCGGAGGAGAATAAGCGGCCTGTGGTGGCGGACGGCGGCAGCCGCTGCGGCGGTGGCGGTGGCGGGCGGCGGCGCCATGGCGAGAGATTCCTCCGGCAGCGGCGGCTCGGATGGGGGCTGGTTGGTTGCTCTGCTCAACCACTAGGAAGCGTAAACCATAATAAATACGTATTCACCGACCGTCGGCGCATTCTGTTGTGACGTGGAAAGCGGTTTCCTGGCCCGGCCCGCAGCCGGGCCCACGGCGGCGGACTCGGAGTCCGAGTCGGTTCGGGCGGCGGCCCCGTTATAAAAAAAACAGCAACCCGAGACCCGCTGACTCGACGACGACTAGACGCCTCACGCTGTACGGCGGGCCCCGCACGTCAGCGACACACGAGCCCACGGTTTAGCTGATCTCGTTACCCTTCCGCAATCCCCTCGCGCCGCCGGCGAGCAAGTGAAAGAGATCTGCGCGCGGCCATGGCGGCGGCGGCCGCGGAGAAGGGCGTGGAGACCGTGAGGAAGGAGGGGGAGGAGGAGCAGGTGGTGAACCCGTGGGAGGTGTCGGCGGGGAAGGGCGGCATCGACTACGACAAGCTCGTGGACCAGTTCGGGTGCCAGCGCATCGACGCCGCGCTCGTCGACCGCGTCGCGCGCCTCACCGCCCGCCCGCCGCACCGCTTCCTCCGCCGTGGCCTCTTCTTCGCCCACCGGTATTGAGACGCCCGCAAAACCCTACCTTTTTTCTTTTTTGTTTCCGCGCGCGGCGGAGGAGGCGCTGATGAAATTTGGGTGTGCTCTTTTGTTTGTTGTATATATAGGGATTTGAATGAGATACTGGATTTGTATGAGAAGGGCGAGAAGTTCTACCTCTACACGGGGAGGGGGCCCTCGTCAGAGGCGCTGCACCTCGGACACCTCATCCCCTTCATGTTCACCAAGTAAGCATTGGTGTCGATCCCAAACTCTGGCAACATAATCTGTTACATAAACATCGAACATTCTCTTGATTTCGTAGCACACAGATTTAGTGAATTTTAGCTGTTCTCCAATTTTGAAGTACCCTTGTGTAGTCTACATGGCTAATCATTGGTCATATAATACGCCATACGTGCCACAAAGTCTATACAATTAAAAAATGTCTTTTAGGGTCTGCAAAAAAAAGATGCCTTTTTGTTAGTTCATTTACATTGTCCTTCAGGAAAAGGGTATCCATTTTGTTTTATTTTTGAACATGTTTTGTAGCTTCTAAACATCGAGTAGCATGTTGGGTCTTATATTCCACAGAATCAGTAACACATGAATATGTGGGCTTCATGTTGTATTAGTTTTGTTACTTTCCATGTAGATATACTCACTACACAAAAATGATATGTGCAACTAACCAGGAACATTGTTTAATTTCATGATCTTTCTTCAGATATTTGCAGGAAGCTTTTAAGGTGCCCCTAGTTATACAGCTAACTGACGATGAGAAGTTCTTTTGGAAGAACTTGACTATTGCGGAAAGTAAAAGGCTTGCTCGTGAAAATGCTAAAGACATTATAGCATGTGGTTTCGATGTAGAAAGAACTTTCATTTTCACAGATTTCGGTTTTGTTGGAGGGTAAGATTACTCTTTGTAATCCTAATTAGTAATTAAACACTTAGCTTAATTTTTGTTCATTCCATTAGTCTTAGCTTTGTTTATTCTTTGACACCCTAATACCCTCTGCTATTGTCTTGCAGTGCCTTTTATGAAAATATGGCTCAAGTTGCTAGATGTGTGACATATAATAAGGTGGGAGCTTCAATTAAGAACTGTGTCCAAACTCCACAGATCTTATTACTTACATTTAAGCATCATGGTTGACTAATATATGTTACTCTTGAACAACAGGCTGTAGGGATATTTGGATTCAGTCCTGAGGACCACATAGGAAAGGTTAGCTTTCCTCCAGTCCAGGCAGTTCCATCATTCCCGTCTTCATTTCCCCATCTCTTTGGTGGCAATGATCAACTGCGGTGCCTTGTTCCATGTGCAATTGACCAGGTACAGACATATCTTTGGTATGATCGTCTTGACTAACATAATTGGTTGCATATCAGCTTGAATAGCACTCTTGATTTCTGGCAGGACAAATTCAGAGTTAGTGTCTGTTAAGGTTTTAGTTATGTCCAGCCTTTTAAGTTCTTGGTTATTTTTTGCACTAATTTTGAATGGTGGCCCTCCAATATATGCAAATTACAAATAAATTATTCTTCCAGCACTTACCATAAAATGTATCAAATCTTTTCCTGCAAAGATGATGAAATGACATGTTTGTGTTTTTGTTTTGAAAGTTTGACTCACTTTTTTTTTTGCAGGATCCTTATTTTAGGATGACTCGTGATGTTGCTCCTAGAATTGGTTATCAGAAACCATCACTGATTGAATCAAGATTCTTCCCTGCCCTTCAGGTTCATTGTCTTTGATTTTAGAACGTAATTTAATAAGGGCAGGGCCTCAGGCCCACTTTTTCCTAGTTAATTTTAACTTGCTTGTAGTTTCTCTTACTTTTTGTTATCCTGAATGGTTATAATTTCAAGACTAATTTTATGTGGTTGTTTTATTTATTTTTTTTACAGGGGGAGAACACAAAAATGTCAGCCAGTGACCCAAATTCTGCGATATATGTGACAGATAGTGCTAAAGAAATAAAAACAAAGGTTTGCCCAAAACTTCGTTTTTGAATGGAAGCTCGAAAAAGTATTCACATAAGCAAGCTGTAGTTGTCGCATTTGATTCATGGTGAAAATGGTTATTGATTGAGCCAAGAATTAACCTTAGGTTTCTTAGTTCTATTAGCACATTGGCTTATAATTTATTCCCAATGTTTTCCAGGTGAATAAATACGCCTTCTCAGGTGGTCAGGACTCGATAGAGCTCCATAGAAAACTTGGAGCTAACCTTGATGTAAGCCTTTTCCCGATCTTGAGCATTTCATAATGAATTCCAAATGCTGTCCCTGAATCATGCACCATATTCTGCCTTTTGTTTAAAATTCAAAAGTTACACTTAAAATTAATTTGAATATGTCAGTGGAAGTTACTAATTCTAAAATGCAAGTTTGCAAGGCCTTTTGTTTCTTGAAGCTCTTCATGTCATATTAAGCACTAGCATGCTGAAGATTGTGATATATTCTCATCCTCTATAATCTGCTTGAAATATTCTGGTTAATTGCTATACTTCTCTAGTAACAGACATTTTTTTCGTGATTGGCTGAATTCTTATTGTGATGTTCAGGTAGATGTCCCAATCAAGTACCTGAATTTCTTCCTTGAAGATGATGACGAGCTTGAGCACATAAAGAAGGTATTATTGTAAATTACTTCATAGAAATAATTCATTTTGAAAATATTTGAGTTGTATGTAATAAAGATTTTGAAACTCAACACTAGGAATACAAGGAAGGAAGGATGCTGACTGGTGAAGTGAAGCAACGACTTATTGCAGTTCTATCCGAGCTGGTTGTTAGGCATCAAAGAGCTAGGGCTGAAGTGACTGAGGAGGTACGTGATTCATAAGATCCTTGATGCCACACAATTTAGTTTCCCTTGTGCACACAGATGCAGTGACCCTAGTGTGGTCTTCATAGATCCAAGAACACATGCTCTCACAACATCAACCTATTGACAAACATTCTGACCACATGCTGAGTGCGACACTTATAATTTCTCATGTTAATTAATATGCATTTTCCTGCATTGCTTTAACAAATCCTTGTTTCTGCAGATGGTTGATGCATTCATGGCAGTGAGGCCTCTTCCTAAAATGTTTGAATGAGCATCATGATGAGAAACTGGGACGAACATTTTTGTTCTCAGGGGAGATTTAAGGATTTGTAAAACCATGGGATGACAAGTGTGTCCTGTGATTTCACTTTTTCTGTGGTGACTATGGTTTGATTTTGTAAACTAATATATAGTATGGTGGCAATTCAGTTTATGTTTAAGCATGCACTTGTCAATGCAAAAGCTGATTCGAGGTTATTTTCAAGCATTACCAGTCAATTGTAAAACTAGTGTTAATTTTGTTTAATGCAAGCATGGAGTTGAAGCAGAACAGTCCTTGAGCAAAAAACATATATAAACAGAATTGAACTCCTGGTTTCTTACTTTGCAACACTCTCAAATGGCCGAAATAACCAAATCACACGATGACCAATTTTTGTTCTTCATGATGCCTGTGCCGTTACTGTCTGTTTGCGATTCATTCATGTTGGATATTAAGGAAAATAAATAGTTGATGGCGATCATTATGGATGCTATTATCAGACAACTCAACTCCAGAAAATATTGGAAACCATGACATTCCTTATACTTCCTATAAGATTCTTTGCAAAGTTGATTAGCAATTTGCTTTGACCCTATATATGATTCCAAATACATATATGATGTTCCTTCAAAATTGAGGAAGACAAAAAAAATTTAAACGAATTAACTATATAAGCGTCCTCTCTTCAATACTCCGAATTGGGAGTTTACCCATTCCACCTCCAGAAGCCCCCTCGGTGTGGCTGGTTGCCACTTGAAGCTTCCTCTTCAGATGCCGTATTGTCCATTTCACCACGAAGGGATTCAAACTCTTTTCCAGGGCATCCACGTTCTGTAGCCGTTGTTGAATCTCTGAAATTTCATTCTGTCCATTGGGAAAAGGGTGAGCATGCTATTGTAATTTCAATATTGGGGGACTACCATCAAATGAAGTCAACACAAATAAACTGTACCATATATAGTTGAAGTGTTAACAGATAACTGATACTCAGTACAGGTCATTTCATTAATTTGCTTAAATAGCCAAGTGTATTTTCTTTTTGTGAAAAAGATAAAGGTATACTGGTTTGTACTATTTTTTAAGAATGGTATACTAGCAACAGAAGCATGGTTGGCAAGGAACATGATTCAATGATTATCAGTGACAAATAACTGAATCTGTTTGGTCCAGATTACCCTGTTGTTGGAGATGGTCTTGAATTTAACTTTTCCCTGTTTCAAAAATGTTCCCGTTTCAAGGAAACCATTCATAAGGTATCGAGATGGTCAATAGTCCAATTGCTAGTTCTAGACAACCAATTTCAAGGAAAATATAAATTCCAAAGCAAAACTAAATTGTCTAAACCATTCACAGCATGGCTTAAGGTATCGAGATGATCAATAGTCCAATTGCTAGAGCACAAGCTCAGATCCTTCCCAACAATTTTTTGCCTACCTCGAGTTTGGAAGCCCTTGTTTGTTCGGTGGAAAGTTGATCTCGAACTAAGTGGAGTTCCTGCATAACAGAAAGCAGAGAACAGTAATGAAAGTTGATCACTGAACTGAAAAGCATGTTTCTTCTTCTGAAAGTAAGGAATCATAACAGACATTTACTGGCTCATATCATGTATTATAATTTATCTTGTATGTGTATATGTTTTTCATGATTTTACTTTTAAGAGCCCAATTAAGTATAAGCATTTGGCAGAATATGCAGCAGTAGCAATGCATAACTTCATTGAGGTGCATAGATTTAAAACAGATTTCTATTGTGTTCACAAGGAAGTTCTGCAGAGGTCATGGATAAAGAGATCAACATGTAAGTAGAGCATCACTTTAGCTTTAGTGGAAGCGCTGCAAAGAAACATTATTGACATTTTCTGTGCAATTTGGTAAGTATGATGCAACTTGCCTCAGTAAGGTCTGCATTTCTGTTCTCCACATTAGCTAGCTCCTGCTTCAGGCGGAGACTCTGCAACTGCTCTTGGTTAAGTCTGTCTTCTATTTGGTTCCTTTCACCCTTAACTACTTCTACCGAGGTTTTGCTGGTATCTGCCCTATTGCCAGGCTGGAAGTGAAAAACAAAAACATGTTATTAATGAGCAGGCCAGGGAAACTATCCAGAAATTGAGTTCATGCACACAAAATTATTAAGGAGGGAAAACAGAAACCATATTCATCTATCCAAGTATTACCTTATCATCTTGAAATTCCTCAATTTCAAATATGACTTTCCTGCTAGAATTGTCTGCTGCGGACATGGGGGCAATGCCATTTGTCTCTGTTTCATTTATTTGTTGAGATGGGACACTTGGTTTGAGACTTGCCTTGAGGGCATAAACCTAAACAAAACATAATTGCTCAGCTAAATATAAGGATATATGAAACAACACGAATGCTCATGGAGAAGCATGCCTGGTTACTATAACGCCCACTGTATCCTCCAAATGACACCAGAAAATTTTCTCCATTAGAATTGTGCATTACTAAACTTGAGCCCTGTGATAAAGCAACCTCTGAACATCAGTAATAGCATGAGTCCATAACCATAACAACAAAGTAGTTAAATCAATGAGTATATAAATTTATAAGGCAGTTTATTAGACCAGATCAGCTTCACCATTATGAGGTCCTTAAATTCATATACAGTGACTTTATTGAGTTGAAAATTGCAATTTGAACTTTGCAATTTGAAGGGGTTTTTTTCCACAATCCAAAATACAAAAAAAATTCCAAGTGGATAGAGTAGAGTATAAATGTGCTCACCTCACTTGTAGAGGGTGCACGGACCTCAAGACTAGTGACAACTGACCATTCATATGTACACATGTTAAGTACAAGAGTATCTGAGACACCTGCAGTGGGTTAGGCACACGTGAGCTGGAACCATTTTATGATATGTTTTAGAAAATGTAATGATATAGCTCAAGGACCAGCCCAAGAGAAAAGAAAATGATTGTTACACAAAAGATTGATGAGTAGGCACATGCCTGATGTCTAAACCATGGAAAATGGATAGTGTATAAAAGAAGGCACATTTTTGTCATCAATAACAATGTAACAAACATATCAGATACCTCAAACTTACCTTTCTTACTGTTTCCACCACCAGTAATAAACCAATAGTCTCCAATAGTAACGCCTGCATGCCCAGCTCTTGGTTCTGGAGTAACACCTTGCTGCTCTGGACGTGACCATTCCATCTGCAACAAGAAACAACCAAGTAATTGATTTGGACTCCCAAAAGGATTAAATACCACTTAAGAGAAAATAATCAATTCTCACCGTCTGAGTGTCTAGCATATGAAGGTCACTGAAACATGTAGAATGAGATCCCCCACCAAATATCAGAAGATACCGCCCTGCAAAGCAAGCAGCAACATGCTCTGACCTCGGAGAAGGGGGAGTGCCTCTGCAGAGAAACAACATAATTTTAACAGTCATATATTGATTCTGCACTTCAGAGCAAAGCAAGTATAATACAAGTTCCATTTCATGTCCTAGACCAAAATGTAGTTACCAACTGCAAGTGAATTATGCAGTAGCATTATCACATCACTTCAAGTTTGGGTCTCCAATTATATAAGAAACCAGTTCGACATGAACAGGAAGACTGAGAATTCCCACCCAATAGGGTCCCAGAACATAAAAATACAATCATTTTTACAAATACAATTAGTAATGTTACTTTACCAACTGAAACCAAATTTTATTCCTAGAACTTACGTTGTCTCAAATTCATCCCAAGTCATGGTCTCAAGATCGAGAATATGCAGGTCATTCAGAAGAGATCTCCCGAGTCCTTCACCGCCAAACACAACCAAAGTCTCACCGACAAGGGTCACTGATTGACCACCACGTGAGCTCTAAAGGAAACAGAAAACATGTCAGCGCAGATTCAGAGAATAGATGAAGCAAGCTTCAGGTGAGGTAATATGTATATACACTTTAGAAGCTTTCTGACAATAAAATACAGAACAAGCAATCATACCGGTGATCTTCCATAAGTACGCAAAGTAGACCAAGTGCAGGTTTCTGGATCAAACTCTTTAACTGTCATAAATACATCACATGAGAAATAGGAACTAAGACACTGAGAAATGGATAGGAAAAAAGGAGAGACAAATATGAGCCTAACCACTGAGACTCTCTGTTGGTTCCCTGGTATGCCCTGCAAGACATAGGATCTTATTTCCCCATGGAATCTGGAAGATATTAAAGCCAGATGCAAATATACTATACAGTTATAAGCTAACCAAGTGGGGAAAAGTTGCCAGTTTCACATGACTTGAGTGTAATGAGCATTTGGTGATTACCAGTGAGTGGCCAGCACATGCATCAAATGAAACTGTTTCAGATGATTCTGAAGGTCCTGGTTGTGATTTAGCTTCGAGCTTTGACCATGACAAACTTTTGAAATCCAGAACCTTTGAACAGAAAAGGGCAATGACTCAGTACAAAATCTCAATTCAATGTGGTTATGAGAATTCCAACCCATAGATGCAACTACCAACAATGCAACATGTAAAGGCACAGACTACAGATAAACGAGATGACCAAACACCAATCTACCTGAATGTCACCAAGGTAACGGCCATTGTGATTGCCGCCGAAGACATACATCTTCTGCTGAACCACAACGGCTCCATGCTGCAATCATCACAGAAAATGCATCAGATTCAACAAGGGACAACAGCAGGTCAACAAAAAGTGAAATTAGGCTGTCAACAAAACTGAAGAGGACCTTATAGCGGGGTTTTGGAAGCTGTCCAGAGACAGAGAGCGGCGTCCACTGATCGTAGGCACTTATGGAGCAGAGGCCCTCCGTGCTAACTTCCTTGTCCTGAACATCAACCGCCTTCCCGTTCTCCACCACGGCTTTAGGCTCCTCCAAGGCGATGCCATTGTGGCTAGCTGACTCAGTGGACACTGGTCCTTGTACAATCTATAACAAGATTAAACAAACAAGATGACACAATAAGCGATTACGTTAGAAAGCAGTCATGAATAATTGATTACACATCGAAGTAGTCCTAATAACCACCCAGCAGCATGCTCGCATTGTCAGAGCCTACCACAATCATGGGAAGGTACAGACGCTCATCGACAAGCAACAGCTGACTGAAAAGTGAAAAGGAAAAAAATGTCCCTCCGCGCAAGATGCCAAGATGTGAGAGCTTAAAACATCTAGTCTGTGCACGGGCATTAACAGCAACTCCCGAATGGTGGGGGTGCTTCTGCGCCGCTAAGAAGCTTGTGACGGCCGCCGCAGCGGCAGCGCGCGAACCACGGGATCAGAAGCTGAGAATCGAGCGGAAGCACACAGTACTCATCCTCCACGAGGGGCGGGGGTTCACTCACCGCCATCTCGCCGCGCCTGTCGAGATCCGGACGGAGGGGACGATGAGGAGGGCGTGCCGGGTTCTGGAAGGTTCTGGATCCGGCGGGAGGGCCGGGGCGGAGGATTCCAGAGATCTGGAGGGAGGGAGGGGAAGCGGGGCGCTCGCTCGTGCTGTCGGGCAGCGCGCCGGCGACCCGCGAAATGGAGGCGACTTCGAGCGGATGCGTCGAGATTCGTGCACACACGGATCAACAACAGGAAATGAGATTCTCACTGATTCAGGCCGTTCTGCACCCAATTTTAGGCCTGGCCGAACCCCAAAAAATACTTATTGCTGACCAAATTATTCTGGCAGGGTTGCAATTGCAACTTAAAAAATTATTAGGGCTACTAAAGAAGATTAGGGCGAAGGCCACAACCACAATGGCAGCAGAGCCAGCCGATGTGTTCTGTACAATAGCCTTGGCATAACAGTATGGTCTGGACTTGGACTTTTGGCCATCAATACAGCTGCATAAAAAGCTAGAAGCAACAATCTCGCAAAGGATGTAAAAGGAACATTAAGCCATCGTTACATTTCCATGCTTTGAGTTTTGACCGTTGACACTATTCTCTATAACACAGTTCATATAATGCTTTTGAAGGACCAAGTATATGGCTACAGGCCAATGTTCATACCCAGCACAACTTCATAAGCATGACAAGCCCATCAGGCAAAAAAGCGCAGACTCTCATCTTTATTCAGGTAAGGAAACACACTATTTTCGATTTCCGTCATCGTCTCATCTCAAGAGCAGCAACAACAAACAAATAAAACCTAAAAGGCACTATGAACTTGGGAACAAGAACAGGGCTTAGTGTCAGCCGCAGGGCCATTCGGACTCTCAGTACTCCTCTTTCTTCTTGACAGTTTCATCCTGGGGCAATGAGACAAACTGCACAATGTTTCGGACGATGGAGGCTTCGACTCTGAACTTGGAGGCGATGTCGTCCACGCTCATCGGGCCGTGGTGGTTACTCGACTTGCCTTGGTACAGGTGGATGATCTCTTGGATGTGCTGGACATTCAGGGCTCCTGATGGTAGCTGCCTGCTCCCACTTTGCCCAGGGTCACCCTTCGATGTTCTGACCTTTGGGAGCGGCCTGTCGTACCGCTGTACAACAGAAGCCTGCAAATAGCAACCTTTATTACCAAGTTTCCCCTGAAATGGCTGTTTGGAGAAAGTGGGAGCCAGCTGCTTCAATTCATATGAGTACAGTATTGTTCAGTTCGAACATTTCACATTTGTAGGCCAATGTAATCTATTGCCATATTTTCTACCACATTAGGTTGCTAACGAGAGTACTTAGTTACTGTATCAGTATCTAAAAATGAATAAGAGAGTTTTCATGATATTCCTTCCTCCAACATCTTATTACCAAATGGAGAGCATTTTGGAACTAGAAGACTTACATCACCCATTTCTGGTTTTCCTCCGGGCTTAGTAGTGATTCTCCCAACCATGTGCTTCAGCATCTCATCATAACTTGGATCACGTTCCTCAAGTACACCATGGGCATTTTGTGTTGGCGCTGTGACATCTGCATTACACTTCAAATAATTAAAAACTGGTGAACAAAAACCTAGACATCAGCAATCTGAATTATTCAACCAGCAAAAATGCTTCAGTAGATTGCAATAAAATATTGCATTCAGTTAACAACATGGAATCACGCCATGCTGCAAAAAATGACATATGAAACCTTAGTTTAGCACTAAAATAAACCTTATCCCAATTCCGAAGACCATATGGAATTAGTTAAAACTCAAATCCGATCACCCAGACAAATGCTTTAGTGCTGTAGATTTCGATCCTAAAGAAACAATGGCCTTTTTCTTCAAAGCATCAATGCAGAGAAATCAAATGCTATGCAACTACAAAGAGGAACAAACACTATCTCAAATCTCAAAGTTTATGTTCTTGGCTACTAGCTAGTTTGGCACTAGCGGTCCTGTCCAGTTAGAAGGTTTTTAATACCTATTTCCTACGATTACATTACTTGTTCAAATCAGTTTAAGATATTCAGGAGTGCAGATCAGATCGATGTCAGTTCTTCTCTACTCTGAATTCCTTTGTGCTCTTCCTTTTTTTGATAACACGTTGACACCAGTATCGAACCTAGCAGATTCAGCAATGAACTGAAAGAAATAGTGTCAACAAATATATTACAGGGTACAACACAGGGGACTGTTGTGTTCGAGAGAACAGGCTCATCTTTACAATAGGCATGGATAAGGGACCTAGTAATCAAGGGTGTATGGGGCTCACACATTGAAAAATCAAACAAGAAGGACTTACACATTTGTGGGGCTTTAAGTGCCAGGGTTGGAATTAGTAGACCTTAGTTGGTTCAAGGTTTTAGCTACAGTTCATAGAGAACTGCAGTATCATTTACAGAGGAATGTATTATTTGCAGGAAGAGCTCAACTTTCTGAACGAGAATTGCATATGCAGTACTTGCATGCTACGTCACTACCAAATTAAGTAATTACTTCTTGAAAGCTTTTGTGCATTCGTGGGTAGCACCGTAATCAAACCAATGCTCTAAAAATGGTGCAGGTCATGGTTTAGGTAGAGGTGCTGTGCCTCTTACAGATCAATGGTTTAATAACCTGGAAGCCGGTTATTACTATCCTAGAAGTTGGCTAGATCAACAAAAGCCATCAAACAGAGCAACTTATCAAACTCTTTAATCAATAAGGCTGTGAATAAACAGCAGCATAGAACTGTGATGCAACACTAGACTCTCCAGCATCTTGCTAAGCTTAAAACTAAAGGAACCACAGGAAGCTATGCTGTCCCTGTAAAAAGCTCATACAACAAATTTTCAAGTTGTCCATGTCCATCTTCTAATAAGATACTAGTGTGCTGTGATAACTTAACTCCATGAAAAAGTTCAATTTCGAACACTATCTGTAACCAGTAGGAATCTGCAGTTGCAAATTCAATATGAGTTTTTTTTTGAACGAAAATTTAATATAAGTCAGCTCAATATATAATCACATTAGGTTCAGTGAAGTGTTATACTACCTAATTAAACATATCACATTCCAATTGAACAGTTAAAGTACACATCACATCCAAGCACGCACCATGGACCTGTTCTAATTATCAGCATACATTTGTCCCATCTGATTAAAGGACCTTGGCCCAAAGACTATAGAAAACAAAAAGGGGTCAAGAATCAAGAGCTAGCTTCTACTCCTAATATGGAACCAAAATTGCCATAGCATCCGACATTCCCACTCTCGGTTCCTCATTTTGTTGACTAGATTTCAATCCGCAACCACATCATACTGTCAAGTGTCACTAACCTACGGAAAAATGCAGGCACCAGTGGAGCAGGAACCTAGGCAAAATCGGAGGCCCAGTAGCAGGGGCGCTGCGCCGCCGCGCGATCTAGGAACACGGCGAGCAAAGCTAGAGCCTAGAGGAGAGAAACCCGGAGAAGCGAAAGCTGCCTTACCGCCATTGGAGGGCGCGCCGAGCCGGTCCCGCGGCGTGCCGCCAGCGGCCGCCGGCGATGCCCGCGGCGGCGGAGGCGGGGGAGGCGGCCTCGCCGGCGGCGAGGGCGCGTGGGGAGGGGGCCTCACGCGGCGCAGAGCCTGGCCCATGCGCCCTCGGGCCTCCGGCCGCCGGCGAGCGGGAT
>CM014272.1:13671046-13800853 GCA_004135705.1 Alloteropsis semialata
AAAAAGTACCAGCGAAAGGCATGCATATTTCATTTGCAGGTGCTGTGCAAAATCTAGCACTCGGTAAATATGCCAGAGTATCCCAAGTGTTTTGTGAAAACACTCAGCAAACAAGAAACAGTTTCATAGATTCTGGTAGTGAAGCAAGAGAAAATCTTACTTTCACAAGCACCAAGACAGCGAGCAAAAGTAACGTTTCGGCAAGGCTAGGCCAGCTCCAGCAAGAGATCCAAACGATCTCCTAAATTCTAGGCTAGTCCTTATTTTGCCAATTTAACACCTCACCATCCATATACTCGCCTGGTATGTGTCGACCTCTTTCAGGCCAAACGAGCGTGCACGGTCGTGCCGTCGTGCGGCATTGGCAGCATGATTCGAGAAAGTTCCTCAACTGCTTACCGTTACCTACTCAGCAGTCAGCACTCGCTTTCATGAAGAAAAGCCAGCATCTGTTGTCTATCCGTTCTTGTCCGGTTGTCTCTCTCATAAGCTCTCGCCTCATCCATGATCGACCCTTTCTCCCCTCACCGACGACTGGGGCCACATGTGCCGCTGGTCCCACCTGTCGGCCTCGTTCAACGACGCTCAAGAACACTCCTCAGTCTCTCTCTCAAGAACACTCTAGAACACCCACGCTTCCAAGCACGTGCTCTCCGTCGCGCTCGCAAAACCGTCGCCGGCGCATCGGACTCGGCATTCGCGAGACGCGCGCGGTTCACGACCCCCACTCCAGAAGCCACTCGCACTCCTCCCTCCTTCTAGAAGCTTCCATTTCCGGAGTTCCATGGACGACGACTACGACTTCCCGGCGGCCGGCGGGTACGACCCCATGGCGGCCATGGGGATGGGGATGGGGGGCCTCGGCCTCGGCGGCGCGATGGGGATGGGGGGCTACGGCCTCGGAGGCCCCATGGGGATGGGGATGGGGGGCTACGGCCTAGGCGGTGAGGACGAGGAGGAGGCCATGAAGAACCTCTACGGGGGCGCGGCCGCCGGAGCTGGGGAAGGGGAGGGGGACGACCTTCCCGCGGAGCTGAAGGTGGGGGAGGAGCGGGAGATCGGGAAGGAGGGGCTTAAGAAGAAGCTAGTGAAGGAGGGCGAGGGGTGGGACCGCCCCGGCGCCGGCGACGAGGTCGAAGGTCAGATTTGTTTGCTCCGTTGTTCGTTTTTGGGTTTTGGATCGGGTTCTGAATTTCTGGTTCTGGTTTGGTGGCGCAGTGCATTACACGGGGACGCTGTTGGATGGCACCAAGTTCGACTCCAGCAGGGATCGCGACACCCCGTTCAAGTTCGTACTTGGCCAAGGTATCATCATATTCTTCTGCCAGTGTACTTTGTCGTTTGGAACCAGGACCAAATTAATCATCCTTTCTACCGGCGACTAATACAGCTGTTTGTATAAGTTTTGTGATGCAACCCGTGTGTGTGTGTTTTGTTATCTGCCTGCTGAATGTAGTCAAATTTGGTAATGTAACCTTTGTTTGGGAAATGGGAAGTTTTTCCTAACTGTTACTAAGCTTTGTTTGAGAATTGGGAAGTTTGTGCTAAACGAATTTGTAGGTTTACCACTACCAGGCATACTGATAGATTACATGGCATTTTTGCCTGCCAAGGAGAGATGTCCTAGACTGGGGTTATCTGCATCTGAATCTGTATATATGCAGCTAGAGTAGGGATTGAGTGAATAGTGATTGACCCAAAATTTCTGTACTTAATCTTGGTTGTTGAATGAATCTCTAAGGTAATTGGATTCGGTTTAAATAATTCTGTACACTTTTGTCTATTGTTTTCAATCTCTGTGAATGGTCCAATGAACCTGGTACACAGTGTAAACAAAAGTAGCGGCAACAGTAGCAAATTATGCTTTAGGGTGTACTACTACATTAGTTCTTCAAATGTTCATCTCATGGGTGACTGATTTATTGTTACGACATTATTGTACTGTTTCCAAATAACCATGCTTGACAGTGCTGACTTTATGCTCATGATGATTACTGTAGTGGATCTGAAGAGAGATGGGATTATCTCTGCAATTGCCTTTACAATAAACATTAAAATTTTATGATCAGATCACTTCTTGAAGTCCAGCTTTCTTTATGTTTTGGGATAGTATCAATTTTATATTTGGGATGTTTATGTTACTTCAAACTTTCAGTAGTGCTCATTTGTGCACAAGATCACTAATTGATCCCCATGTCCACATCCTGATTTTCTTCCAAAAGTAAATTTTCTTTCACTGGAGTACAAGAACAATGTCTTAAATTTCAGCTTTGTCTGTAATTGTGCAGTAACTGAATGAGACGAGATTTCGAGTTTACTAGTTTACTACTATAAAGCTACTGTTAATTTCTGTAATTAACCATAGCTATGCTTAAAGCAGAAACTGTGGTGAATGATGCATATTTTAAGGGAAATTATATTGTTACTATCCACAGGACAAGTTATAAAGGGATGGGATTTGGGCATCAAGACTATGAAGAAAGGTGAAAATGCTATTTTCACTATCCCGCCAGAGATTGCATATGGTGAAGATGGCTCCCCACCAGTCATCCCTCCAAATGCCACTCTGCAGTTTGATGTTGAGCTTCTTTCATGGGTGAGTATCAAGGACATTTGCAAGGATGGAGGCATCTTAAAGAAGGTGCTCTCTGAAGGCGATAAATGGGAGAACCCCAGAGATCCTGATGATGTTTTTGGTACTGTACCATGTTCTACTCTGTTTTTCAATTCAACATTTCCCTTTCAGTGATCCAATTTCTTAAAAGGTTTATTCAATATTTGGTACAGTTAAGTATGAGGCAAGGCTTGAGGATGGAACTGTTGTGTCAAAATCTGATGGTGTCGAGTTCACTGTGAAAGATGGTACCGTGCTTGCCATTTTTGAGCTGTTGCAATGTAATTATAGTCTTCAAAGGTCAGTTTCTCATGCAGGAATTTTGTCTTACTTCCAGGGCTTTTCTGCCCTGCTATATCGAAGGCTGTCAAAACTATGAAGAAGAACGAGAGGGCCCTCCTTACTGTCAAGCCACAATGTGAGTTTGCTGCTATTTAATTAAGAAATCTTGAGTGCAATTTAATTAAGAAATCTTGAGAGCAATATATCAGTGGAAGCATGTCTAACATTTGTCATTCGTGATAAATAGATGGATTTGGTGAGCAAGGCAGGCCAGCCTCTGGAGAGGAAGCTGCAGTGCCTCCTAATGCTATGTTGCGCATTGATCTTCAAGTTGTATCCTGGAAGACAGTAACCGAGATAGGCTATGACAAAAAGGTCCTTAAGAAGATCCTCCAGGAGGGTGAAGGCTATGATCGTCCCAATGATTGTGCAATTGTCAGAGGTACATGGTTAGATGCGATTAGTTCTTTTACATGCTTATCCCAGATTGGAAATCATGGTAACATTATTTTCCTTCTTCTATCTGATGCAAATCATAATGTTCCTGTCCTGCAGTCAAACTTACTGGGAAGTTGGCGGATGGTACCTTGTTTGTCAAGAAAGGTCATGATGGTGAGGAACCATTTGAGTTCAAGACTGATGAGGACCAAGTAATTGAAGGACTTGACAAAGCAGTACTTAGCATGAGGAAAGGTGAAGTGGCCTTGGTGACTATTCCTCCCCATCATGGCTTTGGGGCTAATGAAACCGATCAAGATCTGGCCATAGTTCCATCTAACTCATATGTTTACTATGAAGTGGAGCTTGTGTCATTTGATAAGGTAGGTGTGCATTGTGCAATTATAGACCATGTTTAGCTTCACAATAACTGATTGCTAATGAAAATTTAAATCTTATCTGCTGTTTCTTGTAGGAGAAAGACTCATGGGACTTGAAGAACAATGCTGAGAAGATTGAAGCAGCTGCTAGGAAGAAAGATGAAGGGAATGTGTGGTTTAAAGTGGGCAAGTATGCCAGGGCTTCTAAGAGATATCAAAAGGTCACAATTTGAGGCATCCAGTGAAAAGAATCTTTGCATTTTGATAAAAATTATACTTAAGTATTTTCTGGTCTATTCAGGCTTTGAGCTTTATTGAATACGATAGCTCCTTCAGCGAAGAAGAGAAGCAGCTGTCGAAACCACTCAAGATAAGCTGCAAGCTCAATAATGCTGCATGCAAACTAAAGCTTAAAGACTACAAGGAAGCGAAGGAACTGTGCACTGATGTACTATTCATAGAAACAAAAATATCTTGGCAATTACATAGTTCTAATAACAAACATGACTACATGTGCTTACAATTAGTATTGGTATTCAGGTCTTGGAACTTGACAGCACAAATGTGAAGGCCTTGTACAGAAGGGCCCAGGCACACACCCATCTTGTTGATCTTGATTTGGCAGAGGCAGATATCAAGAAAGCACTAGAAATAGATCCGGACAACAGGTATCCTTTCTTTGTTCCATTTAATTCGATCACATTGTGGCCCCTGGACGCGCTAACAATATGCAGTACTGAATTTAGTTTCCTGATAATCCTTTGGAACAACTTACCAGCTAATACTTTGTATCCCATATAGTGGAGGTCAATAATTGATGGCATCAAACACACGTTTACATCCTTATCTTGCACAATTTATTTATGCAAAAACTTATCCTGGATGCTGATACAAGCAAGAAACAACTCATTATTTTTATCAGGGATGTGAAGATGGGGTACAGGAGGCTGAAGGAGACAGTCAAGGAGTACAAAAGAAGGGATGCCAAATTGTACGGCAATATGATTTCCAAGCTGAGCAAAGTCGACGACATGGAAGGCAATGTAAGTTCCCTCCAACCCCACATCACCTTGTGCCTGTGTTACCTTGGCGGTTATTGTTCTAACAGTATTTTCACTGTTTTTGCTGCTTTAAGGACCATGGAAGTCAGGTGCCAAGCAAGAAGCGTGGCTTGTGGCCATTGGCAGAACTGCTCAGGAGATTCTTCACCACCGACGGTACCAAGGGTTCGACGATGTGGCTTGTGCTGAGGCTATTGGTTTTGGTGGTGGTAGTGGTGGCAGTTTGTGTGGGTTACTACATGCAGAGTGGTCTTCAGGAAATAGACTGCATTAACTGTTAATGGAGGCTGCATTACTTGATTGAGCAAGGTATCTGTTCTTGCCTTCTCTGCTGTTCGTGAGACAAGTGTTGATTGTCGTACATATACGTAGTATTCGTTTAGCTGTGCGGGTTGAGTGTAAAGGAACTGTTGAGTTGTACCGATGAACTTTACTGGTGTAATAGATATTATATATGTTACAAGACGAAGCTTTCAAAAGTCATACTGCTATAAGCATGTGTAGAATCCCCTTTTGCTTTTGTGAACCAAACATTGTTGTTGTACTAGCAATTAGTTCTACAATACACACTGGCAATAATGCAAAAATGGTGTCGAGATTTACAATGGGAACTGCCTTCTTATGGTATAGGAATTCTTGGTTATGGCCAAATACAGTTTTAAAGCCCCCGTCGAACCCATCAAAATGGAGTGGCATTCGTGCGGTGCTATTAAGTGCTGCTAAACAGAGATTGTGATATGCATGGCAAAATATTTTCTCACCCATTTGTTTTTGCCATCCTGTTTATTCAAGCTTTCACAGCAGCCCCCAGTTTGTGCAATATAAATGTTGATAATTCATGTCATAAATACTGATGGATGAATTGTAATGCGTCTCAACCACTTGCTCTGCCAGTCCTTGCTTCTTTTTTGGGTGGTGGTTGTGATCTTGTAGTAGTGATAAAGATGTAGCAACTGCCTGCAGCCCTGTACGTTGCTCTAGAAATTACATTTAAAATGCATTGAACCACCAAGAAAGAAGATCATGTTTGATTGACAAATGACATTATTATTGCTTTTTTGTATGATACTCCCTCCGTTCCAAATTACTTTATTTTTTTACTTTTTCTTATAATGTTTGCCCATTCGTCTTATTCAATTTTTTTTGTCTAAATATATGAAAAGATAAGTAACATTTAAAGTATCTTTGATGCTAAATCAAGTCACAAACAAAATAAATGATATTGGCGTAATTTTTGAATAAAACAAACAGTCGAACGTTACGAGAAAAAGTCAATAGTGACAAATAATTTGGACGGAGGGAGTACCTTCCAGAATCCTCGACGGATTAAGACTGCAAAGTGAATGTGCATCCAGGCCTCTAATTCGGTTTTGTAGCGGCATTCTTTAAATTAGTGCAACCATGATTTTTCATGATATTCTTGACCCCAATCGATTGGATTTCATTGTATTGGTTGAAAGAATATGCAACAAACGTAAGGACAAGTAGCCTTGTGTCGTTTGGAGTTGACAGGCACTTCGAGTAGTTAGGTCCTTATTTTCTTTTGGTCATACTAAAAATGGGGCAAGGTATAGTAGTTTGAACTACGTGACCCTATAGTTTAAATGTGGTGCACACTTGTGAAATGTAGCGCTAGATAGATCAGATGAAGCCTTGTGAAGTATGGAAGAAAGTTGGAAACTTAGAAGTTGAGTTGGGCGAGTTTTACAACACAAAAGGAAAAATGACAATAGTCAACGACTATTACAGTGGTGACCTTCAGATCACCGCAATAGAAAAAGACCTGCCTACTGGACCCAACGACTATTACCGTGGTGCTTAGGCTTAAGCACCACAATAGTCGGTGGGATTGATGACTTTAGCCAATTTTGGTTCTGCATCGATAAACTACTGCGGTGGTTCAAGTTTTCACCCCAACCAACAATAGTAGGTGGTTGAGATGGTTTTGGCCAAAATGATTCTATTTCGACATACTATTGCGGTGGTGCAGTTTTTTTCACCTAATACAATAGTTCATGCATATGTCAATGACCGTTGGAGGTTTGAAGGAAAAAGCACTAACCAATTATTGCGGTGGTGATACTTTGCTACCGCCGTAATAGTCGGTGGTGTTGAAGAGTTGTTGAATTGCTCCTAACGGTTAGTTTCTTTGCTTAGACTATATATACTTGATGATATCTAGCATTCTCTCTTGCCATCTAGTGAAGTTCAAAGTGATATTTGACAAGAAAGCACTATAAGTGATTGTGAAGGTTCTTAATTTAGAATATTAAGGACACGTTAGTGCATAGAGAGTGGCAAGTGTGTATACAGACATTTCTTTGGTTTTGTGCAAGTCAGTGAGGTGCTTGTTAGTCTTGATGATTGGCATCACCTAGACGGCATGATGGTATTGTTCTTGGTGATCTCTCAAGAAAGAGTCTTGTGATAGGCCAAATAGGTCTACACAACATAGTGTTCGTCATTCTGGGGAGACAAGCAACATCCACTAGAGAGACTTAATCCTTGTTTAAGATCAAGGAGGAGCACCCTTGCGTTGGGTGCTCCGAGGATTGAGAGTGCCGACTCTTTACATTTGGTAATTTACATTCCTAGAATTGCAATAGTAGAGTAGGATTGGATGTAGTTTACAAACCTTTTGTGCGAGTAGAAAGTCACTTTTTAAGGTTTTGGCACATGGGGTGATTAGGTTCGAAACAGATTTTAGGTTTTGTAAAAGGTTATAGAAGCCTAATTCACCCCACCTCTCTACTCTTAGGCATCTTGATCCTTTTGCAAGGCCAATTGACATTTTCCTGCCGCCGGTGAGTACCTTCGTCATCTCTTTCGAGGACTGTGCATGTCTTCCAAATTTTTTAGAGTCAAACCATTTTGTTGCATGGTTTATGTTTGACCGAGAGGTACAAAGCTTTGAATAGATATACTATGGAAATATATTTAATAAAATTTTAATGACATATTGTACGATAAATATTAGTACTTTATTGGATACATTTTTTTTGTCAACCTTGAGATGTTTTGACTTTAAAAAGTTAAAATGACGTATAATTTGCAATGGAGGAAAAAGTATATGCAATGTGATTTACTCCGTACATGCATTGTTGTGTCCTACACTTGGTTGTACTCGTGTCTGAAAATGACTAGTGTAAAACATTCGACGGTTAAGACTAATTGTATAGCATTGAAATCTTCACATGTAGTATAGATACTATACACATGAGTATTATATGTAGTATAAGTGTATTATGCGGAAAGAACACAAAGGACATCAATATGATATATTTTTAACAATAGCATAATGTTACACTTGTCTAATAGCCAAACAAATCAATTAATAACCAACTAATGATTACTCAACCCTAACAATAAATGGTTACAATTTTATTATATTATCTCTACAATACGAAAACTAGGTACCATGTCGCTTGTTAACTCGCCAACCATGAGATCCGCCCAACTCGCAAGGTGGGCCGTTCGACCTTGGTCATCGCGAGTCTTGCGCCGTTAAGCCACAAACCATGGTGCTTGGGAGGGCTCGCGAACCAGCTCGCGGCTGGGGTCCTCATCCCTTCCGCCTTGCAACCGCAAGGTGCTGCCCTCCGCGTACCGCGCCACCCGCTATCCACCGGTCTCCGCCTCTGCCCCCGCTGCCAGAGCCGTTACCCGCAAGCCACACCACCCAGTGGACGTTCCCCGTAGTCCGTGTGTATCTCTGGAATTTTTTTTATTTTTTAATCCTTTTTAAACTGAAATTTTTAAAAAAACCCACCCGAACAGTATTTCCAACAAATAACCCTTTTGGTCGCGCCACACGCCGTGGCGCGACTGAAGAGGCAGTCGCGCCATAGCATGTGGCGCGACTGGCCTGCCACGTCGGCCGGCCCGGCCGCGGGCGGCCAGCGCGGCGGCTGACATGGCAGGGTGAGTCGCGCCACATGCCTTGGCGCAAGGTCGTGGCGCGACTCGCCTGTATACAGCCGGCCGCCCGAGCCCTTTCTTCTTCCTCCTCCCTTTCTTCTTTCTCCCCAAACCCTAAGCCGAGCTCAACCATGGCGCCCCGCGCCGCCCCCCACTAGATCGGGCCATCCCACCACGGAATCGAAGGGAATCGGTGGGAAAAAACTCCGGGAAGGTAACTCCTCCACTTGGACCATGTACATTTTGCGGATTTGGTTTATTTCCTTGGATTTGGATGAGATTAGGTTTATGTAGGGTTTGACTTATGTATGGTTGATGGAGCACGGATTTGAGATTGTTAGTTATACTATGTGGTGGATTTGGTCCTTGTTAACGCCTGTCTATCGTATAGTTTTTTTGCATGTAATGATTTCGTTGACATATCCATACGTATATTATGATGATTTTATTTTGATATGAATAATGAACTAAGTGAGTTAAACTTAAATATTTTGAGTTGTTGTTGCTATTAGGTAATGTAGTTTGATAGGTATGTTGTGTAATCTTTTAAAATTAAATATAGGAGTTCATAACTTTTTGGTGTATATATTGAAGTTCATGGTTTGTATTGGAAATATGCAATGTTTTAGGTATTGTTTTGAAGATAGGTTTTCATGGTATAGACATAAGAATGAATTGCAATTTTTTTGTGTATTGTTTTATGACTCGTTTATAGTAGATGTATGGAGCTACATAAATAAAACTTATTTTTCTTTGTTGACTATAGGATAAAATGGCGCAGCACCCACAATATCCTTTGCTTGAGATGGGCTATGACGAGAGACACCGCGGGCGGATACTTGAGGAGCGTATTGAGGTTAGTTTGTCCTTAATGATGACTTTGTATGGAGTAAATGAATTTGATGGGTGGATGTAGTCCAACACGGTGTTTGATTTATTATTTGCAGGTTTTGAATTCTCTACGTATCCGCACCCACAATCCTCTCGTGTGGGATGATAGGTACGCCCCGTACCTTCGGCAAGCTGGCTTGCTCCCATTGGCGATGCTTGTGAAGGGTGGATTGCCGAAGATGGACAATGCGGCTCTTACCGCGCTAGTGGACCGATGGAGGCCTGAGACACACACATTCCACCTCCCTTGTGGTGAGATGACGGTGACACTTCAAGATGTTGCCATGCTTTTTGGTCTTCGCATAGACGGTCAAGCGGTCACTGGGACAATTGATCCTGCTGGTTGGCGAGATCGGGTGGAGGTCTTGTTTGGTGTTCGTCCTGCAGATCCACCGGACGATCGAAAGGATAGGAAGACTACAGGAGTCAGCTCGGCTTGGTTGGTGCAGCACTTTGGTACGCCCCCTCCTGCTGATGTTGCGGCTGGTGTTGTTGCTCGATATGCTAGGGCATGGCTATGGCACTTGGTGGCTGGGTTTTTATTTCCGGACTCGAGTGGGAACACCATTTCTTGGATGTGAGTAGACATTATTGGGCAAGCTTGGGAGAACATCGCCACCTATAGTTGGGGTAGTGCAGTTCTTGCATGGCTCTATCGCCAGATGTGTGATGCTTGCTGCCGCAAGGGTGCTAGTGCTAACATGGGGGTTGTGCCTATCTTTTGCAACTGTGGATGTGGGAGCGGCTTCCGGTTGGTCGGCCGGAGCGGTATACACATGGGGTAAGATAATATCTTTTGCTTCATTAAGTATGATATGAGATATTGTTAATTTGACATTATATTTATCTTGTTGAAGCAATTACCAACTTATGGTGAAGAGCCTTTGGCCACTGTCGGTTATCTATGGCACAATATTCTCAATGTGCATGGAAACCCGGTGAGACGTTACACTGACTACAGCAACGCTCTGGACTGCCTCACTCCTGCACATGTAAGTTGTCTTTAGCACGTTCTTTGGTATTGAGGTTTATTTTCGTTGTCTGTTCTATTGTAATGGTTTTGGCATTATTGGAAATTTATTTGATTCATGATACCTAGGTGAATTGGCGCCCTTATGATCGAGATGAGGTGCAAGCCATGGAGCTTAGTCCATATTGCATGATGAATCAAGAATATTGGCGCTCGATTTGTCCCCTCATTTGCTTCTACATTGTCGAGTACCATATTCCAAGTAGAGTGATGAGGCAGTTTGGCTATCTTCAACCTTACCCTCCAGAGTACATAAACACTAATCAAGAGCTTCATCGGTATGTTGTGTGTTTGTTGAGTTTATATTCTTGGAATCATGGTATGTTATATACTTGTATTTGATAAAGAATGTGTCTTGAATGTAGTATTGACCGTCGACGCGAGAGGGGTAGAAAGGATTGGGGTATGAAGCACCAAGGATACATTAACGCTTGGGATAGTCGTGGAGCCAACATTGTCATAGGAGGTCCACTTCACTGTGACCCCCCTTTTGAAAATTATTTGCAATGGTTGAGAGCGAACACAAGGCTTAAACTTAAGGTGGCTATGGATGCCGGTCCTGTTGAGGACCTACCTTCAGACCCAGAAGATGTGTTTGACCAGTATGACGAGATGACAAGGCAGGCCACGCAGACACAGCGGGGACCGGTGGAAGACTACATTGTAAGTTTGGTTTAATTGTTTGCTTATGTCATTAATGTAATTTGGTTTTGGCTACATTGTAAGTTTGGTTGAATTGTGATTAAATGGATGAATTTTCACATGGCAATGATAGGGACAACAACTTGGTCGTTTTGCTAACGAGTCTCTCGTAGCATTGGGTGTGCCAATTGGGCATCCAGAAGAGGCGAGCAAGCTACGGGCCTTCATACAGGTTAGATGGTAAAGTGCTTTTATCTCTGATTTAGAGCCTACCAATTTAACTTTATTGTGATTTTAGAGATTCCATCGTGGGTGTCGAAAAATGGCCCGCAAGTTGAATTGCATGGCCCCACGAGAACAAGAAGCGGCTGGTGGTCCCTCAAGTTCTGGTACACGTTCAGCTCCATCCACTAGGGGTACTAGGGCCACCTCCACGAGTACAGGTGCGGGCCTGGTTTCAAACTAGTACTGTTTGTGAATTTTTGGTTTTT
Organism: Alloteropsis semialata; assembly: GCA_004135705.1. Lineage (NCBI taxonomy): Eukaryota > Viridiplantae > Streptophyta > Magnoliopsida > Poales > Poaceae > Alloteropsis > Alloteropsis semialata. The sequence goes on from CM014272.1 coordinate 13,682,794, forward strand.
TATCATTGGTTTTTGATACAAAATGTATATTTGTTCATGCAGGGACTCTCACCATTCCCGGCCCTAGTAGAGATGTTGACCCGGAGGAGGAGGAGGAGGAGGAGGAAAATAGCTCGAACTCAGAAGATGATGATCCTTCGTATGGTCAAGAAGAGATTGGTTCCTCACAGTTGCCTGATGCGCCATTTGATCCATCACAGGGCAGTCAGAGGCCTAGGAGGCGGGCACGACGGGATCACACAGATGTTGGGACCCCTAATGTGTTGCCTACCAATCCAGGACGCCAGCGTCGCAGAAGAAGCCCTACACACCCAACCCCTCACGCCGCAAGTAGAGTTACTCAAGTAAGATTATGTGATGGACTCGTTATGTGATGGACTTGGGTCATGTGAAAACCTTTGTGATGGACTTATGTTTAGTGATGGACTTGTTATGTGATGGACTTGGATCAAGTCAAAACCTTTGTGATGGAATTGTTATGTTATGTGATGGACTTGTTATGTGATGGACTTGGGTCATGTGGAAACCTTTTTGATGGAATTATTATGTTATGTGATGGAATTTCACAGTTGAAACATTGGCTAATATTTGGAACCTTGCCCTGTATTTGGAACCTTATGTTGCGATATATACTCAGCTCTGCCCCATATTTAGATATATACTCTGTATTTCGATATATACTCAGCTCTGCCCCATATTTAGATTTTAGTTCTGATTCAGTATGAGGATTTAAGTGCACTAATCTAGTGACTGTCATTGTTCATTTTCAATGTAGTAATAGATATATGTTGAGCTGAACTCTATATCATACATACAAACTCATGTGGGCACCTGTGTTACTCATTCTTGGGTTCAAGTATATGGTCTGTTACTCATTCTTTTTGCCTGTGTTACCTTGATTGCGACTTGTGAAATTCTAGCACTAGGTAGCTTAAGTGAAGCCTTGGAACCTTAGAAAGAGTTAGAAACTCAAAGACATTTGAATTGGACGAGTTTCCTTAACTTAGAAGTGGTTTTCAGCCAACCACCGACTGTTGCGGTGGTGGTCACCACAACAGTCGGTCCTTGTAGGGCCGCCAGGGCCAGAAGGGGCAGAAGCCACCGACTGTGGCGGTGGTGGTACTCAGGTACCACCGCAACAGTTGGTCAAGCTATGGGCCAGGAGAGCCCAGGGTCAGAAGACCACCGATTATTGCGGTGGTGGTACTTGTGTACCACCGCAACAGTTGGTCCGCCAGGGCCAGAGACCAGTTCGTCTCTGGTTTGACGGACTGTTGCGGTGGGAACGGGGTTTATCAAACCACCGCAACAGTCGGTCATGTGTCCGTAACCGTTGGAATATGTTTTAAAAACACCACAGGAAGTTGCGGTGGTAGCATCCAGATGCCACCGCAATAGTCGGTCGTGTCGTCTTCAGCAGCTAACAACTGCTACTGCATTAGTCGCGCCGCGATCTATGGCGCGACTGAAGCAGGAGTCGCGCCATACTAATTGGCGCGACTCAATTGGTCCTAAATGGCCTACCTGGGTCCTGAGTCGGCCACCTCATTGGCGCGACTACTGCATGAGTCGCGCCATGGATCGAGGCGCGACTAAAGCATAAGTCGCGCCATGGTACGTGGCGCGACTCAATTGGTTCTAAATGGCCTACCTGGGTCCTGTGTCGGCCACATTATTGGCGCGACTACCGCATCAGTCGCGCCATGATACGTGGCGCGACTCAGGAGACAGTCGCGCCATGGATCGAGGCGCGACTAAAGCATAAGTCGCGCCATGTATCGAGGCGCAACTAAAGCAGAAATCCTTCCCAGCCATTCATTGAAGCAGAAATCCCATTAATGACCAAATCATCATCATCTTGAAGTCTAACAACCTCTTTAATTGAGAGAGTTTGATTAGCCTCATAACAGCTGATGATCACTGAGACAACCTGTGTTCGAGAATGAATACAGAATTTAGACAAGTAATGCTACTTTTTTGTTTCTCAGCTGTTAAGAATAAGTAGTGTATATATATAATTTCAGAAGTCACTGATTTCTGATTATATCTCTTGCGTGTATCTGGTTATCCTATTTCTGATAGGAAATGAACCTGCTGATTCATATTCCAGATGATTGCACCAACCATATACAATGCGGACAAGAAAAATCAAGAACATCTGCCAGAAGTTCCAGCCATCTTGTAGCAATATAAAAGGCAATAAAAACTTACTTCATCAAGTTCAGTTAAAATATGGAAGTGACATGTACGAAACTAACTATGCACCTTGTGACAATATAAAGCAACACAGACAAAGTTCAAAGTTCATACAAGACAGTGCATGTCATACAATCCGATTTACGCTTTTCAGGGTAGGCCAGGCCATTCAGACAATCCCATTCAGACAAAGTTCAAAGTTCATACAAGACATATAGAGTCCAACAAATGGAAAAAGGACAAAGTTCATCACATAAACATAGTTCATGACAAAGACAGACATGGGAATTCATACACTTCCAGCATCAGGCCTAATCCGACTCACACCCAGGGAACACCTCGTCGTCGCCCCAATCCTCCTCGTCCTCATCATCCGAGCAAATGACGACCTCTCCTTTGCCCTTGGAGTCTCCTTTGCCTTGCCTTGCCTTTGGGTTGGGCAAATCTGACACTAGAGCCCTCATAGCCTCCAACTGTGCCTCTTCTGCCCTCTGCCTCTTCATGTTCTCTGCCTCTATAGTCGGCGGCGTCAGACTTTCAAGAATATCAGCATCTGACCTCCTCCTAGAATTGTTCAGCCACACAGGCTTGTCCTTCTTCTTTCCATTTGGTCGAGGCCACAAACCCATCTGTCGCGCATCCTTCCTTTGCTTTTCCTTATGGAACTTGAGAAAGGTCCTCAGCACCTCTGGATGGAGTCCCGGCTTTTTTCTCCTTGCAATCTCATCCTATACTTGCCGCTCCAAATAATGGGCCTCATAGTCACACTTTCGAGTACTCTGCAAACAACAAAACATACATTTTCACATTCAACATAAACATATGAACCTTATATAAATGGATATTGATTTCAAGTCACGCTAATGAACTCACCAAATCATCGCCAACCATATGCCCGCAATAGTATCCTATTCCAAGCTCCGAGGGCAGTAAACCATGATTAGCTACTACACCACAAGCACACTTCCTATCTGGGGCAGGGTCAATGTTCCGCTTTTCCCCCTTTTTCCTCCTAATCCCTTTCTGCTCAGGCCAATAAGATTTGGGACCGTAGTCATATTCCGAAAATGAACAAACCGGATACCTATTCTGCTTTTGTGTAAAACATGAAATTAGCAACCACAACAAATTAAGCAATGCAGATGGATGGAAACTAGATTACACTTACGGCTGTACGGTTGGGACACCCGAAGGTGCGAGGCCAAGGACAGTTGGGCATCTGCCGACTAATCTCAGCTGGATCACCGCAATTGCATAATGGTGGATTTGACATACGTCTGGCAATGGCTTCTTTCTTCTCCTCAGCTGTCATGGGTGGTGGGTTAGGAGGAGGAGGTAGCCACCGCTGAAAAGTCTCATAATTCTTCGCGGAATTGGGTCTGAAGAGAAGAATGCGTTGATCCACCATCTCAGGGCCATCTATCCACTGAAAAAAGTTGCATTGCTCCCAGTCCTGCATCAACACAACCAAATTAGCAAATCTTCATAATATATGAGAGTTTGGGCAATCAAGTAAGACAGTCTATGATTGCATTATCTTACACGGTAATCAGGACACGTGTAGTACGCTCGAGCCGCAGTATCTGGATGCATCGATTGAGTGACCTTCGCAGGCTTCCCACACTCACACAGAGGTTGCGGGAGAGCGGGAAGAACAGGCGCATCCTTGCAAGACACGTCGGGATAACTCTTCTGTCCACGTTCCTTCCACTTTCTCTCACGCCACAGGGCATCCATTGATTTCCTGTACAATGTGTCAACCCATGACTTTATATAAAAAAAAGCTTAAACCATTCAAAATAAACGCACAAGCAATGTAACACTATCTCACAACCTTACATTGGTGCAAAGATACTTCTATTTCTAATCCTAAGTCATTCACTGCTCCATTCCACTACTACTAGTCCTGGTTTGTTGTCTTCTTTGGTTAGGAGGTCTATTTCTTTTGGTAGGATGCAAATTTTTTGGGCCCTCTTTGTGCCGTTCCATGCGGTGTCCTGGTTTGTGGCATATACCACAAAGTATTGTGGACTTGTCTTGGTTGAAGTCCCCGTAACCGTACATATCATCTCCATAACCATTAGATGCATCCATCTCGTTACGGAGACGCTTTTTCTTCCTTCTCCCAACCTTGTCCCTCTTTGTGGTACTATCCGGTATATACTCAGGACCGTTGTACAATGGCCAAGCAGAAGGGTCAAGTAAAGGCTCAAACCGGGGTGTCCAGGTCTTTAACACGGTAGCCTTTAGGTAAAACTGAGAGGTATATAAAGCGGCCCGATGATCCACCCCTCTAACACGGCACGAAGCAATCATATGGGAGCAAGGCACATGCAACAACTGCGGCACGCAACAAGTACAAGTCACATGTGTGAGGTCAACCTTGTATATACGACCACCTGTACTCTCACCACCCACCGTTAGAGCGTTTGCGGTCCTAACGGAGTACACATAAGAGTTAGGGTCAAACAACTCTGCTGCCATGGTATTCGCCTTGTCCTCTTCCGTGCTTAGCAGTTTTGCCGCACCTTTGCCCCACAAATTCTGGTTTGGCCTCGCATCAATTTGACTCTTCGCTTTCTGCCACCTTTTAACAAAGTATGAATTGACCTTGTAGAAGGTGTACTCAACAATTGCCGACACAGGCATGCCGCGAATTCCTTTAAGTACCTTGTTTAGGACTTCAGAGATATTAGTGTTGCAGACACCAAACCTCCAACCACCTTCGTCAAAGGCATTGCACCACTTATGCATGTTTTCCATTTGACGGTCAAGCCACTCTGTCGCTTCTTGATTCATCATTTTCTTAAGTTTCGCAAGCCGTATGCCAAAAGTTCTCTCTGCCTTCGATGCGCATACCAACTTCAATTGTTTTATTACATTCTTGTTTTTGTGCCTATGCCATATGTTTGCAGCAAAGTGGCGCATGCACCAACGGTGCACGATCGGTTGGTAACCATCAATGTGCTCTTCTACAGCGTTTAGAATGCCTTGGTGCCTATCAGAAATTATACAAATCTTTCGGTCTGGTCCCACCACATCCCTACGCACCAAATGAAGGAACCAAGACCAACTTTCATTGTTCTCGCTCTCCACCAAAGAAAAGGCGAGCGGTAACAACCGATCCTCCCCGTCCACTCCCGTCGCAATCAACAAAGTCCCCCTATACTTCCCGGTCAAAAAAGTGCCATCAACACTAATCACCGGCTTGCAATGTTTGAATGCCTCTGCACATTGTGGAAAGCACCAATAAACACGCTGCATTACTTCCTTCGTTACCCCATTGTGCAACTCCANCCCGGATTGTAATGAGCAATAGCATGTAGAATCCACGGAACTCTACTATAGGCGTCAATCCAATCACCCCACAGCATGGCCATGGCGTGTTGTTTAGCCCTCCATGCCTTGCCATACTTCACCCGATAATTAGTGAATCCGACAATTGCTTCAACGAGCGCTGACATCGAAACGTCAGGGTCAGCATACACCAATGAAGCAATCCGGCCTCCGATATATCGTGCCGTACACTGAGAGTGCTCGTGGATTGGTCGAGACGTACCACATGTGTGAGGCTGGTGCACTTTAGTTATCCTCCACTTCTGCCTTTCATCAGTCATTGGACGGGCCCATACCTTCCAACCACATTGGAGTTGGCATTTTACTGTGTACCGCAACTTAGAGTCAGAGTGCACCACATCGTATGGTCGATGGTGGCGCACCGAGTAGTCCCTCAAAAAGAATTTCAACTCTTCCATGCTGTCAAATGTCATCCCTCTCTGTATCAACTCTTGACGACTGTCAGGCTCTAGAGAATTAAGACGCAAGCCGGAATCACAATATGCCTTCTTAGGGGGTGCATGGAAGAGAGGAACCTCTGAAACACCCACATGAACTGCTCTAAGCTGTCTCAACTCCTCCATAGTGAAAGGAGCCAATCTTGCACCGGAAATTGTAGCCATACTAGATGACGGTTCAACCATAGGAGATGGTTGAACAAACGAGCGTCGATGCACCACATAGCTCGGTTCAACTGGTGTTTGTACACCATACGTTGGCTCAACAAAAGGTGCTTCATTAACTGGTGTTGGCTCATCAAAAGGGGCTTCATTCATTGGTGTTGGCTCAAACACTTTTTCTTGTGTTAACGCTTCTCTCATTTCTTCTTCTTCTTCCTCTTCTTCTGATCCCGCGGAGATATCATCATCATCTTCCTCCTCAACATCAAAACTCCCCTCGTCGAAGTGATTGTTCACTAGACAATCATCATCTGAATCTGGCTCATTTACCATGTCAGCATCATATTCTTCATCGTCCTCATTCTCACCAACCTTATAATTACTTTCTACACACACCCTCTCACGAACTTCAACTACCAATTCAGCACAACTAACTTGGGACCCTTTCACCAACTCCTTGTAAAAAAACCAATCCTCATCACATGAAATTCTCATAAGCACATAATGAGCCCTTTTGTCACCGGCATCAAATCTACCATGTAGGATTATTTCACTCTGTTCTGGATCAACTTGGAAAATTGAGCTAGCTCGAACAAAAACTTCATCAAATGAAGGAGGGCTATCAAATCTTGTGACTTCATGCTTCATCCTCTCAAACTCTCCATTCTCATTAACCGAACCGCCGGAGAAATAATGAACTAAGCGATCCATCTACACACATTTAATGGGCACATTTCTATTACCATTCATGGACTTATACAAAAACTACTAAAAGACCAACTATAACCAAATGTCAATACACTAGGTACCACAACCCCATGTAAAAAGACCATTCTACAAATGATCTACATTAGATCATAATTCTCATTTCTTGAAAAAATTAACAACAATATCTACCCACTAAAATCTCATCGAAATCGTTTCATGAAACACAATCTACACGATACAAAAGCGTTACCATGAATCAATTACCCGATAACGCTCAACTAATCTTACCCCTTTCGTACTAAATTACCTAATCCAACCTAAACCCTAGGTTATCCTAGGGTTTCAAATGTCAAAAAAATAAGCAAATGGCACAAATCTACACGGATAAAGTGGACGAGTTACCTTCCCGGAATGTTTTCCAACCGTTTCCCCTTCGAATCCGTGGAAGAAACAGGGGGATTTAGAGGGGGGAGTTCGGAGGGGGCGCCATGGGAGAGCCTGAGCTCGGGTGGGAGGAGAAAGAAAGGGAGGAGGGAGAAGAAAGGGCTCGGGCTGCCGGCTGTATACAGGCGAGTCGCGCCACGACCTTTGGCGCGACTGAGTCGCGCCAAGGCATGTGGCGCGACTGGCCCTGCCATGTCAGCCGCCGCGCTGGCCGCCCGCGGCCGGGCCGGCCGACGTGGCAGGCCAGTCGCGCCACATGCTCTGGCGCGACTGCCTCTTAAGTCGCGCCACGGCGTGTGGCGCGACCAAAAGGGTTATTTGTTGGAAATACAGTTCGGGTGGGTTTTTTTTAAAAATTTTAAGTTTAAAAAGGATTAAAAAATAAAAAAATTCACGGTATGGTATGTTCACACCCTCCTAGCATGCCATCCGGACCCATTCCGCGCCTAAACCCTAAACACAACGGACCACCACATCAGCCTACCCCATCTGCCGGGTTGGAAGTACTCGTGCAGAGCAGAGATTAGGTAGTAATGTTATCGTCAAGCTGCAGCTCGATCCATTTGGTAATCTCCAACCATATTAAATTCTCTAACCTTATAAGGGCGTCTTCAATGTATGGAACCACCTCTGGTTCTATAAATAGGTCCTACAATAATTTGATGTCACGTATTGTTTTGGCTTCAATGTATGAAATCAAGGGGCGAATCTATAAATAGGACCCACAACCTTTCACTCTCTCTTTCTCTCTCCCTCTTCTTCCCATAGAACCAGATCTTATGCATGGAACCAGGTTTTGTATAGAACCAGCCTCACAGTGTATAGAACCTGATTTATGTTCTATATAGAACCAGCCTCACAGTGTATAGAACCTGGTTCCATAGGAGAAAGAAACCTATAGAACCGGCATAGTACCTCACATTGGAGAGGTCCTTCCCACTAACCTCTTTCCTTCCTTTCTGTCAACGTAGTAATGTTATCATAAGACTGAGACTACTATGTAAAGAGTCCGTCAAGCATACTTATCATCAAGCTGCAGCTCAATCCATTTGGTAATTTATTTGAATGGTCAATCGGGTAGGGCCCAATTACTCTTTTTTAGTACCATACCCGGTCAAGTCATTCTCAATGAGAACTCGTTTCACAGTATACATGTTCTCGCATTGTAATAACCATTATATTGCCCTGCTGAAACACCGCGTGTTTGGCGAATTCGGAATTTGGCAGTTAGCAGGTGATTCCATATAAAATTCCTTTTGTGCTCGGTCCGTGTGAACGGTGAAGTACCTCATACGACTGGATCGGCTTTTGCGGGCTCCTTAAATTAGCGTCGGCAGCCTGTTCGGTTGGCTGGTGGCTGGTGGCTGGTGCTGATTTGTTGTGAGACTGAAGTACTGCTGGCTGACTGGTGGCTGGTGGCTGGTGCTGATTTGTTGTGACTCACAACAAATCAGCATCAGCCACCAGCCACCAGGCAACCGAACAGGCTGAAAACCGACGCTGCTTGCTTGCTTTGCTTCTGGGCAGTAACACATTCTTCTTCCAAGTTGTGCCAGTACATACTGTCTTGCAATCGCCCAACACTCTGCAGCGGAAGAATGGGCATTTTTGAAGGCTGGATTGAAGGCGATGACACAGATGCCGTGAATCGGCACGCCATGTTTCTGGGGTACTTGGCAATGGCCGCGAGGGGCCTGGGTTTCCTGGTGGTTACATGGACCACCGTCGTTCTCCTTGGTGGGTTCGTCTCCGTGCTCGGAAACAAGGACTTCTGGTGTCTCAGCGTCATCGCCCTCGTACAGACACTTGGGTAAGTAGCTAAGTGCCATGTATTTTTGTCACATGCTTATTACTGTGTAACTTTCATTACTGCTCCCAATCCCTGACAAAAAATTCTAGGTCTTCTGTTGTTGGATTCAAAACGTAAACCGAAATTTAGTCTGCGCAGCAGTGGTTTCGGCAGTGAGAGAAAGGTTTCCCAAATGGCCAAATTTGCTTTGACTCATACGACTGTCAAATCTGTAGTTGAGCTAGCTAGTAACGCCAGACTAGTGTTAAAACTTATGTGTTTGAGCTAACTGACATAGAAATGTATAATTTCCCTATGGGTTCAGGTATTTCCCTATAAGCGTGTGTTTGAAAACCGACACATAAATGCGAATTTCCATGTGCATGCCTAAAACAAATCTCAGCAAAACTGGCAACGCACGCTTTCAAGTATTAGAAATAACACGGCCTCCTCTTTTTGGTTGGAAGATTGGAAGGGATTTGAAGAGAATTTAAGAGTATTGACACAAATTAAATATCCTACAAGTCAAATATCCCTCAATCCCCTTCAATCCGTCTCAATCCCTTTGGAGAGGGATTAACGGAACGAAGCCTAAATCGGATATACCGTTTTGCCCAACTTGGGACATGGGGTGGCAGGAGTGTCCGATTGCTGCAGCAGCCGCGTCCTAGGAAGGAAGAGGAGGGCAAAGGCAGGGTAGGCTTGGCACGGACAACAGAGGCGCGTGGGGCTGTTGCGGGCGGGCTGCGATGGGCCGCTGAGAGGCGATGATGACCGGATGGAGAGTGGGATTTCTATATATCTTTTTTTTTTAAAACCATCTTCCGGTGTACAAGATTTATTCAGACTCCGTGAGCCGTCCGGTTTACTTCTTTGAGCTTCTGAGTCCGGCTGTGTTCTCCGCATGTTCTCGCCGGAGCCGCCGCTCTCGCGCACCGGCGAGAAGGCGGAGGGTGCAAGCTGGGCAGAGCGGCAGGTTGTGGGCGGTGGTGGCCGATGGCGAGGTCGTCGCCGGCCGCCGACGGTGGTCAAGGCGACGAATTTAGAGTTCAGGTTTAGGGATTGCTGGAGCTCCAATGGCCGCGGGACCTAGAGGAGGATGCTGGGCGGCAAAGATGGGATTGGATATCCGGTGGGCAAACTCGACTCGAGCTCATGGACGTTTTCATGGGTCATGGCGCACCACTGCTCCGTCTGCCCCTCATGATAGACATTATCAACTCCATCTCCGTTGGCTCAAAGAAAAAAAAAACTCCGTCTCTGTGTGCTGATCGGAGATCAAAGTAGATATAATTCAGTCTCTGCCTTTAAGGTGTCAGGACGGACAAAAAAAAAGGAAGAAGCAATCCTCTCTTTAGAAATAGGTAAAAATAAAAAGTTACATACATATCTCTTTAGACGTGTTTCATTGACATAAAAAGTAACAAGAAACGACATAACAAATAAAATTCTTTAAACATAGAATAACCCAAAACATTTTTGCAAAAGAATAAAACAAGAACTAAATGAGTAGGAAAGAAAAATGAAAGAAAAAGGAAAATAAAACAAAACAGAAGAACAAAATAAAAAAACAGAAAAGGTGCAGCGTGCCACCTTACCTTGGGCCAACTTACCACGGGACAAGCCCAGTTGCCGCGCTCGTGTGGGCCAAGCCGCTTCCCACTCTCCCGTAGGCTGCCGCGCTCGAGAAAATATGCGACAGGCTCACCCCCGGCGCCTCCGCCGGCTCGGCGCACGCCGTTGGCCTGGCCTCCACCGCCTCCGCCCGTCCCGCGCCCGCCGTTGGCCTGGTCTCCGCCACCACCGCCCTCGGACCTCGCCGCTTTGCGTACCCCACCGCTTACGTGTAAATCTGCGACCCTCCTCAGTCGTCACGGGGAAAACGAGGATGATTACCTCGACCGTGCCACGGCCAAGGTGTTCGACGGAATGACGCACCGAGAAGCGGAGGCCTCGCTGCACCGGTCGCTAGCCAGATTGGTAGCGCATGACGAGACGGAGAAAGAGAAACCCATCTCGCTCGTCGCGACGAAGGCTAGGCAGTACGAAGCCCTGGGCTCTGCGCCTCTGCGGACCTCTCGTGCTCGCTGCGTGCGTGCAATGCAGGTGGTGCGGTGTCCGCTGGCCACATGTGCTGGAGATCCACGCAACGTCACTCGTGCATGGACTACTGGGCTTGGAGCGCACAATCTCATAAGCAACCTGCTGATCGGTTTGTGCGCGAAGAATGGGCTCCTGCGGTGGCCAAGGAGCCGAGGAGGGCGTTTTGAGCATCTTTCTGCCAGGGATCATGTCTCCTGGGTAGGCTGGGTTGCAGAGCTGTCTGGGCACATACGGAATGGTCTCGGAATAGATGCTCTCAGGTTGTTTTTCCAGATGCATCCGCGTACGTTCTGTCTAGTGTGTGCTGAGTGCTTGCACTAAAGCAGAGTTTTTTGAACAAGGTCGGTTGATCCATGCCCAAGTCTACAAGCAAGGATTTTGTTTGGAGGCATTTGCGGGTAGCCCTGTTCATGGGCCGGTCCCAACCCGGCTAAACCGTGGAACCGGACCAAGCAAACCGAGGACCCCGGGTACGTACGGGCTGGGCTAAAGCGGTTTTAAACCAGCCAACCCGTCTATCAGTTTCACGTGCTCACCATCAAAGAGTTACGCCCAGTGACCAAGTTAGATATGCAGGACAAGCGACGAGGGAGCAGATGCAGGCAACGAGGGAGCAGATGCAGTGACACCGCCCCCTCCGACGCGCGCGGCCGCGACCTCGCCGTGGCGAGCATGGCGGCTCCGATCCAGCCACTGACCACCCACCACGAGGAACGAGGAGCGTGCCTCCATGCTCAGATTGCATCCAGCCTATCGAGAAGCGGAGAAATTAAAATGGCGCATGGCGCATTCAGACCGTATCCGTGCTCAGACCGCATCCAGCTCTGCTACGCGCACGGTCGCGACCTCGCCGTAGCGCGCGCGAACTTGGGCTCTAGCAGTGGCTGCCCGGTCGCCGAGCATCTTCATGAGGTAGGCCAGGTTCAGGTTGTATGCCCCGCAGAATGCCACCCACGTCAACTCGTCCCCGGCGGCGCCGACAAGATCCCGGCGAGCTTGGCCTTGAACATTGCCGAGCTCACGCAGCGCAGCAGCGCTCGGTCGAACGCCGCTCGCCGCCGAGCTCACGCCTGAGTTCGAGCTACACGAGGATGGGCAGCTCGTCGACGATGGCCTTGACCAACGCGTACCGCTTGTCCGGGCTGAGATCGGCGGCGCAGTTCCCGGCGGGCGCGCGGTGGAGGGTGCTTCTCGGCGGGCGAACGGTGGACCAATAGGAGGAACTGATGCTGCCGTCCCCGCCGACAGAGTTGCAGCTCTCGAGCGCACCATGTGGCCGGTGGCATTTGGCTCCTACTTCTTTGATTAGCTACGCCGAGCAGAAGTACTAGCTTCTCGTCCGTCCGGTCTCCGTTGTAACCCGTCGAACCGGTGGGTTCCAAACCGCTAGACTAGCATCCTTGCGGTCTGGTTCTGTTTTAAACCAAAAACCGCTTAAACCAGACCATGTACAGGGCTATTTGCGGGAAATGTGTTTATTGCTCTGTACTTGCAATATGGATCCTTTAAGCTATCAGAAAGGGTATTTCCTAACATGCTGTTCTGTGATAGAGTGATGTTCAATACGTTGATTTCTATGAGATGGAATCGTCAGTGTTGAAGGCCTGATTGTGTGACAGTTGCTAGTCTGCTTGCAACCTGTGCCTCTGGGGGATCTTCAAAACGGGAAGCAGCTTCATGCATTTTTACTGAAAGAAGGTATGCCTTTGGCTTACATAACAGAAGGCTCACTTCTAGATCTCTATGTGAAATGTTGTGACATTGAAACAACCCTGCCATGAGATGTATTCCGGTGATAGGACAAACGTGGTACTATGGGATTTTTATTCTCGTGGCGTATGGGCAGATCAGTGATCTAGCAAAATATCTTTTGTCAGGTTCAAGCTGCAGGTTACGCTACAACCGATTCACTTACCTGTGAATTGTGAGGACTTGCACTTGCAGTGGGCACATTGTCTTGGAGTGCTGATTCATTTATTAAGCATAAAAATTGGCTTCGAATCTGATACGTATGTTAGTGGTGTGCTCATAGATATGTATTCCAAATATGGGTGGCTTGATAAAGCTCGAAGAATTCTTGAAAAACTTGAAGAAAAGATGCGATTTCTTGGACTTCCATGATTGCTGGATATGTGCAGCATTACCTTTGTGAAGAGGCTCTTGCAAAGTTCAAAGAAATGCAGGATTGTGGAATTTGGCTGGATAACATAGGACAAGGCGACTAGCTAGTGCTGGAATCAAAGCAATGTGCCAGGACTTGCAGATTCATGCTCGGGTTTATGTGTCTGATTTGGAACACGTTGGTAAACCTGTATGCAAGATGTGGAAGAAGTGAAGAAGCTTTTTCTTTATTTCGAGCAATTGAACATAAGGATGTAATTACATGTAGGGCTGGACAAAAAGCTCGTTAGGCTGGCTCGGTGGCTCGGTACAAAAGTGTTCCGATTGGATTTGTTTTTCTTTTAAAATTAAAATGACTTCATTTAGAATGACTTTCGACTTCGGCTCGGCTCGTTAGGCTCGGCTCGTTAAGCTCGGCATGAAGTTAGGTCTCAAACAATTCAGGAGATTATGATAAATAAGATTATGCTAATTTCAAACAAAGCTCGAAAAACTACCAAAAACTCGATATCAGCTCAATATCCAGCCCTAATTACATGGAATGGATTGATATTCAGTTTTTGACAATGTGGTCTATATGGACAAGCGCTCAAGGTGTTCATGCAGATGGGTCAAGCAGGTCCCAAGTACAATGTGTTCGTATTGTGTCCTCTGTTAGCGCTTCAGCTAACCTTGCAGACATAAAACAACGAAACCAATTACAAGGTAGGGTTACTATGGCAGGGCACACCTCTGAAACGGAAGTTGCAAATGCTTTGGTTTCACTCTATGGAAAGTGTGCGGGAGGATATAGCTTAGATTCCTCTCCATCGGACGACCACATTGAGTTTTATCGGGTTGAATCCCTTATTTTTCTAGAAGAAGGCTTGAAGGAATTGTTTTCCTACAAGAATGCTTGTAGAAAATCAAGTATAGCATTGATGTTTAATTTAGAGTAAAAGAAAGGAAAACTGACCCTGCGGTCTGCTGCCTGACAAGTCATCAAGCAAAGCCTGGTCAGCTCAAGCGGCAATAAGCAATTGCTCAATCGCCGTGTCAATGTCGGACAACAAGTGAAATGTCCTTTTGTAAATGATTAATCATTGGCATGAAAATTTTTAGGGGTGTTCTGTATTTTGCGGGTGAATCAAAATTTCAGTACTTTCAGTCGATGGAAATTGGCCATCCAATGCTAATCCAACAGTGGATCTGTCATATTACACCTCTGGACATCTCTGACACGCCAATCTCCAAATTCCAGTCATCTAAGAGGTACGTATGAAATATTAAATTATTTGCTTCTAAATTCTGAAAAAACATTTAATTGTGTATATGGTCGCTCACCCTTCTGAATAAGCTATGGTGACTAGGGGAAAAAAGATCAAAAAAATAGTTACAAACTAGTGAAGTAAACACATATTTACAAACAGTACATAACAAATATAATCAAGACATTCATGGCGGCAACATCAAGAAGTAGTGAGACTGCAACAAATTAGTACAATGTAAAATGGTAAAGTTATTGCATCATGCAGGCAAGGAAATCAGGCTACTTTCAATAATTCATTGGTTGCCAATTAGTACTGAGTGGAATCTTGGAGTAGGTGATGACTGATGACTACATCCATATACTAAAAAATGGTTAGCACAAACATCAAAATTAACTTGGTCAAATTTGGCGCCCACAAATAAAATACTCCGGGCGCAACACGGCATGTAATCTGTTAATTTGACAACTTTGACAAAGGTGGCCCGTTTTTCTTATATACAGATACATATGAATGGGTTGCCCATATTACATTTCATTTGTTTTTCTCTCTCGATTTTTTCTGAATACACAGGAAAGCAGATCTAGGAAAAAAAACAGGTAGCCAAAGCCCAGCTGGAACATTTCTCGTTGCAATAACCATACAAATGTGTACATGGTTTTGCTCCCTGAGTACGTTGCTGATTATATGTAGCTTTAACCTGGTAACATCCATTCAGAGAAAGGTGGATGAGAGAGGACCAGATTTAGTTTCTGAAGGATCAGAATGGATTAGCTCAAAAGAGAGGCATCGATCCCTGAGTAGTATAGCTTGAATTTATTGTCACGGTCAAGCACGAACCTTATTCTCTACCCTATAATAACCCATTAATCTCCTTCCTTTTGGCTAGCATACTAATATTATCACATGGCAGACTCGAATCTATGTATTACCTAGAGTCGTCGCACATACTTTGTCATCAAGTTGCAGTTTGATCTATTCGGTAATCTTATGGATGGTGGACAATTGTAGGGCCCACTTACACTTTTTAGTACTATACGTTGGGTCAAGTCATTCTCAATGATCATTCGTTTCACAAACAGATGTTCACACAATGCAGTAAACATTTGTCATGCATATTCGTAGCTATCTGGAACCAGGTCCAAAGAATGAGATAAATATATTTAGGAAATATAAATCACTGACGTAAAATAATATGATACTCTACTGGTAACGGCACATAATTAGTGGTTCAGAGTAACGACAAGTAGTGGGTGGCAATTAAATTGGGAATTGGGCAGTTAATAAGGTGACGTTTATAAAGTTGCCTTAGTATTCGGTCAGTGTGAAAGGTAATTTTTTTTTCATAAACATGTGAATAGTGAAGTTGGATTGGCCTTCTGAAATATATATTGCTTTGCTGTCTCATTTTTTTCCTCTCTGTCTTTCATAGGTAAGGTCTTTGCCTCAAAGAATATATACTTATTCCCTCCAGCCAGCAACAGCAAAGAAACTTTTTGACTGGAGGGACTACATGTATTGATACACTGGCTTTGCCGGCTGCTTAAATTGATGTGTCGCTTGCTTGCTGCTGGGAAATATCACATTTTCCTTCTCAGTTTGTCAGTACATTTGTCTTCCAGCCGCCCAACACTCAATCTGCACTTCTGCAGCTGAAGAATGGAAATGGACATATTGTTGGAGTCTCGGTGTTGCGCCTTTGGTGACGGCACAGATGAAATCAACTGCTATGCCCTGTTTTTGGGTTACTTGGCAAAGGCTGTGAGGGGCCTGGGTTTCCTGGTAGTTACGTGGACCACTGTTGTTCTGCTCGGTGGTTTCGTCTCTATGCTAGGAGAGAAGGACTTCTGGTGTCTCACGGTCATCATCCTGGTGCAGACACTTGGGTAAGTGCCTTGTATTTTTTTTTCATATGCTTAATACGTTTGTAACTTTTATTGTTGCCCTAAAAAATTGTTTAAGATTAATTCTGGTTCTTCTACTGGGTTCAGTTTAGGTACATTTGTAAATTTTATTGTTGGGTTCAAAATAGGTATGCATGCTTTGATTGGGTCGACCCAACTACCCGTTACCTAATCTATGAAAATAGTCTAATTACCCTATAAGATTAAGTTTTGGTATTCATTTGGGTGTAATATACTAGGGTAACCCAAACTGAACCACCCTTTTTATTGGGACCTCATATTTACATATCAAAAGTTGGGACCTAGAATATAATTACTGTTGGGTAACAATTAATTCTGGTTCACATACTAGGGTAACAATTAATTCTGGTTGTTCTACTGTTGGGTTCAAAATAGGTATGCATGCTTCTTTTTTTACTTAATAGGTATGTGTAGAGAGTTGGGCAAACACCACACACCCTAGGAGGGGGGTGACCTTTCATTATATAGGCCGTATAGGCTTGGGGTACAAGAAATACAATACAAGCACAAATACAACACTATATATCTAACAGTATGCATGCTTCTTTTGATACTTAATAGGTATGCATGCTTGATTGGGTCCACCCAAGTAGCCGTTATCTAATATATGTAGTGTAACTACCCTATAGGATTAAGATTTGATTTTAATATACTAGGGTAAGTGGGTAACCCAAACTGACCCACCATTTTATTGGGACCTCATATTCACATATCAAAAGTCGGGACATAGAATTAAAAACAAAATTTTAGACAAACTGACTGAGTTTTGTAGGAGATAATTTAGTGTGAGAGTAAGCACCTAGTATATGCAAATTATTGTACCTAGATCTACATGTGGGTCCTACATTTAAAGCTGGACCCGAAACTAAATCTCGTGTTTTTTTTCTGAACGTGCGTTAGAATGTTTCCATTAAGAGCCATTAAGAGGAGACCTAAATATCGTGTTCACTTCTTAAAATTTTGTCAAAATTGACTAAATATTTTTGGATGTGACTCTCTACGTCAAACCTCTTTGTGCAGATTTTTGTGGTTAGATCCATATGTCAGGCCCACTTAAAAAGCTGGACCCCAGAATTAAAACCTTGCGCGTACACACTTAACTTTTTGGCTGCGTTTGGTTCTCAAAATGGATGGAATGAATTGAGCTGGCCACCAACGCAAAACTGAAAGGAAATTGGAATGTGTTCTAATTCCAATAGTTAGTGTTTTGGAAGCGATGAAACACATGTTTCCATGTTAAACATATAGTTCAGACTCTAACTTACATCTAAATTACCCACACATGCCATTGTTATTGCATATGTTTTTTAAAAAACCCCAAACCCTACATAATTTTGAACTACACATCTCTACCATTGTAAATATGGAAAACACTAACTTCTTAAGGTGTATACACAATTATTCATGATTTATGTCACCATGTAGAATATGTATGCATGTATGGAGGAAACAAGGACAATACCAGTGTCCATGCTAATCGCGTAGCTCAAATTGTGGTTCAGTTAATTAAACACATATAGAAGGCGAAGCGAAGTGAAAAGGATATTTAACAAATAAAGATCACAAAGGTAATTAAATCTAATTATGAGCTATGGGCTTAGATTTTACATAATTTTTTAATACTCATGTCTTCTAAAATTGTTAGCTCGTGCGGAGCACAAGTTGATAGACTAATGGATCAACTATGCAGGCCCACTTAATTAATAACTCTATGTGCACACCTCCTTTAGGAATGCATGCATACTTAGGGTATTTAAGATCCTAATAATTTGGAGGAGTTTGTTTCCTTTGGACTGCATGCAACATTGGTTACATGGGCTAATAGATCTTCCAAAGGATGGGATGAGTGTTCTACCACCTCAGTATTCTCCAAGAATTCCTAGAATTGAATTAGTTTTTGGACAGAGGGAGTATATGGTATCATTGAAGATATTAATTCAGCCGAAATTGATATTGGGCATTGCGCTGCTAAGTATAGTAACAAATTCATTTCTTCGTCTAGACCTTTTTGCCTTTCCTAATCTATCATTGCAACACATTAACAGAGTCTTCGATTTCCTTTTCAAGGAAAAGGCAATTGACATTTTCTATTCCTTGATGGGTTTGCTGAGTGCTGTATTTGCTGCAGTGGTCACAGCATTCAAAAAGGAAAAAGGCACGTCTGTTACTTCAAAAGTAGACGTTGAAGACCCATCAGTTGCACGCATCGTGCTAATAATTATCTTCTCGGTGGTTCAATTGCTGGTGCTTACTATTGTGCTGTGTCCTCTGGCAGTCCTCTATTTGCTTGGGTTGTATATCTCCACAGGGATTTCCTTATGGCGTCTCATAGAACATGATTATGGTAACACTGATGGGGCTGCAAATCTCCAGCCAGGGTTGAACGTCTTGTACTCCCTAGCTGTGGCACAAGGTGTGGTTTTCGGTTACAAGATCATGTGTAATCTTCTGGTGAGAACCGGGCTAGCAGAAATAGTGGCGGCTGATTATTCACTGGACAGAGACATAGTTGCAGACTATCTAGACCAAACTGTGATGGGTTGTACGAAGGATCCATCCTTCGCCAAAAAAAGGAACCTCATCACATATGCTGTGAACTTGCTGATGGAACCTCGTCCTTCGCCAAGTGATGACTACCTTTGTGGGGTTCAGACTCTTGGTACAATCCTCCAGCTGAATACAAGTGGGCGCGAGTTGGAACTGATGAAACAACTTATGACTGAATCAGCATCATTCAGCCACGTGTTCCAGAGACTACTAAACACTATGCTATGTCCCGGAAATAGCATAGAGATCAGGAAGCACACCGCCAGAATAGTGGTGCATGTTGCTGACCGCATCCATTTGGAGCAGCACCCAGGATGGATTCAGTTAGTAACTGCCCTGCTCAACTCATTTGAGGAATACAGTTGGCGGTATGGGACACGCTTGTGGCAAGTAGAAAAAGGCACCTACCAAATATATAAGCCTCGGAGCCTAGAAGCTACAGGGGGAACACCGGAAAATGACTGTAACAGGCTGCTCCATGAATATAAAGAGATGGTGGTGCTAGGGTTGCGTATCTTTCAGAAGCTTGCCATCTATGGGGACAACTGCAGAGTCATAATAAACACTGAAGGTCTGCCATCCAAGATCATGGCACCTCTAATATCAGAACAACACCACATAGACAATCATGATGAATGGTTTGGCATGGCAAAGGAATCAGTGGAACTCATCAGACGGCTGGTGGCAGCACCTGGAGAGACCGGAAGGAAGCTGCAATATGAGATTGCAAGCAACATGAATGCAGGCATCGGCAGCCTCAAAAGTATTCTAGAGTGCCCCAAATGCGAGGTATGGCTGAAAAGGCAAGCCGTCAAGGTTATCTTAGATCTGTCTGTGGATACTTCCTCGATTATGGCCAATGGAGGAAGCAGCCGCACAATGTTTTCCTGGATACTGCTGCACATTTTCCTTTTGGCAGATGATGATTGGTCGGGCAAGATGTATGCTTCGATGCATTGGGTGAGCAGAAGCATTCACATTAGAGGATTAGCTGGTGAAAACCTGCTGTCCATGCTATCTTCAAGAAGTGAGGAAAGTAGCACGAGTATGCAAGAAGCTGTTCGTGTTGTTGCCACCAGCCTCACTAAAACAATTGTTGAAGCCGAAAATAGTAATTACAGATTACAAGCACTACAAATTCTGGAGCATCTCTGTCGTCATTACACCCAGAACGATGAATTTGTCACAGAAGTGGCCAAAGCCGCAATCCATGTGATGCCAGAGGTAATTTATTGAATCGTATTTTACACGAACTCCAAAAATGCAAAAGCCCTTGGTTTTTATTTTACACAAAATCCTATGTGTTGTGAGGCGATTGTATATGTACTGCCTTTGTGTTATTAGCCCTGTCAATCTGAACATTTCTATATTGATGCTTCATGCAGGTTCTTAAACAAATACTTGTTTATGGGAGGACTGGAGAAGAAAGACAGGCTGTAACAGGAGCAAATAAGGCTTGGCTTTCAGCACCAGGCAGTGACTTAGAAAATGGTGGTGTTTCACAAGGTAATGTTCTGGAAAACGCTTCTTCATCTCAGCAGCAAAACTGTGATGAGCAACATGTGGGCAGCAAACTGCGGAAAGTCTCGATATCCTTGTGCATTAAGGTATACAACAAATGGATAGGTAGTGATCAGAATTTGACTCTTCAGTTCGACACAATCATAGCTAAGATATGTTCAGAACAGGGGATTCCTGCCGAGACTTTTGCTTCACTTATTCATAAACTTCGGCAGGAGAAGTAACAATATGGTGTACTGCCTGCAGCTATTTTTCTGAGATCTAATTTAGTGGACTCAATAATGTACGTTATATATGCACTGTGCCTGATATATATGAATTCATATCCTTATTGTAAAACTGAATGTATTGCAACAATTGAACACGTTTGTGTGGTGTGTGCTTTTGCATTTCATTCCAGTCTTCCTGGCTGCTGGACAGCTGGAGTCTTCCTTTGTACATTATCTATTACTGGATTCGCCTCTGATCAGAAATTTTAGGAAGGGTCTGCTCGTGCATCTATCAACCATCAAATAATTCATAATGTTATGTTTCTTTTCTTTGTTTATTTTCGAAATGATATGTACATTCCACAGTGTTTGTTTCAAACTTATATATATGCACACCAGCTCACCAATTCATTGCTGCTGGGTGCTGACTATTGCGACTAAAGTTGTTTTGTTGCATCTGTGAGGAACCATGATGGAACTCCCAATTTTAATTTGTTAAATGAAATACATTTATGTATTGTAAAGTTGATTCAACCATGAACGTTTCACCGTCAATGGGAAAAAAATAGTTAAATATCCATCACAACAAAAGCCGATTAGTTGATTTTCACATGATTTGCTTTGTGCCAATTTTAGGTGTTGTAAATTTTCAGTCTACATCATTGTGGCACTATCATCTATACTTCACAGATGAAGATGTTATAATGGTATAGATTCCACTATCACTAGTCTCAAAATGTGTACAAATATTTTATAGTTTTTACAATAGATGTGGATGAATATGATATATACCTGGTCAAGTTTGATTCTCAAACTCAATTAATGTAAAAGGTACAAAACAGATAAATTAATGTATATTAGGACACACTAACTGATTTTGAAAACTGACTACGATTATTATCTTACTGCTGTAACTTGATTGCCATTCTAGCTTTGTAGTAAGGCACACAATTTTTGAGTTGACTAATTTATATAAAAATATCAAAATTTATGATACCAAATAATTATCATTACATTCATTTTCGAATATATTTTTATATTATACCTATTTGGTGTTATATAAATGTTGATACATTTTTCTATAAATTTAGTCAAACTTAAGATATAGTTTGATTTAGGACAGATAGAATGCACTCTTTGGTGGGATGTGTGCGGATCAAGATCGTTCTTGGGTTGCGTGCTGAATCTTCGTGATTCTACCGATCGGTTCATGTTCAATCTTCGTGATTTTACCTATCTGTTCGTGTTCAATCTAGAACAGGGGTTAGTGGTCTTTTTTCATACATTTTTTTGTTCGCAACAAAAAAAACACCATGAAATACGGGGCCGTCCCTGTTAACGTCTCTCTGACGTAAGTGTTACTCGTGGTTCAGTGAAGCACGTCAGTAAGCATATTAGAGTTGATGCTTTGTGAAACGACCCGGATTTTCAGAAACGAGAATCCGAATCCCTGTACCATTGTGATAGTCCCAGAATCAACAGCTACCACGTACAGAACTCATTTCAGCTGGATATCACATCCATACAACGAAAACAATCATCAGAGTTAGCTTACAACAAGGATATATAACGGAAAGCGTACCGGTACATGCCCCTTGGGCTAAACGACAATATGAAAACCAACGCAACGGTAACTAGGCTTCAAGCCAGCTTCATCTTCAGAGCGCCACTTCCACAGGCAACACTTGAGCATAGCACTGCAACCTTCTCACCAACTTCAACAGAGTTGGTCTTGCACTTCAGATCTTCACCTGTTCATTCACAAACTGCCCCCAAGGATTGGGACAGGTCCACGTCACCATCCGTAATGCAAGCTTTAAGGTGGCCTAAATCTAGTATAAGAAATATCAAGGATAGGCTTAAGGTTAATCCTATGCAAGCAGCAGCATCTCCATCCCAAAACCATTCTCACAACACCACGAGCAATCCNTCATCCCAAAACCATTCTCACAACACCACGAGCAATCCTGGCGCACCAGGTACCCGACTCCAATATCTTCCACTCATCACTCTCTAGGCGATGTGAAAGCTCCCACCCTTCACATCTCAACTGCCCGAGGCAGGCCCTACTCTAGAGGGGAGGTAGAAATCCCTAAAACAATGGCGGATTGTGTGAAATTCACAGGAGCGTCCATTGACCGCGGACGGCGGCTATATATAGATTAGACTCTGCAGAGTTTTGTACACCTGGACCCACTCGGGCTGCAAGTCGGTTGCAAGCCGACTGAGACACAACCCACAGCACAGATCCTAGCCAGTGAACGGTACCCTCCTGCTTTTCCCGGCTTAGGATACACTGAAGACGCAACTCGGTGTCCGAGAACTGTGATGGCCTCCCCCGCGGTGGCCAAGTCCCGGGGTATGAGCCTCCTTCGGGGAACAAAGGTCTCCGCCTTTTCCCCCACACACTTCCGCTAACTCCTTACAGTCCGGGTACCGCACTTAACTAGGCTGGCTGGAACACCCCCCAGTGGGTATAAGTGGTGTGCACGAAGTTCTGTGAACCAGGCAATCCAACTCGGTTTTTGGTGCCGGGGTGAGCGTCACCGTCAAATAGCGCCTCCACCTCCAGTGGTCCGCTCGCGCACCCATTACAGGTATTGCCGCCAAACTCCTCAAGTAGCACAAGAACATGTACCCGCCACAGGTACCACACAGGATGCGCCTAAGTTCGCACCCCAAGCCCTCGATACGAGATCGAGTTAAGCTGCTCACCCCCGCAAAGTTCCCAAAACCCCTTACTCCTTTCCCGGGTTTTTGCCCCACACACGCCAAGAATCCTATCACATCCATCCCATACACATGCAAGCATAGCAAGTTCATAGCATCAAAGTGTAACAGTCTTAACAAGGATAACGGTAAGTAAATAAGGCCATGCAATAGGTCATTATCATCATCATGCGAGAAAGTAAAGCGCTAGCATACTAGTAGCAATGCCTAATAGGATTCAAAGTAGGATGGGCGTGGACACCTGTGACTTTACGATCCAAACTCATCTTGATGTAGTCGTACAAGTCTTCATTCGATGAAGTCCAAGTTGACAAAGTCCACGAAGTCTTCTAGATCTTTTCCAGATCCTAGCACACGTTTGCATAAATAAACAACGGATTCTAATGCGAATAAACTCCAAATAAGAAGCAATAAGAACCAAATAACACCAAACCTCACACTAACGGGTAGTTCATGATTTTAGAAGGAATACCTAAATTGGTTTCAATTTATTCTAAGCTACGGTTGATTTTATACTATTTTCCTTTAATAAACCCTTTCTAGATTTTCGCAAAAGGAAAAGAAACACAACTGACATGCGGCAACACCGAAATGCGTCACATGCCAGGCCCGGGTTAGCCGTGCTAACATCATTACGATATCAACACGTAGGGTTAATATCTGACACCAACATTGGGCCCTGTTGACATCAGTGTTGCCCAAGTTAACGGCGAATGTCGACTTGGTCAACGGGGTCAGAAGGAGGTTAAACCTGGTTAGCGGCTTAAGTTAGCGGGTCCCACACATCAATGTATGGGTCCCAGCGGTCAGGTGGCTAGGCTGATTAAGTCAGTGGGGTTCACATGTCATCATGTGGGCCCCGCAGTGTTAGTGGTTGAGAAGCAGTTAATGGGCCCGACTCATTAAAAGACGGGCCCGAAGTGTTAGTGGGCCGAGACAGACTGTTAGCGGGTGATACCGGGCCAACAAGGTTTAAGGGTATACGGGTCAGGCAGCAAGGCATCTTGTCTAGACGGCAGCAAGGCTCGGATCCGATGCAACGAGTTGCACACAAGTCCGAGTGGTCTCTGGTAAGGTTCGAGGTTAGATCGGAAGCAGGCTAGGTGGTAGCGAAGGTTGGCCGAAGCGGTTATGGACCAAAAAGGGTCACGACTTAGGTTCAAGGTCGAGGCAAGAGCGATGAAAGATGTCGGTCAAGCACTCAGGACTAAACGACAAGGGGGGGGGTTTGGTTTAGGCCGATGTCACGCGAGCACAAGGGTTCACCTTGGCCGCGTTATAAGAAGGGCGTTGGTATAACGGGGAGCGAAGCAAGGGCATGTTTATCACGCGAGTCCATGGTTCACCATGGTCGCGGAGCGATTGGCAAAGGACGACGACAGGGTGGCTTCGGAGAAGGCAAGGCATAGCTTTGGACGGGGTCGTCACTTGGGCTGGTTCGGCTTAACGCGAACACACGCGGGCTCATGGTCGTCCATGGCCGCGACAAGGACACGAGGGTCGGACAACGGCTCGGCATGGCTCGGCTTGGCGGGTTTACGGGCTGTACGACACGAAGTCGTAACTAAGCTTTGGTTGGGTGAACGCGTGCGGGCACGTGGTCGTCCACGGCCGCAACATCGCCGGGATGGAACGGCTTGGCCTCGGCTTAGATCGCGGGTTCATGGCGTACCATGGCCGCGACGTGGTTGACAGGGTAAAAGCATGGAGATGGTCAGGGACAGCAAGGATTCAACGGCAAGGTTCACGACTCACGATCAACTCACAAGAGACGATGATTGGCAGCAAAACGGGTCGGCCAGGACATGTACACGCGGTTCAGGCATTTCACCGAACACGTGAGGGGCGAGAACAAAAGGGACTATGGCTGGGCAGCAAGGGCATGATGTGGTGACCTCGACGGCTGCGACACCTGCAAGAACACTCCGGCACGAAGGTCGAACACAGAACTGCAGCAGGGCAGTGCCAGGGCGGGCTATGCATTTCATCGAACATGTTGTGGGCGTGAGTAAAGGCAGCCATGGTTGGGTTGATTGGACACGGGTTGGTCATGGGGGCATCAGCACCTGCACAGAAGCGCATCGGCACGACGGCCGGGCACACACGAACAGCACACAGGCACGCAGGTCTTCTCATGGCCGGAACAACAAGGGGAACAGCGAGGGGAAGTCCATGGTGGTGCTCACCTTCGGCCTGATGGCGAGGAGGTCGGCATGGTCGGAGGGGTAGCAGGTCAGAAGCTCGGCGTCGTCCTCTCCTTCAGCTCGCGACGCAGCGGTCCTGCTGCTGCTCGTCGCCGAGGCACCGCGCGTCCGAGCCCGGTGCTGTCTTGTCGCCGATGCTGCACCCGAGGCTCCTGCGTGTCCGGCTCCGCGCCACTTGCTGCGCTGGTCTCGGTGCCGGCCTCAGGTCGCCGCACTCCTGCTCGATCCCCGCGCCTGGCCACCGCACACGCTGCACGGGCCCGCGCACCTGCACTGCTTCTTGCCGCCGCTGCTTGCTCTGCTTTGCCTGCTGCTCTGCTGATTTGCTCCGAGAGAGAGAAAAGATGTGCTGCCTGCTTGCTCGTGGAGGTGGAGGGGTGCTGCTCGGATTGGAAAAACAAGGCAGAGGAAGGGGAGCTCGTTGCTGGCTGGTGCGTGAGGAAGAAAGGGGAAGGGAAGAGAGGCCAGAGGTGGCGGCGGTGGAGGGAATGGAAGGGAGAGAAGAGAGGGTTAGATATTTATAGGAGGGGATTAGGACTAGGGTTTGGTTGCGGGCTTTAGATGGGTCTAGGTTAGATGGGCTAGAATATTATCAGCCTATGAAATAAATTCACAATAATTTATTTCATAAACCATGAAACAAATGAATTAGACTAATTATCCAGATCGAATTAATTAAGAAATAACCAATTCAAAATCCGGATAACGTGGCCATAATTCAGAACAAATTCTTTAGATATTTGGGATGAATTTAATCAGACTATTTTCTGAACCAGATTAATTAAATCAATAATCAATCCGTTCAAAAGAAAATAGCGCCATAATTCGGATAGAGTTTTCTGGAACTCCGGATTGATCTGGACGCCGAGAATTTCGATGCAGACTTTGATTGGGATTAGAGAGATGGATGATCGGTCCGATATGTTAGTGGGTCAACTGGCCGGGAGATCGGATAGGGCTTAGGTAGCGGCTTCCGCCACAGGGTTTGATCGGGCGAGTTAGTTGTTAGCTTTAGATTTATATTTGAATTTGGAATTCAAATATAAATCACACTCAAAAATCCAAATAAAGCCAAAGAAGAGCCAAAACACTCTAACATAAATTTAACCTAAGCAGAATTTAAAGGTCAAATTTTAATTTCCTAGGAATTTAGAGAGGTTCACAAGAAGACAATCTAAGGTGTTTTCACGACAACGCATGAAAAATTTTGAAACCCACATTTTGCATTCAAGGAACATTCCGGGAAAACCCGGGATGTTACAAGTACCCATTGTAACAATACTGTATTCTCAATCCTCAAATACTGCAAAACTGGACAAATAATTCCCGTGTAGATTCACACATCCCCCATTCAGTTCAATTCCCCAATTGTCAGAACTGTATTTTCAATCCTCAAATACTGCAAAACTGGACAAATAATTCCCGTGTAGATTCACACATCCCCCATTCAGTTCAATTCCCCAATTGTCAGAACTGTATTCTCAATCCTCAAATACTGCATAACTGGACAAATAGTTCCCGTGTAGATTCACGCATCCCCCATTCAGTTCAATTCCCCACTTGTGTCCCCCCTCTCACCAGCATTTCGATTGAGGTACTGGTAGATACCTGTTGCCAAACTGCGGGCGAGGAGGCGAGGGAGGGGGCGGAGCTTCAAAGCGGAAGCAGAGATCCGGGTGCTGGTCCCTCCGTGACCATGCTGCAAGCCGCGCGAAAGAGCTAGACGAACACCGGTACAAGCATTCCTCCACAGAAACCTCATCTGTTGCAATCCACCACGAGGAATCAACCGAAACCGGCAGAGAAAACAGAGATCACCCCAATCCAAAAAAAGAAAATTATCGGAGCAAGCAAGCGCCCACCGGCCACCGCCCAGCAACGAACCTTCAACTGGGGGCAGAGGAAAACGAGGTGGATCCGAGGATCGAGTGGCGTCGAGGTAAACGGGTGCGCCGCGCCGGCCGTACCCTAACCCCCGATCGACGACCGGTCCCCGATGCTTCTCGTTGCCTTCCCCAGCCGCGCGCGCGGCGCCGCTGGGAGCGAGCGCGCGGCACCCCACGTGCGCCAGCCGCCGCAACCTCCCGCCGTCCGGTGGTACGGTGCCGTCGATCTCCCGCACCGGCACGAACGAGACAATTGGGTTCAGGGAGAGGGAGCGGGGAGGAGGGCGAGACAATTTGGTTCAGGGGAATGGCGCGGCGACGATCGGTGGCTTTCAGGGGAAGCAGCAAGGGTAGCCGTTACGTTTGCCTCCCTCCCTCGGGCTCGGCTGGCCTCTGGCTGGTGGAAACGAGCCGAGCCGACTCTAGGGCTTCCCTCGTGAATGTTTGTTTGGCACAAAGGAGGCTCGGCCCGGCTCGGTTTGGTACAACAAAAGAGCCAATTTTGAAGCTTGGCTCGGTTCATTAACAAGTTTGAGCTCCTTGCTTGCAATAAAAACCTCTAGAGCAGTGGAGGACCTAGACAACATCAAGACAAGAAACTACCGAACAATATAGTTTAATCCATGTTAAGATCTTAAGATAATAAGGCCTTACAACAGGAACATACACCTAAATATCCGGTCTGTAAAATGATATTATGATAACAAACAAATCACTTCTTCAAAAGAAGAAAATGCCATCTCCTATTCTTCAATGTCTAGCTACTCCTAATTTGCCAAGTCACAACTCTCTAAGTACCTGACTAGAGACTTAAACTTGTAGTTTAAAAATATTGTCGCAAACAATACTTAAAGCCGTCAAGCTAAGCCTATCAAGCTCATGAGCTATTTGCGAGCCAGCTCGGGCTCAGCTTGGTTTGCTAATGAGCTACAGCACTGGCTCGGGCTCGGCTCGTTTGGAGCTCAAGCCGAGCCGAGCTAGGCGAGTTCAAATCGAGCTCACGAGCTTTGAGTATTTTGCCCACCCCTAGCTTCTGTGTTGAATGGCTTTTTTAAAAAAAATGAATGGCTTTCAAACGTGCCAGAGACCAGCGTTCAATTCCCAAGAGTTCTCTCTATTCAGCTAGTTTGTGGCATTCCCTCTATTCAAAATTCAGCTAGTTTCAGTGACACAGCAGTTACATAATGATGCACATCACTCATGCAACCTAACCCTAGGGTGAACTCAACAAGGTATGGTTTGCACATTACCACCGCATTCCGGCACCGTCCACCTCGCATGCTCAAACAGGTGCACTCCATTCTGTTGGGGGATCCTTTGATGTTCTACCACGACTAGCGTCTAATTTCCCCATTGCACCTAGATTCTACCACTTCTTTATAAGATTTATTTGTACTTGCCAAAAGTTTTTTAAAAAACCAACCATGTAGTAAAAAATCACGTTGTTGTAATGACTTCTTATTGCCTAAGTAGCTTCTAGACTATAATGGTGTATGCGAATTTAGACAAAAGTTGCCATCCATGGGGTTTTATCCAAAACTACCTGCACTTTGAAGGCCTGTAAATATCGTCTTACATCTACAACATAGAGAAGTCTACTATCTTCATTTTTAACATTTTTAAGATTTTTCATTGGAAGTTGAAGATCTTTGATTGGAAATTCTCTCGATATATCAAGCGAAAAGTCTTACATTTTTCCGTTGGTTTAGTTATACGTTGGTCATGAGTTTGCATGTGATAGCATAAAATGAGTGGCAAATGGAACATACAAAGGTGCTAAAGACACTACTGGAGAAACCACCTTCGGAACCCTCCCTTTAGTTCCAGCCACATTTGGCACCGGGGCTAATGGGTGCATTAGCCCGGGTCCAACAGCCGGGGCGAGGGGAGGGCCTTTAGTCCTAGTTGGGCGAAGGGATTGGGATTGTTGGATTGTATGTGTCTTCTGATGATTTTTTTTGAATGATTTGTGAGATGTATTGATTTTGAATGATCGGTGTTTTGTGATTGATTCACTGGGAGATCGATGAAAAAGGGACCGATGTGAGGGAATGGGTGCGAGTGGGGCCGCCGGGGTGGGAACCGGGCGGCTGGGGATTTTTTTTTAATTTGCCAAAGGTACCTTTAGTCCCGGTATATACCCCGGACTAAAAGCCTCGCCTTTTAGTCCCGCCTGGGTAGTCCTGGTTGAGAAACTAGAATCCAGTTCTCAACCGAGACTACATGTCATTTTTCAGTAGTGAGATTAGGTTATAGTCAAAAGAATGTATATTGATCTTGATATTTTTGAACTATAATGTTTATTTTCTATCTAGTTATTTCTTCCCCTAGACCCAAGATGAATTTACACGATTAAATAGAGGACAAACTATTTGAGAAAAAAATAAAAGTGGTTTTGCAGCAGTGAGTATTTTAGAAGCTTCCGTTGGATCTAATCCTAAGAGAAGAATTGTGGGAGATTCTAGCATATAATTTTTATTTGGTAATGCTACGTCTCAGACGTCCAATGTCCTTCCATAGATCAGACACTCAACACATATTGCTAAAGACAAACACCATGTTGCAATTATTGTTTCTCCATGTTGCGCTATGGATGTTGCATGAAATATGGTGTTAATGTTGCAGCGGGAATTTTCCATCATAGAATTGAATGTAGAGTCATTTTTATACAAATGCTACGAGCGGTGATTTTTTATGTTGCAATTGTTATTTCTCAATGTTGCGACAGAGTGTCCTATGAAAAATTCTTCTAGGACGTCTGGTGATTTTTTTACGCCATCACCTAAAAAATAGATTAAATTAATGTACAATTTTAAAAATTCATATGTTGTCTGCTAAAAAACACTTGACTTTTTTTACCCTACTAATCCGTGTCATGACAAATCTTAACACAACATGAGGCATGCAAATTCATAAACTGAGGGCCTGTTTAGTTGGAATGGAAAGTTGCCGAAATTTACTGTAGCAATTTTAAATCGAAGATTAGGAGGACTAAACATGATCTAATTATAAAACTAAATACACGGATGGACGGGATATCGCGAGACGAATCTATTAAGCCTAATTAATCCATCATTAGAAATTGTTTACTGTAGCACGACGTTGTCTAATCATGGCCAAATTAGACTCATTAAATTCGTCTCGCAAAGTTACCGGGGGTTATGGAATGGGTTTTGTCATTAACACACGTTTAATACTTCATGCATGTGAGATTCCCTTTGATAAATAGTAAAATTTACCGATTTGCCAATTTACCGATGGAACTAAACAGGGCCTGAGTTTTCTAAAGCATGGAATTGAGCATTTCAAACAAAACTGAATGAAGGGCCTGTTTAGTTCCTCAAAATCACCAAAAGTTTTTATACTGACAATCATGTCTCCTCTCATAGGACATGTTTTTTTAGTGTCAAAACTTTTTACTATTTTTTATCAATTCACCGAATTTAAACAACTCTGAAATGAAAACGATTGGAGCCATCAGCACGCTCATGTCTACCGCTACGGGCCGAAAACCCAACACGTCGCGCCCAAAACCGCCGACCAAGGCTCGCACACGCGGCGGCCGCCTCGCGAAGCTTCCCTCCCTTCCCCCCATCCCGCTCGCCGGCGGCCGGAGGCCCGAGGGCGCATGGGCCAGGCTCTGCGCCGCGTGAGGCCCCCTCCCCACGCGCCCTCGCCGCCGGCGAGGCCGCCTCCCCCGCCTCCGCCGCCGCGGGACCGGCTCGGCGCGCCCTCCAATGGCGGTAAGGCAGCTTTCGCTTCTCCGGGTTTCTCTCCTCTAGGCTCTAGCTTTGCTCGCCGTGTTCCTAGATCGCGCGGCGGCGCAGCGCCCCTGCTACTGGGCCTCCGATTTTGCCTAGGTTCCTGCTCCACTGGTGCCTGCATTTTTCCGTAGGTTAGTGACACTTGACAGTATGATGTGGTTGCGGATTGAAATCTAGTCAACAAAATGAGGAACCGAGAGTGGGAATGTCGGATGCTATGGCAATTTTGGTTCCATATTAGGAGTAGAAGCTAGCTCTTGATTCTTGACCCCTTTTTGTTTTCTATAGTCTTTGGGCCAAGGTCCTTTAATCAGATGGGACAAATGTATGCTGATAATTAGAACAGGTCCATGGTGCGTGCTTGGATGTGATGTGTACTTTAACTGTTCAATTGGAATGTGATATGTTTAATTAGGTAGTATAACACTTCACTGAACCTAATGTGATTATATATTGAGCTGACTTATATTAAATTTTCGTTCAAAAAAAAACTCATATTGAATTTGCAACTGCAGATTCCTACTGGTTACAGATAGTGTTCGAAATTGAACTTTTTCATGGAGTTAAGTTATCACAGCACACTAGTATCTTATTAGAAGATGGACATGGACAACTTGAAAATTTGTTGTATGAGCTTTTTACAGGGACAGCATAGCTTCCTGTGGTTCCTTTAGTTTTAAGCTTAGCAAGATGCTGGAGAGTCTAGTGTTGCATCACAGTTCTATGCTGCTGTTTATTCACAGCCTTATTGATTAAAGAGTTTGATAAGTTGCTCTGTTTGATGGCTTTTGTTGATCTAGCCAACTTCTAGGATAGTAATAACCGGCTTCCAGGTTATTAAACCATTGATCTGTAAGAGGCACAGCACCTCTACCTAAACCATGACCTGCACCATTTTTAGAGCATTGGTTTGATTACGGTGCTACCCACGAATGCACAAAAGCTTTCAAGAAGTAATTACTTAATTTGGTAGTGACGTAGCATGCAAGTACTGCATATGCAATTCTCGTTCTGAAAGTTGAGCTCTTCCTGCAAATAATACATTCCTCTGTAAATGATACTTCAGTTCTCTATGAACTGTAGCTAAAACCTTGAATCAACTAAAGGTCTACTAATTCCAACCCTGGCACTTAAAACCCCACAAATGTGTAAGTCCTTCTTGTTTGATTTTTCAATGTGTGAGCCCCATACACCCTTGATTACTAGGTCCCTTATCCATGCCTATTGTAAAGATGAGCCTGTTCTCTCGAACACAACAGTCCCCTGTGTTGTACCCTGTAATATATGTGTTGACACTATTTCTTTCAGTTCATTGCTGAATCTGCTAGGTTCGATACTGGTGCCAACGTGTTATCACAAAAAGGAAGAGCACAAAGGAATTCAGAGTAGAGAAGAACTGACATCGATCTGATCTGCACTCCTGAATATCTTAAACTGATTTGAACAAGTAATGTAATCGTAGGAAATAGGTATTAAAAACCTTCTAACTGGACAGGACCGCTAGTGCCAAACTAGCTAGTAGCCAAGAACATAAACTTTGAGATTTGAGATAGTGTTTGTTCCTCTTTGTAGTTGCATAGCATTTGATTTCTCTGCATTGATGCTTTGAAGAAAAAGGCCCTTGTTTCTTTAGGATCGAAATCTACAGCACTAAAGCATTTGTCTGGGTGATCGGATTTGAGTTTTAACTAATTCCATATGGTCTTCGGAATTGGGATAAGGTTTATTTTAGTGCTAAACTAAGGTTTCATATGTCATTTTTTGCAGCATGGCGTGATTCCATGTTGTTAACTGAATGCAATATTTTATTGCAATCTACTGAAGCATTTTTGCTGGTTGAATAATTCAGATTGCTGAGGTCTAGGTTTTTGTTCACCAGTTTTTAATTATTTGAAGTGTAATGCAGATGTCACAGCGCCAACACAAAATGCCCATGATGTACTTGAGGAACGTGATCCAAGTTACGATGAGATGCTGAAGCACATGGTTGGGAGAATCACTACTAAGCCCGGAGGAAAACCAGAAATGGGTGATGTAAGTCTTCTAGTTCCAAAATGCTCTCCATTTGGTAATAAGATGTTGGAGGAAGGAATATCATGAAAACTCTCTTATTCATTTGTAGATACTGATACAGTAACTAAGTACTCTCGTTAGCAACCTAATGTGGTAGAAAATATGGCAATAGATTACATTGGCCTACAAATGTGAAATGTTCGAACTGAACAATACTGTACTCATATGAATTGAAGCAGCTGGCTCCCACTTTCTCCAAACAGCCATTTCAGGGGAAACTTGGTAATAAAGGTTGCTATTTGCAGGCTTCTGTTGTACAGCGGTACGACAGGCCGCTCCCAAAGGTCAGAACATCGAAGGGTGACCCTGGGCAAAGTGGGAGCAGGCAGCTACCATCAGGAGCCCTGAATGTCCAGCACATCCAAGAGATCATCCACCTGTACCAAGGCAAGTCGAGTAACCACCACGGCCCGATGAGCGTGGACGACATCGCCTCCAAGTTCAGAGTCGAAGCCTCCATCGTCCGAAACATCGTGCAGTTTGTCTCATTGCCCCAGGATGAAACTGTCAAGAAGAAAGAGGAGTACTGAGAGTCCGAATGACCCTGCGGCTTAGAGCCCTGTTCTTGTTCCCAAGTTCATAGCGCCTTTTAGGTTTTATTTGTTTGTTGCTGCTGCTCTTGAGATGAGACGATGACGGAAATCGAAAATAGTGTGTTTCCTTACCTGAATAAAGATGAGAGTCTGCGCTTTTTTGCCTGATGGGCTTGTCATGCTTATGAAGTTGTGCTGGGTATGAACATTGGCCTGTAGCCATATACTTGGTCCTTCAAAAGCATTATATGAACTGTGTTATAGAGAATAGTGTCAACGGTCAAAACTCAAAGCATGGAAATGTAACGATGGCTTAATGTTCCTTGTACATCCCTTGCGAGATTGTTGCTTCTAGCTTTATATGCAGCTGTATTGATGGACAAAAGTCCAAGTCCAGACCATACTGTTATGCCAAGGCTATTGTAGAGAACACATCGGCTGGCTCTGCTGCCATTGTGGTTGTGGCCTTCGCCCTAATCTTCTTTAGTAGCCCTAATAATTTCTTAAGGCCCTGTTTAGTTCGCTCGATTCGATCGAATTCGCGCTCTGTTTTACACATTGAACAACGTACCCTCTCTCTGCTTTTTCGATTCCCAATGCATTTTTCTACAGTGCATTCGATCGAATTCGCACGAACTAAACAAGGCCTAAGTTGCAATTGCAACCCTGCCAGAATAATTTGGTCAGCAATAAGTATTTTTTGGGGGGTTCGGCCAGGCCTAAAATTGGGTGCAGAACGGCCTGAATCAGTGAGAATCTCATTTCCTGTTGTTGATCCGTGTGTGCACGAATCTCGACGCATCCGCTCGAAGTCGCCTCCATTTCGCGGGTCGCCGGCGCGCTGCACGACAGCACGAGCGCGCCCCGCTTCCCCTCCCTCCCTCCAGATCTCTGGAATCCTCCGCCCCGGCCCTCCCGCCGGATCCAGAACCTTCCAGAACCCGGCACGCCCTCCTCATCGTCCTCTCCGTCCGGATCTCGACAGCCCTTGGCGGGCGTGGCGAGATGGCGGTGAGTGAACCCCCGCCCCTCGTGGAGGATGAGTACTGTGTGCTTCCGCTCGATTCTCAGCTTCTGATCCCGTGGTTCGCGCGCTGCCGCTGCGGCGGCCGTCACAAGCTTCTTAGCGGCGCAGAAGCACCCCCACCATTCGGGAGTTGCTGTTAATGCCCGTGCACAGACTAGATGTTTTAAGCTCTCACATCTTGGCATCTTGCGCGGAGGGACATTTTTTCCCCTTTTCACTTGTCAGTCAGCTGTTGCTTGTCGATGAGCGTCTGGACCTTCCCATGATTGTGGTAGGCTCTGACCATGCGGTAAACGAGCATGCTGGTGGTTATCAGGGCTTCTTCGATGTGTAATCATGACTGCTTTCTAACTTGATGTAATCGCTTATCATGTCATCTTGTTTGTTTAATCTTGTTACAGATTGTACAAGGACCAGTGTCCACTGAATCAGCTAGCCACAATGGCATCGCCTTGGAGGAGCCTAAAGCCGTGGTGGAGAACGGGAAGGCGGTTGATGTTCAGGACAAGGAAGTTAGCACGGAAGGCCTCTGCTCCATAAGTGCCTATGATCAGTGGACGCCGCTTTCTGTCTCTGGACAGCTTCCGAAACCCCGCTATAAGGTCCTCTTCAGTTTTGTTGACAGCGTAATTTCACTTTTTGTTGACCTGCTGTTGTCCCTTGTTGAATCTGATGCATTTTCTGTGATGATTGCAGCATGGAGCTGTTGTGGTTCAGCAGAAGATGTATGTCTTTGGCGGCAATCACAATGGCCGTTACCTTGGTGACATTCAGGTAGATTGGTGTTTGGTCATGTCGTTTATCTGTAGTCTGTGCCTTTACATGTTGCATTGTTGGTAGTTGCATCTATGGGTTGGAATTCTCATAACCACATTGAATTGAGATTTTGTACTGAGTCATTGCCCTTTTCTGTTCAAAGGTTCTGGATTTCAAAAGTTTGTCATGGTCAAAGCTCGAAGCTAAATCACAACCAGGACCTTCAGAATCATCTGAAACAGTTTCATTTGATGCATGTGCTGGCCACTCACTGGTAATCACCAAATGCTCTTTACACTCAAGTCATGTGAAACTGGCAACTTTTCCCCACTTGGTTAGCTTTATAACTGTATAGTATATTTGCATCTGGCTTTAATATCTTCCAGATTCCATGGGGAAATAAGATCCTATGTCTTGCAGGGCATACCAGGGAACCTACAGAGAGTCTCAGTGGTTAGGCTAATATTTGTCTCTCCTTTTTTTCCTATCCATTTCTCAGTGTCTTAGTTCCTATTTCTCATGTGATGTATTTATGACAGTTAAAGAGTTTGATCCAGAAACCTGCACTTGGTCTACCTTGCGTACTTATGGAAGATCACCGGTATGATTGCTTGTTCTGTATTTTATTGTCAGAAAGCTTCTAAAGTGTATACACATATTACCTTACCTGAAGCTTGCTTCATCTATTCTCTGAATCTGCGCTGACATGTTTTCTGTTTCCTTTAGAGCTCACGTGGTGGTCAATCAGTGACCCTTGTTGGTGAGACTTTGGTTGTGTTTGGCGGTGAAGGACTCGGGAGATCTCTTCTGAATGACCTGCATATTCTCGATCTTGAGACCATGACTTGGGATGAATTTGAGACAACGTAAGTTCTAGGAATAAACTAATAAAATTTGGTTTCAGTTGGTAAAGTGACATTACTAATTGTATTTGTAAAAATGATTGTATTTTTATGTTCTGGGACCCTATTGGGTGGGAATTCTCAGTCTTCCTGTTCATGTCGAACTGGTTTCTTATATAATTGGAGACCCAAACTTGAAGTGATGTGATAATGCTACTGCATAATTCACTTGCAGTTGGTAACTACATTTTGGTCTGGGACATGAAATGGAACTTGTATTATACTTGCTTTGCTCTGAAGTGCAGAATCAATATATGACTGTTAAAATTATGTTGTTTCTCTGCA
The DNA here is from genome assembly GCA_004135705.1 of Alloteropsis semialata. Taxonomy (NCBI): domain Eukaryota; kingdom Viridiplantae; phylum Streptophyta; class Magnoliopsida; order Poales; family Poaceae; genus Alloteropsis; species Alloteropsis semialata. The sequence goes on from CM014272.1 coordinate 13,719,720, forward strand.
GAGGCACTCCCCCTTCTCCGAGGTCAGAGCATGTTGCTGCTTGCTTTGCAGGGCGGTATCTTCTGATATTTGGTGGGGGATCTCATTCTACATGTTTCAGTGACCTTCATATGCTAGACACTCAGACGGTGAGAATTGATTATTTTCTCTTAAGTGGTATTTAATCCTTTTGGGAGTCCAAATCAATTACTTGGTTGTTTCTTGTTGCAGATGGAATGGTCACGTCCAGAGCAGCAAGGTGTTACTCCAGAACCAAGAGCTGGGCATGCAGGCGTTACTATTGGAGACTATTGGTTTATTACTGGTGGTGGAAACAGTAAGAAAGGTAAGTTTGAGGTATCTGATATGTTTGTTACATTGTTATTGATGACAAAAATGTGCCTTCTTTTGTACACTATCCATTTTCCATGGTTTAGACATCAGGCATGTGCCTACTCATCAATCTTTTGTGTAACAATCATTTTTCTTTTCTCTTGGGGCTGGTCCTTGAGCTATATCATTACATTTTCTAAAACGTATCATAAAATGGTTCCAGCTCACGTGTGCCTAACCCACTGCAGGTGTCTCAGATACTCTTGTACTTAACATGTGTACATATGAATGGTCAGTTGTCACTAGTCTTGAGGTCCGTGCACCCTCTACAAGTGAGGTGAGCACATTTATACTCTACTCTATCCACTTGGAATTTTTTTTGTATTTTGGATTGTGGAAAAAAACCCCTTCAAATTGCAAAGTTCAAATTGCAATTTTCAACTCAATAAAGTCACTGTATATGAATTTAAGGACCTCATAATGGTGAAGCTGATCTGGTCTAATAAACTGCCTTATAAATTTATGTACTCATTGATTTCACTACTTTGTTGTTATGGTTATGGACTCATGCTATTACTGATGTTCAGAGGTTGCTTTATCACAGGGCTCAAGTTTAGCAACGCACAATTCTAATGGAGAAAATTTTCTGGTGTCATTTGGAGGATACAGTGGGCGTTATAGTAACGAGGCATGCTTCTCCATGAGCATTCGTGTTGTTTCATATATCCTTATATTTAGCTGAGCAATTATGTTTTGTTTAGGTTTATGCCCTCAAAGCAAGTCTCAAACCAAGTGTCCCATCTCAACAAATAAATGAAACAGAGACAAATGGCATTGCCCCCATGTCCACAGCAGACAATTCTAGCAGGAAAGTCATATTTGAAATTGAGGAATTTCAAGATGATAAGGTAATACTTGGATAGATGAATATGGTTTCTGTTTTCCCTCAATAATTTTGTGTGCATGAACTCAATTTCTGGATAGGTTCCCTGGCCTGCTCATTAATAACATGTTTTTTTTTTCACTTCCAGCCTGGCAATAGGGCAGATACAAGCAAAACCTCGGTAGAAGTAGTTAAGGGTGAAAGGAACCAAATAGAAGACAGACTTAACCAAGAGCAGTTGCAGAGTCTCCGCCTGAAGCAGGAGCTAGCTAATGTGGAGAACAGAAATGCAGACCTTACTGAGGCAAGTTACATCATACTTACCAAATTGCACAGAAAATGTCAATAATGTTTCTTTGCAGCGCTTCCACTAAAGCTAAAGTGATGCTCTACTTACATGTTGATCTCTTTATCCATGACCTCTGCAGAACTTCCTTGTGAACACAATAGAAATCTGTTTTAAATCTATGCACCTCAATGAAGTTATGCATTGCTACTGCTGCATATTCTGCCAAATGCTTATACTTAATTGGGCTCTTAAAAGTAAAATCATGAAAAACATATACACATACAAGATAAATTATAATACATGATATGAGCCAGTAAATGTCTGTTATGATTCCTTACTTTCAGAAGAAGAAACATGCTTTTCAGTTCAGTGATCAACTTTCATTACTGTTCTCTGCTTTCTGTTATGCAGGAACTCCACTTAGTTCGAGATCAACTTTCCACCGAACAAACAAGGGCTTCCAAACTCGAGGTAGGCAAAAACTTGTTGGGAAGGATCTGAGCTTGTGCTCTAGCAATTGGACTATTGATCATCTCGATACCTTAAGCCATGCTATGAATGGTTTAGACAATTCAGTTTTGCTTTGGAATTTATATTTTCCTTGAAATTGGTTGTCTAGAACTAGCAATTGGACTATTGACCATCTCGATACCTTATGAATGGTTTCCTTGAAACGGGAACATTTTTGAAACAGGGAAAAGTTAAATTCAAGACCATCTCCAACAACAGGGTAATCTGGACCAAACAGATTCAGTTATTTGTCACTGATAATCATTGAATCATGTTCCTTGCCAACCATGCTTCTGTTGCTAGTATACCATTCTTAAAAAAGAGTACAAACCAGTATACCTTTATCTTTTTCACAAAAAGAAAATATACTTGGCTATTTAAGCAAATTAATGAAATGACCTGTACTGAGTATCAGTTATCTGTTAACACTTCAACTATATATGGTACAGTTTATTTGTGTTGACTTCATTTGATGGTAGTCCCCCTATATTGAAATTACAATAGCATGCTCACCCTTTTCCCAATGGACAGAATGAAATTTCAGAGATTCAACAACGGCTACAGAAGGTGGATGCCCTAGAAAAGGAGTTTGAATCCCTTCGTGGTGAGATGGACAATACGGCATCTGAAGAGGGAGCTTCAAGTGGCAACCAGCCACACCGAGGGGGCTTCTGGAGGTGGAATGGGTAAACTCCCAAGTCGGAGTATTGAAGAGAGGACGCTTATATAGTTAATTCGTTTAATTTTTTGTCTTCCTCAATTTTGAAGGAACATCATCATATATGTATTTGGAAGGAATATCATGTATGTATTTGGAATCATATACAGGATCAAAGCAAATTGCTCCTCTATCAACTTTGCAAAGGATCTTATAGGAAGTATTAAGGAATGTCATGGTTTCCAATAATTTTTCTGGAGTTAAGTTGTCTGATAATGTCATCGATAATGATCGCCATCAACTGTTTATTTTCCTTAATATCCAACATGAATGAATCGCAAACAGACAGTAAACGCACAGGCATCACGAAAGCCAGAAATTGATCATGTGATTTGGTTATTTTGGCCATCTGAGAGTTTTGCAAAGTAAGAAACCAGGAGTTCAATTCTCTTTATATATGTTTTTTGCTCAAGGACTATTCTGCTTCAACTCCATGCTTGGATTAAACAAAATTAACACTTAAGTTTTACAATTGACTGGTAATGCTTGAAATAACCTCGAATCAGCTTTTGCATTGACAAGTGCATGCTTAAACATAAACTGAATTGCCACCATATTATATATTAGTTTACAAAATCAAACCATAGTCACCACAGAAAAAGTGAAATCACAGGACACACTTGTCATCCCATGGTTTTACAAATCTCCCCTGAGACCAAAAATGTTCATCCCAGTTTCTCATGATGCTCATTCAAACATTTTAGGAAGAGGCCTCACTGCCATGAATGCATCAACCATCTGCAGAAACAAGGATTTGTTAAAGCAATGCAGGAAAATGCATATTAATTAACATGAGAAATTATAGTGTCACACTCAGCATGTGGTCAGAACGTTTGTCAATAGGTTGATGTTGTGAGAGCACGTGTTCTTGGATCTATGAAGACCACACTCGGTCCCTGCATCTGTGTGCACAAGGGAAACTAAATTGTGTGGCATCAAGGATCTGATGAATCACTACCTCCTCAGTCACTTCAGCCCTAGCTCTTTGATGCCTAACAACCAGCTCGGATAGAACTGCAATAAGTCGTTGCTTCACTTCACCAGTCAGCATCCTTCCTTCCTTGTATTCCTAGTGTTGAGTTTCAAAATCTTTATTACATACAACTCAAATATTTTCAAAATGAATTATTTCTATGAAGCAATTTACAATAATACCTTCTTTATGTGCTCAAGCTCGTCATCATCTTCAAGGAAGAAATTCAGGTACTTGATTGGGACATCTACCTGAACATCACAATAAGAATTCAGCCAATCACGAAAAAAATGTCTGTTACTAGAGAAGTATAGCAATTAACCAGAATATTTCAAGCAGATTATAGAGGATGAGAATATATCACAATCTTCAGCATGCTAGTGCTTAATATGACCCGAAGAGCTTCAAGAAACGAAAGGTCTTGCAAACTTGCATTTTAGAATTAGTAACTTCCTCTGACATATTCAAATTAATTTTAAGTGTAACTTTTGAATTTTAAACAAAAGGCAGAATATGGTGCATGATTCAGGGACAGCATTTGGAGTTCATTATGAAATGCTCAAGATCGGGAAAAGGCTTACATCAAGGTTAGCTCCAAGTTTTCTATGGAGCTCTATCGAGTCCTGACCACCTGAGAAGGCGTATTTATTCACCTGGAAAACATTGGGAATAAATTATAAGCCAATGTGCTAATAGAACTAAGAAACCTAAGGTTAATTCTTGGCTCAATCAATAACCATTTTCACCAAGAATCAAATGCGACAACTACAGCTTGCTTATGTGAATACTTTTTCGAGCTTCCATTCAAAAACGAAGTTTTGGGCAAACCTTTGTTTTTATTTCTTTAGCACTATCTGTCACATATATCGCAGAATTTGGGTCACTGGCTGACATTTTTGTGTTCTCCCCCTGTAAAAAAAATAAATAAAACAACCACATAAAATTAGTCTTGAAATTATAACCATTCAGGATAACAAAAAGAGAAACTACAAGCAAGTTAAAATTAACTAGGAAAAAGTGGGCCTGAGGCCCTGCCCTTATTAAATTAAGTTCTAAAATCAAAGACAATGAACCTGAAGGGCAGGGAAGAATCTTGATTCAATCAGTGATGGTTTCTGATAACCAATTCTAGGAGCAACATCACGAGTCATCCTAAAATAAGGATCCTGCAAAAAAAAAAGTGAGTCAAACTTTCAAAACAAAAACACAAACATGTCATTTCATCATCTTTGCAGGAAAAGATTTGATACATTTTATGGTAAGTGCTGGAAGAATAATTTATTTGTAATTTGCATATATTGGAGGGACACCATTCAAAATTAGTGCCAGAAATAACCAAGAACTTAAAAGGCTGGACATAACTAAAACCTTAACAGACACTAATTCTGAATTTGTCCTGCCAGAAATCAAGAGTGCTATTCAAGCTGATATGCAACCAATTCTGTTAGTCAAGACGATCATACCAAAGATATGTCTGTACCTGGTCAATTGCACATGGAACAAGGCACCGCAGTTGATCATTGCCACCAAAGAGATGGGGAAACGAAGACGGGAATGATGGAACTGCCTGAACTGGAGGAAAGCTAACCTTTCCTATGTGGTCCTCAGGACTGAATCCAAATATCCCTACAGCCTGTTGTTCAAGAGTAACATATATTAGTCAACCATGATGCTTAAATGTAAGTAATAAGATCTGTGGTGTTTGGACACAGTTCTTAATTGAAGCTCCCACCTTATTATATGTCACACATCTAGCAACTTGAGCCATATTTTCATAAAAGGCACTGCAAGACAATAGCAGAGGGTATTAGGGTGTCAAAGAATAAACAAAGCTAAGACTAATAGCATGTTCTTCACTTGCTTAGTGATGGAATGAACAAAAATTAAGCTAAGTGTTTAATTACTTATTAGGATTACAAAGAGTAATCTTACCCTCCAACAAAACCGAAATCTGTGAAAATGAAAGTTCTTTCTACATCGAAACCACATGCTATAATGTCTTTAGCATTTTCACGAGCAAGCCTTTTACTTTCCGCAATAGTCAAGTTCTTCCAAAAGAACTTCTCATCATCAGTTAACTGTATAACTAGGGGCACCTTAAAAGCTTCCTGCAAATATCTGAAGAAAGATCATGAAATTAATCAACAATGTTCTTGGTTAGTTGCACATATCATTTTTGTGTAGTGGGTATATCTACATGGAAAGTGACAATACTAATACAATATGAAACCCATGTATTCATGTGTTACTGATTCTGTGGAATATAAGACCCAGCATGCTACTCGATGTTTAGAAGCTACAAAACATGTTCAAAAATAAAACAAAATGGATACCCTTTTCCTGAAGGACAATGTAAATGAACTAACGAAAGACATCTTTTTTTTTGCAGACCCTAAAAGACATTTTCTAATTGTATAGACTTTGTGGCACGTATGGCGTCTTATATGACCCATTAGTGATTAGCCATGTAGACTACACAAGGGTACTTCAAATTTGGAGAACAACTAAAATTCACTAAATCTGTGTGCTCCAAAATCAAGAGAAGTTTCGATGTCAAGGGATCCAAAGTGTGCTCGGCATGACTTGCCACTCATTCGCTGACACAACATTGTCCAATTATGCAACACATTATGTAGCTAGAGTTTGGGATCGACACCAATGCTTACTTGGTGAACATGAAGGGGATGAGGTGTCCGAGGTGCAGCGCCTCTGACGAGGGGCCCCTCCCCGTGTAGAGGTAGAACTTCTCGCCCTTCTCATACAAATCCAGTATCTCATTCAAATCCCTATATATACAACAAACAAAAGAGCACACCCAAATTTCATCAGCGCCTCCTCCGCCGCGCGCGGAAACAAAAAAGAAAAAAGGTAGGGTTTTGCGGGCGTCTCAATACCGGTGGGCGAAGAAGAGGCCACGGCGGAGGAAGCGGTGCGGCAGGCGGGCGGTGAGGCGCGCGACGCGGTCGACGAGCGCGGCGTCGATGCGCTGACACCCGAACTGGTCCACGAGCTTGTCGTAGTCGATGCCGCCCTTCCCCGCCGACACCTCCCACGGGTTCACCACCTGCTCCTCCTCCCCCTCCTTCCTCACGGTCTCCACGCCCTTCTCCGCGGCCGCCGCCGCCATGGCCGCGCGCAGATCTCTTTCACTTGCTCGCCGGCGGCGCGAGGGGATTGCGGAAGGGTAACGAGATCAGCTAAGCCTTGGGCTCGTGTGTCGCTGACGTGCGGGGCCCGCCGGACAGCGTGAGGCGTCTAGTCGTTGTCGAGTCAGCGGGTCTCGGGTTGCCGTTTTCATATAACGGGTCCGAGTCTGCGCCCGAACCGACTCGGACTCCGAGTTCGCCGCCGTGGGCCCGGCTGCGGGCCGGGCCAGGAAGCCGCTTTCCACGTCACAACAGAATGCGCCGACGGCCTGTGAAGACGTATTTATTATGGTTTACGCTTCCTAGTGGTTGAGCAGAGCAACCAACCAGCCCCCATCCGAGCCGCCGCTGCCGGAGGAATCTCTCGCCATGGCGCCGCCGCCCGCCACCGCCGCAGCGGCTGCCGCCGTCCGCCACCACAGGCCGCTTATTCTCCTCCGCCGCGGGGGAGGCCTCCTCTCCTCGCCGTCGGGCCCCGCCACGCTGCCCTTCGCCTCGCGGGGAACTGCCGCAGCGCCCGCGCGCCTCCGCCTCCCGCCGCCGAGTTTTTCGGTCACGCCCGTCCCCAAGAGCCTCTCCGCCTCCATATCATCCCACGTCCCTGTACGGTCCCTCTTCACCGGCATCGTCGAGGAGGTCGGCCGCGTGCGCCGCATCGGCCCGCCGCTCGCGCCGTCCGGCGGCGGCGGGGGCGGCGGCGAGGCTCCCGGCCTTGACCTGGAGGTCGAGACGAAGGACCTCCTCGCCGGGACGCAGCTCGGGGACAGCGTCGCGGTCGACGGCACCTGCCTCACCGTGGCGGCGATCGACGCGGCCGCCTCCACGCTCACCTTCGGCGTCGCGCCGGAGACGCTCCGCCGGACGTCCCTTGGCGAGCGCGCCCCGGGCGACGGCGTCAACCTCGAGCGCGCGCTCACGCCGTCGTCCCGGATGGGCGGGCACTTCGTGCAGGGCCACGTGGACGGGACCGGCGAGATCGCGTCGTTCCGGCCCGACGGCGACTCGCTCTGGGTCACCGTGCGCGCGCCGCCGGAGATCCTGAGGCTGCTCGTGCCCAAGGGCTTCGTCGCCGTCGACGGCACCAGCCTCACCGTCGTCAGCGTCGACGACGAGGGCGGGTGGTTCGACTTCATGCTCGTGCGGTACACGCAGGACAACATCGTCCTGCCAACCAAGAAGGTCGGCGCCAAGGTGAACCTGGAGGCGGATATACTGGGGAAGTACGTTGAGAAGCTCCTTGCTGGGAGGGTCGAGGCGATGGCAAAGGCGGATTCTTGAGATGCCATTGTTGAGCTGCTGAATTGCTCGTCATTCCATAGGTATTACAAGGTTATGTCCATCAATAATAGAGTATCATCTCATTTTGTGTAATGTGTTGGCGATCTTTTTCTTTGAGAGAGGCAGTAAAGCATCAAGTTACCTAGGGAATTGCTCATCATTTCAAGAAATGTAGAATTTTCCATCTACTGTGATATGCAGCCAAATGAAAAAGTTTCTTTTGTTGTCAGTTTAGATGGACATTAGCAATAGGTAAACAAGAGAAACATTGATGCTGCCAAAGAAATGATGAACCAACCACTCCAGAAAAATCTAGTATATCTGAAGAACTTTGAACCATGCTGAATGTATTGTCTCATAAAAGTATCATGCAACCATGAGCCCATGACCCACAAATTTTTTTTTTCTTCAACAACAGCAAATTACAAGTGCCCAAACAATTGCATCTGCACACTCCCCTGACTGCCCTGCAAGCAGTTGCCAGACAAAATACTGGCAGATTCCTGTCGAAAATATTATGATGTGCACAAATATATTCTGCTAACAGTAGAGGAACAGAATTGATTTTTTGTCTCAATATGGATGCCTGTTTTGGCCATGTACATAATGTTGAATGGATCAGGAAATGTTTTTTACAGAGTGGTAACTGATAACCAGTCACCACAACAGATAGTGTTGACTGTTTTCCTCGCTTGCTTCAAGAATTAGATTGCCACATTGGGTTGATGCATTTTCTGTTGCCGGACTAAATTTTCGAACTTCTTATAGTCCTATGCAGGCATCAATGAGGATAACCAGTCACCACAACAGATAGTGTTGATGCCTATGCCAACTCGGCATGGATCTTGAGAGGAGCACAAGGGGGTTTCACGAATTTCACACATGAAGTTTTTGTTACGACTGTTTCAGAGATGTTCGTTTGGTTACTGGCTTGCTGCAGCCTGCAACTGCAACATGGGAGTAGCCCCTCTGCTGTTTGGTTCATGAGGCCTGAGCTTGTGATTGGAACAATGGAACATAGGCTTAGTACCCCATGGTACAGGTCCTTTTAAATTTGCATCTGGCTGTGTAAAACCCTTTCCTTGACTCCACAAAATAAGATGTTGACTGTAGCTCTAGTTCCTTTGGGGCCCAACATGGATTGGAGACCAGTGGATAAAATCTTATTTTCTACTGCAGATCCTCTAAGTATATGGTTTTTGGGTAAATCATGGGCCTAAATGTAACGATATGTGAATTTACATTCAAACATTAACGCCCATGCAAGGATCTGAGCACATACTGTAAACTTGCATTCAAACGTTGTACTAAGTTTCAACAAGACGAGAGCAGAGGCAGATATCTGATACTGATGGAGTGGCGATAACGTTCAGCCATAACAGACTAGCATATAACATAGTGAAGTAGGTTTCATACGGCTCAACGAAGCTGCATCAACACATAGACCCAGCATATAATATAACTTGTTCAATAGTTTCTATTTTTTTAAGAAAAAGAACGCAGAAATGCAGTTGAACCAAATCGCCTTCCTCATCTGTTCTCCACCAGACTTTGTCACGCACTCACGCTACAACATTACTTCTACTCTGCTTCAGTGATTGAATTGCGTGAAACAATACGATGTGTTGATGAATTATATTCGATTCCCTCCAAAGGAGGGAAAAAAAAAGGGCATGCAATACATATATTTCATGATCTTGATTATTTGTAGATTCGGACCTCCCTCGAAAAAGAAGTACAGATCATAGCTTGTCCATTCAAGGTTGAGACTTTGTACTTTAATTTTCAAGGGAATCAAAATTATTGAGCTATAGAAGACAAGCTTAGAGAAGTCAATGCCATCATAGAGAAGGTGTAGGATTCTGAGATCTGATTTACACAGTTTCTATACTTCCAGAGAGGAATTTTATTATGTCGGAAAAAAAAACTCCTCAAAGGATTAAAATAGACATGTTTCTAATAGCAAGATAATCAGATGAACGGTGAAGAACACATTGTTAATATATAGACTGGCTCATGCCAAGGCATGTGACACGCGGAATCTGTGTCTTAAGTCTTAACATTTCCGAATGACAAATATACTAGTTCAGTCTAAAATAATTAAATACTAACAAATATACTAGTTCAATCTAAGACATAGAGGTTCCACATGACACACGGAACCTGCTCCCTCTGTGCCGTAGGATAAACCAAAGTGCCTTATATTTCAGAATGAAAGATCTCAATTAATCTGAATTAAGCTCTGAACTTAATTAATCACGCACTGTAAAGATATTAATTGTATAGATAGGCGCCAGCAATGCACGATTATTATCTCACCGTCCATATATTTCCCACAGTTTCGTAGACTCCTATATATATACCTTCTCTAAGCTGGCGTTGACTTTTCCATGTGCGCGGGAGATGGTTTTGATCCATCGAAGTTAATTTTCTCCAATATAAAATTCCCTCAGTTCCCATCTTATTTTTCTGCCAAGCATCTCTCCAACTCGATGATGGATTATATTTGATTCCCTCCAAAAGTAAAAAAGAAAGAAAGAAAGAAAGGGCATGCGATGCAATTATGCGAAGTCCTAAACTTGCTTGGACAAGTCATGATGTAGAGTTGTTTTTTGAGGTAGAGGTACGGTACTCGTCAACAATGACGAATCAAGTGTTGTTCCTCCTAGCCATCTGCCCATCATTCTGACGGGCCATGGAGTTTGGCTCTGCTAGCTCTATATATAAGATGCGTCAATGGAAGAGCTGTGATGCGTGCAAATCAGAGCAAAAAGAGAGAACAACAAGAAGAGAGGTCAAGCGAGAGCTCTCTCCTAGAGGCCAGGTAGGAGATCATGGCGGTGAGCAAGGTGGCAGTGGTGCTGCTCATGGTGCTGCTCCTGGCTCCCAACGCCTTGTCCGGCGATTGCTCCAAACCACGCGGCGACCCAGGGGTTTCTCCGAACCGTGCGAAGACGGCGGTGTTGCGTAATCTGGACAATGTCTTCTATGGGTGGCCTTGACGGCCGCCACTTCTTCTATGTCCGATGCCTTCGTCGCGATTCCTTCGGAGATTACCCTCAGCTGCCCTTCATCCAATCCTCTTCGTCTCCTGCTAGTGCTAGGTCGTGCATGCACAGATGCACTCAACTCTTGTGTCATGCGTTTGTGTCTGTTGCTGAGGTGCTGTTAAGGAGTGAACGAAATTTATCAGGAATAATTGGCAGATTCCACATGACTTGAACATGATTGTATTCGCATGAATATTTTCTTTGTCCATAGTTTGTCAGAACTTTGCATTTAAATTTGCGTCATTATTTTATACAAGTTAATTAGGTAGGATTAAAAGAAACTAATTTTATTTCCCTCAAAAAAGAAACTAATTTTATCGGAAAAAAATATTTTACAATGTTTTTAGTGCTTCTGCTGTTTTGTAGAAATAAACTCACAGATCAGAACATGCTTTAATTTTGGAGGGAATCAAAAGTATTGAGATATAGGGAAGCTTAGAGAAGTCGATGCCATCATTAGAGAAGGTGTAGGAGTCTATGGTGGGAGGTGTGATTTACACAGTTTATATACATTCGAGAGTTGAGTTTGATTATGTCAAGAAAAACTCCTCAAAGGGTTAAATTGACATGTTCCTAATAGCGAGATAATCGTGCAATCTGATGAACGGTGGATAACACATTGTACATATACTGATATACATATAGACTGACTCATAGCGAGTCACATGACACGCATAACCATGAAATTTCTTGTAACAGTTCCAAATAACGAATATACTAGTTCAGTCTAAAATAATTGAACGGTAACAAATATACTAGTTCAGCTTAAAATAAATAAATGATACGACTGAACTGATATTGTTTGCTTCTTACTATTGTATACATGTTCTTGTTCTTTTAGGAGCTATATATATCGCCATATATTTGCACGTTATTACTTATTACTATCTGCATCATAAAGTACAAGGGATTTTGGTTATGCACATTGACAGGTTATAAATTTTAGGACATAGGTAGTAGTTCAGTGTCTAAGTAATAACGTATTGCTCGTACTTATTTAATGAAGAAATGAAGAAATATGAGCTTAACTAGGGAATGAAGTTGGATTTTACCTCCGGTTACTGGGAGAGTCATGCAGCCATACAATTAATATTACAACTTACTTTGATTCCCTACAATGGGAAAAAAGAAATAAGGGCATGCAAACGCAAGGTCCTAAATTGTCCAGCGATCATTACATCTATCTTAATCAGAAAAATATGCTAAAGTGCTTGTGTCTCTCAAAATTTCTGAAATAGTTTTAGTGTACTTGTGTCTCTCAAAATTCCTGGCCTGCGCGCAGCATAATGTTGCAGCTGCAGCTGAGCAGCTCCCACATCAACATTGCTAATGTTGACTTTTGAAATTGTAATCCATATTCAAATTTTTTAAATTCGAGATACACCCAACACGAAGCGGGTCCCTATTTCTAATAATTCGGTCACATCTAGACGGCATCCGGCAAATTAGACCGTGGAGTATGCTTGGCCAGATCCCAAAGGGTGATGGCGAATTGCGGGCATTTGTTTCTATATTTCGCATATCTAGTGACTCAAAAAAGTCAGGAGCATATATATGACCCCATTCAAGTCACATATGCATCATGCATCAGGAAGAAGCACCCGGACTAAGCGTTGCAGGATTAGTGGCGGGAACAAGAGCTGTTGAATCGGTCCAGGACAGGCCGCGAAGTAACAGAGCAGCCCGGCCCAATGTTAGCTTGGCGGGCCCAGAATGGCTGAAGCCCATTATCTCTCCTCTACTGTCCCCTCTGAATGACGCAGTCGAGGATCTGGTCTAGTTCCTTCGCTCCTGACAGCGGATGCAGGCGGAACTTGTTGTCTCTGGTTCATAATTTGATCATACGTTTTCTTTTATAGGCTTAGATTCTTCAATATTTGATATGAGCCTACAATTATTCTTAGATTTAAGGATTTTCTGGGCTAAGTTGGCAACCGCTTATGCATGCAGTGAGTCGACCTCAGGGCTCAGCCGCTCAGGGCGCTTGATGTACGTTCTTCGATTGCCAAAGTTACATTGTTAAATATTAGTATATTAATCACTGCTCCTTCCGTTTCAAAATGTAAGTCATTCCAACATTTTTGAAGAGTCAAACCATTTTACGTTTGACTAAAAATTTAGAGAGGGTTACAAAGATTTATAGCTCAAATAGATATAACTATAAAAATATATTTAATAAAAAATCTAATTTATTTGATATAATAAATGTTAGTGCTTTATCATAAAAATTTGGTCAGGTCAAACTTAAGATGCTTTGACTTTCCAAAAATGTTAGAATGACTTACAATTTAGAACGGATGGAGTATATCCTAAAAGAAGTGTTCTTTTAAAAAAAAATTAGTGACTGTTAGTAATTATAAAAAAAAAGACCATAGTGCTCTAGTTACTCATAGTGGTCGGTATTAAAAACTACACTGCAAAAAATACGCGTGCATTGTAAGAAGAAATGCACACGGCCTTTATTTGTCAACAAGGTTGACAACGCCGGCCGCCACCGCCTAACAACTCAGAGGGTGTTTAGATGCACCCGTTATGTATAGTGTTTATGTATTGGGTCGCGTGTACAGATAGAAGAAATGAACTGACACGGTTTTCTAGGTGAAAACTTTATGCGTTTTTGGTGGAACTAAGGGGTGTTTAGTTCACCCCCTCTCTCCTCTATTTTGCATAATACGCGCTTCCCAATGCACTTTTTTCTCTCTTTGGCACGCGATCCAATGCATAAAAATACTGCACATAACAACATCTAAACACCCCCTAAACAGGGCCTCAGTGGATAGATAATCCCTTGGTCAATCATCAAGGCAGAGTTTCTCAGTATGAAAGGAGTTTCATCCCCATAAAACTCATCTGCCACAGCTCTCTAGTTCTCAGTCTAGATAACTGTGCAGTGAAACTTTGCGTTGAGACATGTCTAACAAAAAAAAGTGTTGTGTTCACACTTGCAATAAGGCTCCAAGATGTCTGACCCGAGCACAATCTGAAAAGTACAGAGTTCAAGGCACAGTGTTGACGCAAAATTAGGTCAACACACGAGAGCGCTAGAACGCGCAGCACGTAACACGATAAACCCTCAGCTTCCCTGAGCTGACCGGTCAGACCGGTCAGGGGCACCGGTCGGACCGGTGACCGCCGGGGAAGATGGGGTAAACCCTAAACGCGCCTCCCGGAAGGATCCGTCAGGGAGAAACGCGATCAGGGGTGCCCTAGGATCGGCAGGCCACCTAGGACGCCTTCAGACGTCGTGGAGACGAAGGAAGAACAGCATATAGGATTGGAAAAGCTAGGGTAGGAGATACATAAAGGTAAAGGTAAATAAAAGTAGTAGATTTGATATGTTCGATTGTTGTGTCTTCAATCGGCTGAATCCCCTTATATTTATAGGGAGGGTAGGTCTTGTCCCGCAAGGAAACCAAGTTACAACTCGTTACAACCTCAGAATCCTAAAATAAGAGTCCTAGTCGGATTACAAGAAGGGTAACCGGTCTGACCGGTCCACACCGGTCAGACCGGTCTGGGTCAAGCGCCTCCTTCTTGCTTGTTTTGCTCCCTCACCGAATCTTGCGATCCTTCTATGCATCAAGCACCGCAACAGTCCATCATTCCAGAGTCCTCGTCACCTCTTGTCCTTCGCACCAAATCTTGCGGTCCTCCAAAGCTCCAAGCACCGCAATAGTCGGTCATTCCAGAGACTATGTCACATTTATCGTACTAGGATCAATTGTTACGGTCGTCCGAGCATTAACACCGCAATCTCATATACCGGACCGGTCTGACCGGTCGGCCTCGACTTGTGCCAATTTTGGTTGTCAACATATGCCCCCCTGTTTTTTGGTAAAGCCTGCGTACCATAAAACACACCAGCACCAAAATTGTCATCTAAGGACGATGTTTAAACAGAATTCATCGGCCATTATAATTTTCTAAGGGCGATATACAAATATCGGCCATGAGCCGCTTCATCTATTCTTCATCATCTGAATTGGCCGATTCTCGAACCGGTCTTAAAGCAGCGGACATGAAGCCGTCCTTAGTACAAGCAAGGAACTCAAAATCCGAAATATCAATCCCGGTCAAGCATTTGAAATTATCATGAGTCCCTAACATGGATGCATCGGCCATAGCAACACATGCCGAAGAATCCGCATGAACCGTCTCAACTTCGTCACCAACCCATTGAATTAAGCATTGATGCAAGGTAGAAGGCACACATTGATTTGCATGAATCCAATCACGCCCCAGGATCACGCTATAATTACCTTGCACCTCTGTAACGAAGAAAGCGGTTGCCAATGTCTTGCTCCCAATAGTAAGCTCCAATGATGCAACTCCCTTGGCACTCATCGGTTCTCCTCCTCCAACACCGCTGATCATCATGCTAGTCTTGATAAGCTCGCTGTCCAAACCTCCCAACTTCTTGTACAATGAGTATGGCATGGGGTTTACAATAGCACCACCATCAACGAGCATCTTAGAAATCGGCCTCCCTTTAATGTGACCCTTCATATAAAAAGCTTTTAGATGATTATCCGATTCTAAAGGCTTCTGAAACACAGCATTCTTGGGAGCAAAATCAATTTGAGCCACCCTCTCATCATCTCCGACAAAGCAATAGTCGGCGTCTAAATAGATAACATTGATGTCCATGTCTGTTTCGCTTTTAATAATTTCCATTGTTGTCAAAATCTATAAGAAACATCATCATCTCGTGAACAATTGCCTCTTGGGAATGACAACGGTTTATCGTCTTGTGAAGAGCCCACAATACACTTACAAATAAACATAAGATTTCTTCTGATTTTACCAGTTTGATCTCTCAACATGCTCTTATACAAATCATTACACTCATCTGGAGTTTTGTCCAGTCAAGAGTTTCTTTGATGAAAGCCCACAGAAACATGGCGAAGGGGCATTGAAAAAGGATGTGATTGCACTTATGGCTTAAATAGATAACATTGATGTCCATGTCTGTTCTGCTGGGTGAAGGCTCAAAATCAACAGTTTCATCCTCATTGCCCATCTGAGTATCTGAAATAACAATGGGCAGAATCGAAACTTTAGCCAAAAAAGAAAATGCATCGGTTACAGAATCTTTAGGCGACACCGGTCTGACCGGTTCCTCCTGACCGGTCTGACCGGTTCCGGTTGCCGGAACAGGTACAGTGGGTGACCGGTCTGACCGGTCAGGGACACCGGTCTGACTGGTTGCGGCCAGATCAACCGGGTTTGCTGCAGATGGCTCGGCCTTTTCTGGTGTTTTAGCTTGAATGTCTTGTGTACCAGAACCATCCCTGGAACTCTGATCAACTGGTGGAATCATCGGCTTAACCTCATTGAACCACTCCTCCCTCTTCTTAGCCGATTCTTCCTCCCTTTGCTTTTGAGTACGCAACCGCTGCAACCTCCTCTTCTGAGAATGAGTCAAACCAGGAGGACACCACTTTGGCAGTGTGTACTGAGACAAAAGAACCTTTTTTACGACCGATGCGCCAATAACATTGGGTCCATCAGCAATTGAAGGAATAACTGCCATGGAGCCAATTTGAATCACACTTTTCACAACTGGCTTTGGAATAATAGGTGCAGGCTCTTCCTTTTTCTGAACGGGGCGATATTCCTGTTTGGCCAGCTCCTTGCCCGGCCTCTTCTGGTAACCGGTCTGACTGGTTGGAGGGACCGGTTTGTTCTGCCGAGGCACAATCACCGGCTTTTGTCTTGGCTGAAAATTGGTAGGCCTTAGCTGCGGTGGATTCACTCTAGGATGTACAGGAATCTTCGGCCGTGGTTGACTTGGTGCGGGGCAATAAGGTACGTACATTATACCATCTTTCCAAATAGGTTGAGGAGAGGGAGGTTGATACGTTCCCCATGGCCTAGAAGAACCAGCATCACTGAATGATCTTAGACCCTGATTCCACTGTCCTCTTGGTGCCTTCATCGCACCAGAATTCCTTGGTGGCGAACTTGGTCTTTTTTAGATGGCCGATCTTGTTGAACGGCCGCGTTTTGCATGTGCTTAGCCATAACTTGATCAAAGGTCGCTTTTGGCTTAAAAGTTTTCCCCTGATCTTTGCCTTGATTAGTCTTCCAAGTACCCACTTCAAGACGTTTAGGCACAAATGTTCGGACCGGCCTTTGGGCCGGACCGGTCTGACCGGTCAAAGCAACCGGTCTGACCGGTGCCCCCCGGGCAGCAGGAGCAGCCGGTCTTTGATCCCGCGCTTGAGAGTTCGATTGCCCCCCGACTTCAGAAGTCTTCACTGTAATAGTCAAGATTTTCTTCCCATCAGGAGCTTGTTTAAGGACCACTTCTCTCCCAAGCACTTTGTCATGTTCCATCACCTTTCTTGGTTCTCCAATCACAACATTCTTGCCTTCTGTTGCATCGGCATTGTCTGGCCGAACCAATATCTTGGCTTTCTGAAGATCCATGGTGTTGACCAACATGTTGTTGACTGGAAACTGGTGCTTATCAATTTGCATCTCATTCAAACTCAATCGTCCATCATTTACAGCCGATTGAATCTGTCGACGAAAGAAGTTGCAATCATTAGTCGCATGAGAAAAAGAATTATGAAATTTGCAATAAGCACGTCGCTTTAACTCCTCAGATGATGAAATAGTAAAAGAGCATTTGATATATCCACTCTTATGCAATTCATCAAAAATTTTATCGCATTTGGATACATCAAAAGTAAACTTCATCTCTTCTTTTCGATTCCTATGAGTCGTCTTAAGAGATGTGCAAGTAAAGGCTTTATTAGATGCTGGCCATACAAATTCAGCGGCCAACACATTATGAGACTCATCATCTGAACTACTAGAGTCACATTCAAGATTATGCACATTAATTTGATGAGTCCTTTGGCTTTCTTTTAAATCTTTGTTTCAGCTTTCAGCAGCCAAAGCTCTTTGATGCACTTAGTTTATACTAAAGAACTCAACGTTCTCTAACTTCTCCTTGATGTGAGATCGTAAACCATTAAAAACCAAATCAGCAAGATCCTTTTCGGCAATATTGACACTAAAGCAACGGTTTTTAATATCATGAAAATATTTAATATAATCATTAACAGTTTCATCACGTGATTGTCTAACCGATGTAAGATGTGACAATTTAAGCTCATTGCTGCCAGAAAAGAAGTGATCATGAAATTTTTGCTCTAACTGTTCCCATGAAATAATAGAATGAGGAACCAATGATGCATACCATGAGAAAGCAATACCAGTTAGAGACAAAGAAAATAAACGCACTTTCAAAGCCTCACTAGAGCTAGAATCGCCTAGTTGTGCCATATATTGACTTATATGTTCAAAAGTGCTTTTAGAATCCTCCCCATTAAACTTGACAAAATCAGGAAGTCTAAATCCAGTGGGGAAAGTAGACCTGAGCAAAATAGGCCCGGCCCGGCTCGAGCCCGGTGGGTTTTGGCCCGCCCACGATGCTTAATGGGATGGGCTTGGGCAGAGAAAATGAAGCCCGAAATTTTTTTTCTCGGCCCGAGCCCGGCCCGAACTATTTAATTGATTTATTTTCTTATTGAAAAAGAGCGGGAAGCCCGAGCCCGGCCCGAGCCCGGCCCGAAAAAGAGGCCCGAAGCTGCCCATGGGACGGGCATGGGCGGGATTTTTTTCGGCCCAAAAAACCCGGGCTTTTTTTCGGCCCGGCCCGAGCCCGGCCCGGCCTGAAAAATGCTCAGGTCTAGGGGAAAGGAACTAAATCAAAGCGAGGAACATAAGGCTTTTGATACAATCTAGCCTTATCCCTAACATCTACTCTCAAGTTCTCCTGAACAACTGAAGCCAAATCAAGTTTGTACTTAGAAAATATTTTATCTAAATACTCTAAAGAATTATCCTGAGAATTTGGCTGTTGAGTATTATGCACAGGAGTAGAAGGCAAATTCCCCGTTTCGGCTCCCCCGGGACCAGTCTGACCGGATCCAGTGACCGGTCTGACCGGTTGGAGCGGCACGATCTGATTTGCCGCATCCGACCCTCCAGGGCCGGTCTGACCGGTCACGGCGACCGGTCTGACCGATTGATGCTGGCCAGATTGATTGGCCGACATCATCCCCTGTATTTGTTGGCCGTACCTTCCAAAAAGCTCGTAAGGTACTGGGCCTTGTGCAAATAAGCTTTGTACTGGTGGGGGTATAGAATATCCAGAATTTGGAATTTGTGGGGTAGAATTCACAACTTCATTGTTAATTCGACCATAATCAGCCGAATTAGGAAAAGTTGCGAACGGCTGAGGCGCAGCAGGCCGAGTAAGCATTGGATTGGATGGTGTAACAGATTGGCCTTCAAAATAATTCAATGGCATATCAAACGTAGGTTGTTTTATGGGCTTTGCTGCCGGTGTTTTAAGATCAGGCACAATAGGAACTTTGGGAATCAATAAACTAGGATCGGCGGCAGGTTGTTCAGCCACAGGCTGTTTGCCTTCCGATTCTAAGCACTTGTTATGCATCCAACTAACCAATTTGACATTATTCTCAGCCATCTTATCTTCCATGCACTTTAGAAAAACTTCGTGAGATTTTTCATTAGATTGTACCTTAGGAAGTGCCGCTGAAGATGTAGCAGATTCATCAACCTCCTTGATCTCGGAGACCACGCCCTTGCGGTCTTTCTTGAAGTGCGAGAGGTAGTAGAGGCGATCTTCTTCTGCTTTCTTCTTCAAATGATCCTCGAGCCCTTGACGATCTTCAGCAGAAAGTTCATCGTCCTTGACGACGATGACGTTCTCAAGATCCAACTCAGCGGTAGAACCCATCTGGATGAGTTAAATAGATCGGCTGCAAAACCAGACCTTCAATTCCCCAGCGGAGTCACCAAAAGTATGTTGACGCAAAATTAGGTCAACACACGAGAGCGCCAGAACACGCAGCACCTAACACGAGAAACCCTCAGCTTCCCTGAGCTGACCGGTCAGACCGGTCAGGGGCACCGATCGGACCGGTGACCGCCGGGGAAGATGGGGTAAACCCTAAACGCACCTCCCAGAAGGATCCGTCAGGGAGAAACGCGATCAGGGATGCCCTAGGATCGGCAGGCCACCTAGGACGCCTTCAGACGTCGCGGAGACGAAGGAAGAACAGCATGTAGGATTGAAAAAGCTAGGGTAGGAGATACATAAAGGTAAAGGTAAATAAAAGTTGTAGATTTGATAGGTTTGATTGTTTTGTCTTCAATCGGCCGAATCCCCTTATATTTATAGGGAGGTAGGTCTTGTCCCGCAAGGAAACCAAGTTACAACTCGTTACAACCTCGGAATCCTAAAATAAGGGTCCTAGTCGGATTACAAGAAGGGTAACCGGTCTGACCGGTCCCCAACACCGGTCAGACCGGTCTGGGTCGGGCGCCTCCTTCTTGCTTGTTTTGCTCCATCACCGAATCTTGCGATCCTCCTATGCATCAAGCACCGCAAGAGTCCATCATTCCAGAGTCCTCGTCACCTCTTGTCCTTCGCACCAAATCTTGCGGTCCTTCAAAGCTCCAAGCACCGCAATAGTCGGTCATTCCAGAGACTGTCACATTTATCGTACTAGGATCAATTGTTACGGTCGTCCAAGCATTAACACCGCAATCTCATATACCGGACCGGTCTGACCGGTCGGGCTAACCGGTCTGACCGGTCGGCCTCGACTTGTGCCAAGTTTGGTTGTCAACACACAGGCACCGAGGGCCTTATTTAGATCGGCAAGTTTTCAGCAAGTTTTCACTATTCACCCGTCACATAGAATGTTAGGACACTAATTAGGGATGTTAAACGTGGATTAATGACAAAACCTATTGCATAACCCCTGGTAAATTCATGAGACGAATCTATTGAGCCTAATTAGGTTATGATTAGACAATGTCGTGCTACAATAAGCAATCTCTAATGACAGATTAATTAGACTTAATAGATTCGAAATTCAATTTCCAGACGAGTTGTGTAATTAGTTTTTTCTTAGTATCCAAATACCACTTTCGACATCCCATTTTTACGATCCGACAAGTTTTCACGAACTAAACAAGGCCGTACATGGTATACAGTATAACAATGCAGGGCGGAAGGCATAAACAGCCAAGTTAACACGTCTGGTCTCCACGGCACGGAGACACGAGCGCCAGCCGCAGCCTCACTGGCAAGCGGGCCCGCCGGACCTGTGGGCCCACCTTCCGGCCAGACCACCCTGTCTGTTTCCATAGCATCCGAACTTTTCTTTTTATTTTTGTTTTATACAGAGGACGAAACATGAACTTTTCCATGCTCATCACACGGCTTTTGCTGATGCAGACGCCACGACGAGCACAGCAGAAGACAACAACACGGGAACAGAGCCCGCCCCTGGCTGCTGTCGGGTCCAGCCCCAGCCTCCACGCACGCAAAGACGCAACAACCGTGGCGTCGGCACGCGGGAACGGAGCCGGCCCCGTTTGGTTTCCTACTCTAACATCTAGGGGTGTTTAGTTGTTGTTACACATAGTATTTTTTTATTGGATTACGTGTCACAGAGAGAAAAAAGTGTATTGAGAAACGCGCGTTCCGGAAAATTCCGGATTCTGGCCGGAACTAAACATGGCCCTAGCACGGAGGGAATCTTTCTTACATTGAGTACTAAATGAAGTCTATTTGCAAAACCTCTTCACGAATGAGCGTAACTTTTCGAGACGAATCTAATGAGCCTAATTAATCGATGATTGGCTACAGTGATGCTACAGTACCATCCTCTAATCATCCTCTAATCATGCGGTCAAAGACCTCATTAGATTCTTTAGGGTTTCTAGTGCAGGGGTTCTGGAATTAGTTTTGTAAAATATCTTTATTTAATACCTTTAATTAGTGGTCAAAATTATGAACAGTTTCTAGCACTGGAAAACCAAACGGGGCATATCCCCGGGTGGACTGGACGGCACTCAAAAACAGGGGGACGCAGCGCAGCTGCCTCCAGCCACGGCCGGTTTCCCTGGCTTAACCCAGTTTCCCTGCTCCGGTCTGCGCCATGGTGCCTCAACAACCGTGCTGCCACTTGCACTAGAGTATGAGCCCTATGACTATTGAGCTTTGTGCTAGAGCAGATCATACATCCAGCCCTCCCTTGCCTTTGTGCCCGTTTGTTGGATGCAGCTAACATGGGGAGGGTAACAAGATTAGTCCAAGTGGTTCGTTACCCAACCGTGACGATGGTGACAAATCACGATTATTATGGAAGGAACGCACGTCTTTATGTAGGCCGTGTCTTGGGAAGAGTCTATCCTTTACGACGAAAATGAGGAACGCCAACACGGTCGCAAAAAAAAGGAACGCCAACAACTCTAAGCTAGGCTTTTTTTTTTCACAAAGGGTTTTCGGCTTGTTAACTCAACCTTAGAGGGTTTTTGACGCCTGACATAGTATTGGGCGCCAAACAAAATCTCTAGGTCGCGTGGATCCATAGAACTCTTTGTGATACATTTGAAATTTACAATCCAAACCGCAGAGTTTTAGGAACCTCTGATAACAAGAATTATAAGAAAAAATTAAAATGCAAAGTAGAATTGTTTCAAACACGATACGCTACCTACAATGTCATATTTTTCTTGAAACAAAAGAAATCCTTTCTTTTTTCATGATATACAGATTTTATTTTTATTTAGAAAAAACAAAAGCTTAGGCGTCTAGACAAATGATGAAAGAATGTACCACTAGTAATCTAATCTAGTAGGATATTAGTGCAGCTCATGTGCAAAAAAGACCTTAACCTCCTCACCACCTACCCAACCCAACCACACGCCACGCCGGAATGCTGAAAACCGGCAGAGGTCTTCACTGGTTTCCATGCCCGGCTGCCGGATTGCAGCGCCCCCTTGGGGGCGCCCCCTGTATCGGCGCCTCCACACCGCCTTCGCCCCGCTGTCCCTTCCCTTGACCTGTGCCCGCGTCTCGTTGCCACCCAGCCCAGCACTAGCTGACCACCAAGACCAGCCGATCCATGTCGCCATCTACTACAGGAGCTACACCTCCTCGACCGAATCTATCCCTGCTATATATCCTGCGCCACGTTCTTGGTACCCTGGATATCTCCAACACACGAGCGGCGACATTCTTCTTCTTCTTCCGATCCGGTGTGTTCGTCGAGCGAGCTCGGATTCGGACCACACATTCTTCAGTTCTTGGCTGCTGCAACAGGCTGAGAGGAGCTCGGATTAGATTCAAGTGGTGCTCAAGCCTCAAGGTGAGTGATGAGAGCGACATGGCGTGGCAATATGGCATGGATTTCTTTCTCACTGTTTTGCTTCTTTCGGTTTCGTAATTTCGCTGCTGCGCATAGATTTTCCGTGTTTCAGTCTTGGACTCTTGTTACTTCAGCTCTGTTTTGACATTTTGACAGTCTTCTTTCCGTTAAGGTCCCGTTCGGAACGCAGGAATTTCGCAGAAATCCCGTAGGAATTTCACAGGAAACAGTTTAATTTCACAAGAAAGACGCAGAAATATGAAAAATTTTCCGCGTTCCAGGCCTAAATTCTTGGTGGAAAAGTGATGCCAACTTACTGCCTGGAGATTGGAGAATGACAGAATGTCATGTCTTTAAAAAAAAACAATTGGAGAACGTGATGTCACTTTCGATGTTCTTGACAGTAACATCGTCGATTCGTCCTAGATTTTATATGCATGCGCTAGTTAGCCTGTTGTTGTCAGTGTCACGCTTTACCATCTGAAGAAATCTGAAAGGACGAGGAAGAAATCGGCGCACACGTTTCCGTTTTGCTGAATCTTGTGGTGCGAATTGCTACAGTGCTGCACGCTACTATCATAGCTTCTTGATGTTGCGTTGCGTGCTTGGCCGGTGCTGATGTTCCTCGCCGTCGCGATGCCCTTGCAGGAGCTTCATTCCGGTGGGCATGTCGGGCCAGGCCGGGAGCGGCGGCGGTGGCGCCGTACCACCGCCGGCGACGGCGTTCAAGAGCCCGTCCACGGACGGCAAGAGCGGGAGCCGCCGGAGCACGCGGTTCAAGGACGAGGACGAGTACGTCGAGGTCACGCTCGACGTCCGAGACGACGGCGGCGGCGGCGTCGCCGTCCGCAGCGTCAAGAGCGTCCCGGACGCGCAGGAGGCGGCGCTCCTGGATCGGCAGGCTCCGGCGGCGGCGCCGGGGCCCGGCGGGCTGTCGTCCAAGCTCAGGGCCCTGCGGCGCCTCGCGTCGGGGAACAAGCGCGCCGCGGTGCCGCTCTCGGCGCTTCTCCGCGGCGACAGCCCCGGCAGGCTGGACCGGAGCGTCACCGGCGCCGCCAGCTTCTCCGCGGCGACAGCCCCGGCAGGCTGGACCGGAGCGTCACCGGCGCCGCCAGCGCGCTCAGGGGCCTCCAGTTCCTCAACCAGGCCGCCGTCACCGAGGGCTGGCCCGAGGTCGAGAAGCGCTTCCACCGCCTCGCCGTCGACGGCTTCCTCCTCCGCTCCCGCTTCGGCCAGTGCATCGGTGAGCTGCATCCACACCTACACTTTGCTTTGCCATTCTTGCATCTCTCTCAACTCTGAAGTCTGAACCACTTGGTGAAGAAAGAAACAGAGGAACATGTCTGAATTCCTCTCGGCTCATTCTACTGCTATGTACTGAAATTGTTCTTGTCCACCTGAATGCTGAAGGGATGGTTGGATCCGAGGAGTTCGCGGTGCAGATCTTCGACTCCCTTGCACGGCGAAGGGGGATCACAGCTCAGGTGCTGACCAAGGATCAGTTCCGGGAGTTCTGGGAGCAACTCTCTGACCCAGGATTTGATGCCAAGCTTCGGACCTTCTTTGACATGTATGTCTTCAGTTTTTGTTTTTTATATTACTGAAGTGCATTTGGATAAAATCGTACCAAATTTAACATTAAATCTTGCAAATATATTACTCTGACGTGGCTTTCAGAAAGTCTGAAGTATGTTGATATCTGAACTGGTTTGATTTTGAACTTGTTACAGGGTTGACAAGAATGCTGATGGTCAGATCACTGAAGAGGAGCTCAAAGAGGTACTGGAACTAATCAATCTTGAATGGATCAGTGGAAACAAACATCTCAATAGTCAATTATGAATTTAATTCATACAAGAATCTAAACTCTGAACGTTCTGAATTTCTTGCGCCATCAGGTCCTCACTCTGACCGCCTCCGCAAACAAGCTGTCCAAGATCTTGGAGCGCGTCGACGAGTACACCGCACTGATCATGGAGGAGCTCGATCCTGACAATCTCGGCTACATTGAGGTCCATACATACTCTTCCCCTCTGAATTCCACCACATCAGTTCAAGTTCAACTGCAACATTGTTCAGTGCACTGACATTTTTCTTCTCACTTTGTCCTCTGAAACAAACGAACATCAAGATTGCAAACCTGGAGTCCCTGCTGCTGCAGCCGCCGTCGCAGGCGCAATCCCGGCTGCTGACGCACAGCTCCAACATCAGCCAGATGATCAGCCAGAAGCTGGCGCCGGCGCCCGACCGCAACCCGCTCCGCCGCGCCGCCCGGAGCCTGCTCTACTTCCTGGAGGACAACTGGAAGCGCGTGTGGGTCATGGCGCTGTGGCTGGCCATCAACGCCGGCCTCTTCGCCTGGAAGTTCGTCGCGTACCGGCGGCACCCGACGTTCGACGTCATGGGCTACTGCGTGTGCGTCGCCAAGGGCGGCGCCGAGACCACCAAGTTCAACATGGCGCTGATCCTGCTCCCCGTGTGCCGGAACACCATCACCTGGCTCCGGTCGCGCACCAGGCTCGGCGCCGCCGTGCCGTTCAACGACAACATCAACTTCCACAAGGTGGTCGCCGGCGGCGTGGCGGTGGGCGTGGCGCTGCACGCGGTGACGCACCTGACCTGCGACTTCCCGCGGCTGCTGCACGCCAGCGCCGCCGCGTACGAGCCCATGAAGGCCTACTTCGGCCAGCGGCGGATCCCCAACTACTGGTGGTTCGTCAGAGGCGTGGAGGGCGTCACCGGCGTCATCATGGTGGTGCTCATGGCCGTCGCCTACACGCTGGCGCACCCGTGGTTCCGCCGTGGCAAGCTCAGCGAGGGCAACCCGCTGCGGCGGCTCAGCGGCTTCAACATGTTCTGGTACTCCCACCACCTCTTCGTCATCGTCTACATCGCCTTCATCGTCCACGGCGTCCGCCTCTACATCAACCGCACCTGGTACAAGCAGACGGTGAGCAAATTCTCATCAAGTTCGTCAGTACAATTAATGTGCAATTGGATTGGAGATCATGTTCATGTTTTTGGTTCTGACGAGATGTCTTGAAATGGAAATCCTTCAGACATGGATGTACCTTGCGATCCCCCTCCTGCTGTACGCCGGCGAGCGGCTGCTCCGGGCGCTGAGGTCCCATGGCCTGACGACGGTGAGGATCGAGAAGGTCGCCGTGTACCCGGGGAACGTCATCGCCATCCACATGAGCAAGCCGCCCGGGTTCAGCTACAAGAGCGGGCAGTACATCTACGTGAACTGCGCCGAGGTCTCGCCGTTCGAGTGGTAAGCCAGCTAATCCGGCGGCCTCTCCGTCTGCGCCGCCGCCGTCGTCGGAGATCGATAGAACGCCATGGATGGATGGTTAGCTTAATTAATTCTCTGCTTGATTCGGCGCAGGCACCCATTCACCATCACGTCGGCGCCCGGCGACGACTACCTGAGCATGCACATCCGGTGCCGCGGCGACTGGACGACGAGCTTCCGGGCGCTCTTCTCGCAGGTGTGCCGGCCCCCGGCCGCCGGGCAGAGCGGCCTCCTCCGCGCCGACCTCACCTCGCCCGCGGCCGCTGCCGCCGGCGGCAAGCTCCCGAAGCTGCTGATCGACGGGCCCTACGGCGCGCCCGCGCAGGACTACCGCAAGTACGACGTGCTCCTCCTCATCGGGCTCGGCATCGGCGCCACCCCGCTCATCAGCATCGTCAAGGACGTGCTCAATAACATCGCCGCCGCCGCCGGCGGTGGCGCATCCTCGCCTGCTTCTCCGTTCATGACGCGGCGGGTGTACTTCTACTGGTGCACGCGGGAGGAGGGGTCCTTCGAGTGGTTCCGCGGCGTGATGAACGAGGTGGCGGAGCGGGACGCCGGCGGCGACGTGGTGGAGCTCCACAACCACTGCACGAGCGTGTACGAGGAAGGGGACGCGCGGTCGGCGCTGCTGGTGATGCTGCAGGCGCTGCACCACGCCAAGAGCGGCGTCGACGTGGTGTCCGGGACGCGGGTGCGCACCCACTTCGCGAGGCCCAACTGGCGGGACGTGTTCAAGCGGGTGGCCTGCGGGCACCAGGGCCAGCGCGTGGGGGTCTTCTACTGCGGCGACCAGAAGGTCACGCCGGAGCTCCGCCGCCTGTCGCAGGACTTCTCGCACAAGACCACCACCAAGTTCGTCTTCCACAAGGAGAACTTTTAGGATCAACCAGCGGCAATTGCTGATCGACAAACACGATACAGTGTACTGTAAATTGGATTGATAGCGTGTTTTTTAGATTTTCAACTTATTATTGGTAGGACAATATATATAGTACTTCACATACAACAAATATGACCCCCTTTTGTTCTTCTTTGCGTGGAATGAATATATAGAAGAGTGAAACTCTTTTTTGTTAACTTTTGCCTTTTTAAAATATGCTGCTCAATTTGCACAAAACTTTTTAAAAACGTCAAATAGTGCGAAAACATTTAGGCCGTTTGGATCCACCAACTAGCACCCAACTAATCAGCTAAACTTTAGCTGGCGGTAAGTAAGACACAGATTAAACTTTAGCTGGGGATCCAATTAATTGGGTGGATCCAAACAGTGCCTTAGGGATGGAGAGAGTAATGTTTAAAGGCGAGAAAAGCGGAGCGTGTGGAATGGATATATAGGAAATGATTGTTTGTGTTGCTCCCTATGTAAAAAATACAAATACAATATGTGGAAATGTATATGCCTTTGAATAGTTCCTTTACTACTATGGAAATGTATATGACTGATTTTTTATTTTACTGTCCTTGAGATTTTTGGAAGGTACCACAAAATTAAACTAGCAAGTGTGGCAGACCGCCCCAATTAATCCGGTTTAAAAGCATGGGCCCACTATCACAGCAGTGCTCCACGCCCTTAAACCGAGCTAATCGTGCAATCCGTCGGATACCTTCCCGATTAAACCACCTTGTTCTCTCGACCGAAACGAAATAGCAGCAGTCCCACTCGAAGATGGGCTCAGGCAGTACAACTCATCATAAATTTTACAACACGGGGTTCACATAGATAATTATACAAATACAGAGCATATGGTTTAGTTATTACAAACCAGAGTTATAATACAGCGGAAGTCTAAACGTCGATACACATAACATCATATGGAGCCTACATATGATATTCAGTTCCCGCGGCCTGAGTCAGACTCAGACGGCCCCCACTCGACTGTCCAACCATCAGGGAGCACACCAGGCCAAGTCAAAGCAGCAACAGGATCATAGCCATCCACATAATCTGAAAAAGATAGCCACAAGCAAGGCTGAGTACTAATTACTCAGCAAGACTTACCCGACAAGGTTAAATACTAGACATGCAAGGCTTTTTGGCTCTTGGGTTTGTTTTGCCAAAAGCGTCTACAAGTTGATCCCTAATTTCAATATTTTAGCCAAGTTTTAAAGTGAGACTAACCATTTCTAGATTTGCCAAACTATCCAATAACATTCAGTGTCGAAAAACAATTGATTAGTAAATCAACATTTCTCATCTAACAACACTTTCCCCCATTTGGCCCAAGGACATTGATGTATGAAAAGAGATCAAGCAGCTTCATGTAACCGCGAAGGACGGACAACTCGAGTTGATTTTAACCATGCATGGGACAACCTAATCGCACGACCCGTGAGAGACACCCAGGACCTCACGGGGCAACCGTTCCCATCTCTCCCTGCCATCTGCCATCGGGGACCACTCCACCCGAGTGCACGCCCCAACGAACCCCAGGTGCCCGAGGCAAACCTGTGCCGCGGCCACTGCTACACTCGCCATCATCCCCCTCGCCCAATGGAGTGGATATGTCCGTCAGACGTCAGTTTGAATCAAGTACTAGGTTTACCAGTTTACCACATTTCCCGGCATACGATTAGTACCTTCAAAAGCTCGACCAACATCGCCACACAATCAATGCCTTAGCCACAAGTCTCTGTGCAAGCGGGGTGTTCAAACAAACATAAATACCGCACAAGCCCCGCTTGCCGAATCTCATTAACTGATAAAAAGTAAAACCTATATCTCGCGAGTGACAAGGCAATCACTCGACTTCTACCGATCCTAATTAAGCATGGCAGTCTAAACGACCTACATATACTAGTATTAGGACATAGGTACCTAGGGATCATGCAACTAGGGTTTCATTCAACTTCTCAAAACTTAAATGCACAAATTAATGCACAAATTAAAGAGGGTTAGAGTTAACAGTGGGTTATGCTCCGGGGCTTGCCTTCCTGATCACCGCTGGCCTTGGGCCCTTCCGAACTTTGGTTCGGGTCTTGTGCAACAGCAACGTTCAACTCGGCAGCAGCTGGATCGTCCGTGGGCTCGACCTCGATCTCATATACTCCGTTAGCAAGGGTTTGCTCTATAGGAAAATGCGGATGCATGAGATGCAGCAATGCACGAGAAACAATCACAGAATAACTGCAACAACTCACTAATACATCACGGGGCAATCATTTACGAAATATAAACAATTAAGAAGCTCACAAATAAAGCGGGGTGGGTTGCTTTTAGTTGCTAATTAAACTTAATTCAATTCTGAAATAATATATAAAGGAATCTTATTAACTCTTTTTAAATGTGTTATAACCACTTAACTTACTACATAAGTTAAACAAAACCTCTATAAATAACCACTAGTAATACATTGGAGTTTCAATTGCTAAATCTAACATTCAACATTCCTGGCTGCTGTACATGTTTGTAAAATTATTTTTACCACAAGAAAACTATTTATTAAATAAGCATTTCCTAACTAGTTCTTACCAAATAAAGCCTAGAAAATATATTTTCATAAACACAACTTAAGGTAATCATGTTTCTGTGTTCTTGACATTTAAACATATTTTTCAGGAATTTTCTAGCATTTTACTTATTTACTTTCTATTTTTCTTAACAACCAACATTTATCACCACTTAGAAAATCATAATAAATTCTACAAAAATGTTCTGCAGCTGAAATTTTTACTGCAACTAATATTCTACTAGAGGCATTTTAAGTGAATGTTTCAGATTTTTCTGAGTTGCATAGAATATTTGGTGATTTAACCATTCTTAACTAGCTAGAAACAACTTAATTCCAAATCTACCAGAATCATGAATAAACTATGGCCAATAGATACTCAACTCAACTCTACTGACCACAACAGCTCTGCCAAAAGTGGTTTTGCATTTTTAGCACATTCCTATGATTTATAAAGCAATAAACATCCTCTCAAGCACATCTTCATACATTCAAAAATACATTGGGAATCACACAGATTATACATGCATATGATACACAACTGGAAAGATAATTTCTCAAGGATTCGAGAAAGTCCAAGTTTGTGATTTCATAATTTTTCTGTGATTTTTGGTGATTTATTGAATCTCAGCCGAAATCAAAAGGGAAGAATTCGTGAATAGTGAAATCGAGATTTACATCCAGGCCCCCGAGGATCTGAAAGTAATTGCAGATCGATCCTTTCCTCGTGAATAGGTCCTTGGAACTTACAACCAGGTCCCTGCAAGTTTTTCACCTCACACATAAGTCCCTGATTATTTTTGGATAACCCCCTAACGTTCTATTCTTTACCTTTAGGTCTGGCTTCTTCTACCTTGGTTCTGTTCGAACAGAACGACGCTCGGCTCTGTCGGAGGCCTCTGGCCGGCGGTGGGAATGGCGGCTCTGGCCCTCCCGGCCTTGGGCGAGCGGGCGAGCAGCTGCAACGCCTTCCCCCGGCCCCTCCTGGCTGCAACAGGCGGCCGGCCCCGGCCCCAGCAGCCCTGGCTGCGGGCGCCGGCGGCTACAGGCAAGGGCGGCGGCGGCCCCGGCCTCTGGTGGCCGGAATGGAATGGGAAAGGGGTTGGGGAGGGTCAGTGGAGCAAGAGGAATGTGTCTTGAGCCTTGGATTGGAGGGAGAAGCAACGAGTAGTTACGATTTTGGAAGGGATTGGATTCGGCCCGAGCTCTACAATGGCGGTCGAATTTCGTTGATTTCTCGGAGTATGGGCAAAGGCGGAGGGTGCTAGGCACTGGAGGGCGGAGACGGCGAGGTGGAGGAGCTCTGGTCGGGGTTAATTGCACAATGGTTGGGTAGGGAGGATGAATTCGGTCGAGAGGTACTGAGGTCTTTTACTGACCTCGGAGCTCGGGTATCCTTATCCCGGCCAGCTCATCCTGGGCACCTGGCTCGGCCAAGCGGCGCAATGGCGTGAAGGCACGCGTGTGGACAGCTGGAGGGTGGTGAATGGCGTCGACGACGCCGAGGCCGAGCTTCCTGATCGTCGTTCTGTCGATCGTCGAACTGAAACTTTCAGGTTCAGTTTATAGGCCGAGCGATGCAGCGGCTTCATTTCGAGTTTTCTCACGATTCCGTGTAGAAACTCAAGGAGCAACGAATACCAACTTTGTAGAGGATTCATAGGGCTACAATTCCTACAAAGACACTTATACCATTTGCTCAACGGTTTGGAAGTTGCAAGGCTCTGAATCTCAGCCAAAATTTGAAATTCCGAAAAATTCAGAGTTTTGGCAGCTCACGGGCCCAACTTCGTCGGCCTTAAACTCCACTTTTTGTACATGAAAAGTTGATTCGACCAATACAAAAGTTAAATATGGTACATCAGGCTACAACTTCTACAAAGGGAGTTATAGTGTTTGATCAATGGTTTGAGAGATAAAACGTGGAGAATCCGGCCAAAAAAAGCTGTTAACTGTCGACTGAAAATCCTAAGTCTGATTCGAACGTTTTTGACCCGAATTCGATGACCTTTTTCTCTAAGATTTACATACAAACATCGGGATCGTCCAATACAAAAGTTGTAGCTGGTACATTAGGCTACAATTATTACAAAGAGTGTCACTACTTTTGAGCAGCGGTTTGAAAGTTACGGGGCGACGAATATGTGCAAAAATCACGTTTTCAGACTTAGCGTAATTCAGGTAAGTGCTGAAATTGCTGGTTTTTGACCCGATTTTGTCCAAGATTATGAGTGATCAAACAAAGTTTTCCTTGATCCACATCACCACCATTGTAAAGAGGGTACTTTGTACTCCAACTTTTATATTGGTGGAATTTCAAGTGTTTAGGCAAAATATAAAGATATTAGCCTCTCGAGAAGGGTAAAAAGCAATACCCGCGACACATGAAATGACGATCGAATGAGTTCAAAATCGAATTTCGAATTTTCGTTTGAACTTTCCATACTCAATTGAGTTCATATACATGTAGTTGACATTATTTGCGATATTTTGGCATCAGTTTTGTATTTTGACTATTTTGGTTATTCCGGTTGACTGAGTCAACACATACACACAATTATGCACAAACACTACAATTATGAAATGATGCATGTCATAATGAGTTTAATTAAGTTAATTAAGTGTCTTAATTACATTAGTGACACCGGGGTGTCACAGCCCTCCCCCCTTAAAAGAATCTCGCCCCGAGATTCCGGTGCAAAGAATTTAGGGCAAAAAACGAAATTACCTGGAATGGAGCTCATAAAATCCGGATATTTAGATCTCAGATATGATTCCTCTTCCCAAGTAGCTTCGTCTTCAGTATGATTACTCCACTGAACTTTATAGAATTTGATAACCTTTCGCCTTGTGGTTCTATCCTTTTGATCGATAATTTTGATAGGACGAACCTCATAGGTGAGATCAGGTTCAAGAGGTATTTCTTCATATGAGATAGATTCTTCCGGAACTCGAAGACATTTCTTGAGTTGAGAGACATGAAATACATTATGCACGGCGGAGAGATTAATTGGGAGCTGCACCTTATATGCCACGGGTCCACAGACTTCCAAAATTGGGAAAGGTCCAATGTAGCGAGGAGCTAATTTTCCCTTTACACCAAATCTTTGAACGCCTTTTGTCGGTGAAACCCGAATATAAACATGATCACCCACTTCAAAGGCCAAAGGCTTTCTTCTTTTGTCATAATAGCTCTTTTGGCGAGATTGTGCCGCCTGAAGATTTTTCTGAATGATTTTCACATTATCTTCAGCCTCTTGGACCAAGTCCGGTCCAAAGAAATTCCTTTCACCGGGTTCAGACCAATTCAAAGGTGTACGACACCGCCGCCCATACAAGGCTTCAAATGGTGCCATTTTCAAGCTTGCTTGATAGCTATTGTTGTATGCAAATTCAGCCAAAGACAAGCATTGATCCCAAGTTTTGTCATAATGTATGACACAAGCTCTAAACATATCCTCCACTATTTGATTCACCGTTTCAGTTTGCCCATCAGTTTGAGGATGATAAGTGGAGCTACGGATCAGCTTAGTGCCTAAGGAAGCATGCAATTGTTCCCAGAAACGAGTAACAAATTGGGTGCCTCGATCAGAAATAATGGTCCTGGGAATCCCATGAAGGCAAACAATTCGGTCAATGTAAATTTCTGCATACTTCTTGGTAGTATAGGTGGTGTTGACCGGAATAAAATGAGCGGTCTTTGTGAGCCTGTCAATAATCACCCAAATAGAGTCATGTTTACGAGAGGTGTTAGGCAAGCCCACAATAAAATCCATAGCTATGTCATCCCATTTCCAAGATGGAATAGGCAGAGGTTGTAATGTTCCCGCTACCTTGAGATGACTTGCCTTCACCCTTTGACATGTATCACATTCGGACACATATTTAGCAATCTCTCTTTTCATTCTTGTCCACCAAAAATTCTCCTTCAAATCTTGGTACATTTTATTGCTACCCGGATGAATGGAGAATTTTGATAGATGAGCCTCGTCCAGGATTTGTTTCCTTAGCTCCTGGTCTTTAGGTACCATGAGTCGTTGCTCAAACCAAAGAATACCCTTCCAATCTTGTCGGAAGCATTTATATTTGGGTAACCCTTGAGATAGCCCTTGCTTGATATGAGCAACGCCCTTATCTTTTGACTGGGCCAGGATAATTCTTTCTCTCAATGTGGATTCTACCACCAGGTGGTTTAATGAGCCCTGAGAAACAATTTCCAAATTCAATTTGGACATTTCATGGCAAAGAGTTTCACTGAAAGAGGTTGTGGTGAGACAATTGCATTGAGCCTTGCGGCTTAATGCGTCCGCCACCACATTAGCTTTTCCTGGATGGTAATGAACCTCAAGATCATAATCTTTGATTAGTTCCAACCATCTTCTTTGACGCATATTCAGATCAGCTTGGGTGAAGATATATTTGAGGCTCTTATGGTCAGTGTAAATATTGCAATGCGTGCCCATAAGATAATGCCTCTAAATCTTTAAGGCATGAACTACAGCAGCCAATTCCAAATCATGAGTGGGATAATTTATCTCATGAGGCCTTAGGGCTCGAGAAGCATAAGCAATGACTCGATCTTCTTACATAAGCACACAACCAAGACCAGTGCCAGACGCATCACAATAAACATCAAAAGATTTGGATGTGTCCGGTTGAGCTAGAACCGGTGCTGAGGTCAAAAGCTTTCTCAAGGTGTGAAAGGCTTGTTCACATTTCTCACTCCACACAAATTTTTCTCCTTTCTTGAGAAGTTCAGTCATAGGCTTGGCAATTTTGGAGAAATCCGGGATAAAACGGCGATAATACCCTGCCAATCCCAGGAAACTCCGAATCTGATGGACCGATTTTGGACGCTTTCAATCCAGTACTTCTTGCACTTTTCCTGGATCTACAGCAATTCCTTCGGCTGAAACAGTGTGCCCCAAAAATTTTACACTGGACAGCCAGAATTCACATTTACTGAATTTTGCATAAAGCTGATGATCTCTGAGGCGTTGGAGCACAATACGGAGGTGCTGAGCATGTTCCGCCTCATTTTTGGAGTAGATCAGAATGTCATCAATAAAGACAACCACAAATTTGTCTAGCTCAGGCATAAAGACCGAGTTCATGAGATACATGAAATATGCCGGAGCATTTGTGAGACCGAAAGACATCACTAAGTACTCATAGAGTCCATAGCGAGTTGAGAAAGCCGTCTTCGGTATATCACTTGGCCTAATCTTGATTTGATGATACCCAGAGCGAAGATCAATCTTCGAGAATACCTTTGCTCCGGACAATTGATCAAAGAGTGCATCAATGCGGGGAAGAGGATATTTATTTTTGATAGTCACCGCATTGAGAGGTCGGTAATCAACACATAACCTCAAAGTTTTATCCTTTTTCTTCACAAACAGAGCGGGGCAGCCCCATGGTGAAGAGCTGGGACGAATATAGCCCTTGTCTAGTAAATCTTGAAGCTGAACTTTTAGCTCTGCTAATTCCTTGGGTGCCATTTTATAAGACCTTTTGGAGATCGGAGCTGTACCGGGTTGCAATTCAATTACGAATTCAATATCCCGGTCAGGTGGCATTCCTGGTAATTCATCAGGAAATACGTCCGGGTATTCACATACAACCGGAATCTTCTCCAAAGGGGTTTCAATTGCAGAAAATGCGCAAGAATTGCGGAGTTCTTGACGAGGCAAATATAGTGTTGATGCCCTATGGGTTGGAGAATTAATTTCCACGCAACGGGAAGGAATATTTAAATTGACCCATGATTTTCCATCCAATTCATACCCAAAATAATATCTATCCCTTGATTCTCCAAAGTAATGAAATTAGTCTCATAAACTTTACTACCCAACTTGAGAGGCACCTTTTTCACAATTTGATGAGATCCTATTCTACCACCAGGGGTAGATATGATATATTGCTGAGTAGTATGTGTAAAAGTAAAATTGTGTTTCGCAGCAAGTTTATTACTAATGAAACTATGGGAACCTCCAGAATCAAACAAAACATGTGCATGCATATTGCGGATAGAGAAAATACCCGACATTACTGGAGCGCCAGCAGGAAGTTCATCCATAGTAGTGAAATTGAGTCTGCCCTGCCTGACAAGTGCCACTTGCTTCTTGCCTTTATTATTATTTGCTTGAGTTTTTGCATTGTTCCCACCTTGCCTGGGAAATTTGCAATCCCTAGAAAAGTGGCCTGGCCTTCCGCAATTATAGCAGGGAGCGTTACTGGGACGAGGCGGCTGCTGTCCCTGAGCTGGAGCACGATAACCCTGATTCTGCTGCTGAGGAGGCCTGATAACCCATGACCCTGGCTGAGGGGCCCTCTGAAAAGACTGAGCAGGACTCTTCTGCACCAACCGGAACTTGGGCGGTGGAGAGCTAGATTGGCCGACTGGGGCCTTCCTCTTTTTCTCAGCCTTGTGAGCATTCATGCTATCTTCCTTGGTAATGGCCATATTCACCAAGTAATTATAGCTGTCTGCCTTGATCAGGGAAAGTTTATCCCTTAGCTTTGAGCTAAGGCCCCGGCGAAAGCGGTCTTGCTTCTTGGCGTCAGTGTCAACATGATAACCCGCATATCGTGCCAATTGATTGAAAACCTGAGCATACTGCAGCACATTGCGGTTCCCCTGAGTAAGAGCCAGGAACTCATTCAGCTTGCGATCCAGAAGACCAGCGGGGATATGGGGGGCACGAAAAGCCGTCTTGAATTCATCCCAAGACACAATATGATCTGCCGGGAGCATGCCAATGTGAGTATCCCACCATAAGCGCGCCGGACCGCGCAACTGCTGAGCGGCAAACCGGGACTTGTTGGCATTCGAACAAGGAGACACCAACATGGAGAACTTGGACTCAATGATGTTGAGCCAAGCGTCAGCATCCAGAGGATCCTCGGTCTTGGTGAACATAGGTGGCTGAGTACTGGTGAAGTCCGAGTACGTTGCCTCTTGAGGATGGGGATTGTGACGTCCGCCATATTGCTGCGGATTCATTTGTGCTTCGGTCAAGCGTCGAAGAAGCTCCGTCTGCATAGCCAATAGCTCCGAGATATTGGTGGGCA
The DNA here is from genome assembly GCA_004135705.1 of Alloteropsis semialata. Classification (NCBI taxonomy): domain Eukaryota; kingdom Viridiplantae; phylum Streptophyta; class Magnoliopsida; order Poales; family Poaceae; genus Alloteropsis; species Alloteropsis semialata. The sequence goes on from CM014272.1 coordinate 13,756,903, forward strand.
GAGGTGGCGGAGCAGGTAAAGCACCTTCTGGATGTTTCGACATCTGCATGATTTCAAAACTCCCAATTAGTCCTGCAATTCTTGGAATTACAATACAAATGGATGATAAAAATTACTGACGATCATAAGAATGATTCATTGTAAGGTTAGTACAAATCACCATCCATTATGTCGGTATTCGCATCCCTAGTTTGCTAAAGGGTAATGAGGAAACTACCCAACATTGGATGCATTACTAATATCAATTTTTGGGAGTGTTAACAGATTTCTGACCTGAGATTCAAAAATTCATATCTGCAGTTCTGTTAACCCAAAAATTCTCATCTTTTGCCAGAAGAGAGATTATGTAATTGTCTAAATCTTTTGTATTTGGTGGTCAGGCTGGTTCCAATTGGAAGGAGGTGAAATTTGTAATTTTCTAACTGTCTGTCCTGCTGGAATTTTCAGCAAGCAGGGTCAGAGTAAATCGAGCATAATTTCTGTTGCCTTGCTCCAAAAGAGCTGAATTTTTGGCACAACCTAGATCACAAAATTGTGCACAAGTTTGGTATTCATGACCCTTTTGAAAAACATCATTTTCAAGGAGTAAAACTGAGGACAAGCTGATTGCGACAAAGCTGAAAACCGCATATATACATAGATGGTTCTTCCATACTAGTGGTATATATTACAAGATCCATGGGATAATTTTACATCACCTACTCGGGGCATATCTCACACTATCCATGAAACAATTTACATCATCCATTCAAGGATTACATTCATGGATACAAAAGAGAGTCAGTTTCCTAAAACATTATCTAGTCGGAGTCAATGGGGTAGAGCTCCTCCGGATCCTCCTCGTCATCGGACCCATCGTTTCCACCATTAGGAGGTGGCGCCTGGTTCACTGAGCCTTCTCCATCGGACATGTCAGGATTATTCAGCACAACAGGCTCCCCTGAAACGGTGTCCAGACTTGACTCGCCCTGCAAGGGTAGCTCTAGAGGCACAGGCGCTGGTGGAGGGTGCTGCAACTCCTCAATCACTCCCTGAGCGTCATTGAGGTCATCCTCCAAGAGTGCCACTAACTCGTGCTGCCCAACTAGCTCTTCGTTCAGGTGGTTGACTTGGTGATCCAAGCCCCTGACCTGATCCGCTAGTGCCTGAGCTGCTGCTGCCACCAAACGGTTCTGGTGGACAAGCGTCTCAATGAGGTCAGCAGATGCTCTCCCATATTCAACCAAGGCATTCATGTTAGGGTCCTGAACTTGAGCCCTGCTGTCCCACCACAATATGGCATTTCCAGGCCGTGGTGGAAACAAGGCGGCAGGAGTGTCGTAGAGCTGCACCTGATGTTGGTGCCCAAACAGTAGCAAGGCATGTTGTGCCGCAAGCTCACAACCGGACAAGAAAGCGTGGGCCCGAGTGGACACCACCAAGTCTTCCGGCCTTATTTCAGGCGGGCTCGGAATGGTGACTGTGACCTCGAATTGCATCACGTTCCACTCGACGCGGTGCACCCCGACATAGCGAGGCGGCTCGGTGTAACCGCAGCGCTGCACCGTCTCCCACAAAAGGGCGGGAAAACCCCCAAGTGGAGGCAAGTGGAGTGGTAACGCCCTTGCTCATCAATGTGCATGGTGCGGTTGCTAGGGCCGGCCATCTGAAAGAAACAACAACCGGGCCAAGTTTAATCACAAGTTTAGCAAACCATCGATGAATTAAAACGGGACAGATTTCTGGACTGAACTTCAAAAATTCATAAATCAAAATTGAGCAATCCAAAAATCACCAAATTTCACCAGAATATCAAAGACATATTTCTCTACAACTTTGGTATTGAGTGTCAGTGCTAAACATGGCTGCAAATCACCCAAATCCTTAGAGACAAAATCTGATGTATGCAGAAAATATACAGCAGATAGAGAGGTAGTACAAAGGCTATATCTCCCTATCCACTGGGCCAAATGACCTGAATTTTTGGCAGGGGACAGATACACAAATTTGGAACAACTTTCCTATTCATGAGTTTCAGAGAAAACATTCCGAAGACAGGCCAATCGCAGCATTGAGCAGAAGGGTCAGATTTGGACAGAAACTAATCTGATGGTAAAACAATCATAACTCTCAATTGGCTGAGCCAAAATTATGGAAATTTTCACAGCAGCTAGATAAAAAGATTTGGAACAATGTTTCTAATGTGAGCTTTTTCAGTTGAGATGATCTTGTTGGTCGAAAAATTCATACCAACAGGGAAGTCTAAAAGACAATCTAGGATATCGTTAGTGAGTACAAAATTTCCTTTCGGTCACCAACCTTACATCCGTCCCTCAATCCATAGTTTAGGTATTTTGTGCATTAACATGATGCATGCATGATCGACCTATTCGTCCTCACAAAAGAAACAATTGCCAAGTAACCTTGGTCTTACGCGGTTAGTCACGGTGGCACATAAATACGTCTCTCCTTATAATAACTAGTCGAAATTCTATCGATCACACATCCTAGGGTTCCGTGGTTAGTGTACCTGCAGAAAATTTTTATCACTGAACCGTTTGTGCCAGCACTCACAAACAGCTCTCATGTACCTCACGCCATGGGTGACGCATATGCGGTTTCCCACATATGATGACCACACCCTGTTGCTCACTATAGAAGCAACAATTCAACCAGTAAAGTAAAGGCACTACAGTCATTATAACACCGTGAAGATGTTATATTGACTGCACCCCAAGTAGGCCACTGCTTGGAGAACATCGTCCAGTAATCACACCCTCTGGCGATGGGCGACCATTACTTACCTGGAGTCGTCGGTACAGAAAAGTAATGTGCTGGAAGTCAGTAGTATACATATACCATATAAGCCACCTGAAGACTACCCATATCAACCCTAGGGCTCACGTTCTAGTATTTTCAACCCTAGCGTAACCAACGAGGTTTCCAAAAGTCCAGTTTAAGTTTTGCAATTCAAGAAAACATTTTTAAGATTCGTCATACCACCCGCTGCCTATTTTTCGGCTCTGATACCAGCTGTGGCAGACCGCCCCAATTAATCCGGTTTAAAAGCATGGGCCCACTATCACAGCAGTGCTCCACGCCCTTAAACCGAGCTAATCGTGCAATCCGTCGGATACCTTCCCGATTAAACCACCTTGTTCTCTCGACCGAAACGAAATAGCAGCAGTCCCACTCGAAGATGGGCTCAGGCAGTACAACTCATCATAAATTTTACAACACGGGGTTCACATAGATAATTATACAAATACAGAGCATATGGTTTAGTTATTACAAACCAGAGTTATAATACAGCGGAAGTCTAAACGTCGATACACATAACATCATATGGAGCCTACATATGATATTCAGTTCCCGCGGCCTGAGTCAGACTCAGACGGCCCCCACTCGACTGTCCAACCATCAGGGAGCACACCAGGCCAAGTTAAAGCAGCAACAGGATCATAGCCATCCACATAATCTGAAAAAAATAGCCACAAGCAAGGCTGAGTACTAATTACTCAGCAAGACTTACCCGACAAGGTTAAATACTAGACATGCAAGGCTTTTGGCTCTGGGGTTTGTTTTGCCAAAAGCGTCTACAAGTTGATCCCTAATTTCAATATTTTAGCCAAGTTTTAAAGTGAGACTAACCATTTCTAGATTTGCCAAACTATCCAATAACATTCAGTGTCGAAAAACAATTGGTTAGTAAATCATCAACATTTCTCATCTAACAACACTTTCCCCCATTTGGCCCAAGGACATTGATGTATGAAAAGAGATCAAGCAGCTTCATGTAACCGCGAAGGACGGACAACTCGAGTTGATTTTAACCATGCATGGGACAACCTAATCGCACGACCCGTGAGAGACACCCAGGACCTCACGGGGCAACCTTTCCCATCTCTCCCTGCCATCTGCCATCGGGGACCACTCCACCCGAGTGCACGCCCCAACGAACCCCAGGTGCCCGAGGCAAACCTGTGCCGCGGCCACTGCTACACTCGCCATCATCCCCTTCGCCCAATGGAGTGGATATGTCCGTCAGACGTCAGTTTGAATCAAGTACTAGGTTTACCAGTTTACCACATTTCCCGGCATACGATTAGTACCTTCAAAAGCTTGACCAACATCGCCACACAATCAATGCCTTAGCCACAAGTCTCTGTGCAAGCGGGGTGTTCAAACAAACATAAATACCGCACAAGCCCCGCTTGCCGAATCTCACTAACTGATAAAAAGTAAAACCTATATCTCGCGAGTGACAAGGCAATCACTCGACTTCTACCGATCCTAATTAAGCATGGCAGTCTAAACGACCTACACATACTAGTATTAGGACATAGGTACCTAGGGATCATGCAACTAGGGTTTCATTCAACTCCTCAAAACTTAAATACACAAATTAAGGCACAAATTAAAGAGGATTAGAGTTAACAGCGGGTTATGCTCCGGGGCTTGCCTTCCTGATCACCGCTGGCCTTGGGCCCTTCCGAACTTTGGTTCGGGTCTTGTGCAACAGCAACGTTCAACTCGGCAGCAGCTGGATCATCCGTGGGCTCGACCTCGATCTCGTATAATCCGTCAGCAAGGGTTTGCTCTACAGGAAAATGCGGATGCATGAGATGCAGCAATGCACGAGAAACAATCACAGAATAACTGCAACAACTCACTAATACATCACGGGGCAATCATTTACGGAATATAAACAATTAAGAAGGTCACAAATAAAGCGAGGTGGGTTGCTTTTAGTTGCTAATTAAACTTAATTCAATTCTGAAATAATATATAAAGGAATCTTATTAACTCTTTTTAAATGTGTTATAACCACTTAACTTACTACATAAGTTAAACAAAACCTCTATAAATAACCACTAGTAATACATTAGAGTTTCAATTGCTAAATCTAACATTCAACATTCCTGGCTGCTGTACATGTTTGCAAAATTATTTTTACCACAAGAAAACTATTTATTAAATAAGCATTTCCTAACTAGTTCTTACCAAATAAAGCCTAGAAAATACATTTTCATAAACACAACTTAAGATAATCATGTTTCTGTGTTCTTGACATTTAAACATATTTTTTAGGAATTTTCTAGTATTTTACCTATTTACTTTCTATTTTTCTTAACAGCCAACATTTATCACCACTTAGAAAATCATAATAAATTCTACAAAAATGTTCTGTAGCTGAAATTTTTACTGCAACTACTATTCTACCAGAGGCATTTTAAGTGAATTTTTCAGATTTTTCTGAGTTGCATAGAATATTTGGTGATTTCACCATTCTTAACTAGCTAGAAACAACTTAATTCCAAATCTACCAGAATCATGAATACACTGTGGCCAACAGATACTCGGTTTTGCATTTTTAGCACATTCCTATGATTTATAAAGCAAAAAACATCCTCTCAAGCACATCTTCATACATTCAAAAATACATTGGGAATCACACAGATTATACATGCATATGATACACTACTAGAAAGATAATTTCTCAAGGATTCCAGAAAGTCCAAGTTTGTGATTTTAAAATTTTTCTGTGATTTTTGGTGATTTATTGAATCTCAGCCGAAATCAAAAGGGAAGAATTCGTGAATAGTGAAATCGAGATTTACATCCAGGCCCCCGAGGATCTGAAAGTAATTGCAGATCGATCCTTTCCTCGCGAATAGGTCCTTGGAACTTACAACCAGGTCCCTGCAAGTTTTTCACCTCACACATAAGTCCCTGATTATTTTTGGATAACCCCCTAAGGTTCTATTCTTTTACCTTTAGGTCTGGCTTCTTCTACCTTGGTTCTGTTCGAACAGAACGACGCTCGGCTCTGTCGGAGGCCTCTGGCCGGCGGTGGGAATGGCGGCTCTGGCCCTCCCGGCCTTGGGCGAGCGGGCGAGCAGCTGCAACGCCTTCCCCCGGCCCCTCCTGGCTGCAACAGGCGGCCGGCCCCGGCCCCAGCAGCCCTGGCTGCGGGCGCCGGCGGCTACAGGCAAGGGCGGCGGCGGCCCCGGCCTCTGGTGGCCGGAATGGAATGGGAAAGGGGTTGGGGAGGGTCAGTGGAGCAAGAGGAACGTGTCTTGAGCCTTGGATTGGAGGGAGAAGCAACGAGTAGTTACGATTTTGGAAGGGATTGGATTCGGCCCGAGCTCTACAATGGCGGTCGAATTTCGTTGATTTCTCGGAGTATGGGCAAAGGCGGAGGGTGCTAGGCACTGGAGGGCGGAGACGGCGAGGTGGAGGAGCTCTGGTCGGGGTTAATTGCACAATGGTTGGGTAGGGAGGATGAATTCGGTCGAGAGGTACTGAGGTCTTTTACTGACCTCGGAGCTCGGGTATCCTTATCCCGGCCAGCTCATCCTGGGCACCTGGCTCGGCCAAGCGGCGCAATGGCGTGAAGGCACGCGTGTGGACAGCTGGAGGGTGGTGAATGGCGTCGACGACGCCGAGGCCGAGCTTCCTGATCGTCGTTCTGTCGATCGTCGAACTGAAACTTTCGGGTTCAGTTTATAGGCCGAGCGACGCAGCGGCTTCATTTCGAGTTTTCTCATGATTCCGTGTAGAAACTCAAGGAGCAACGAATACCAACTTTGTAGAGGATTCATAGGGCTACAATTCCTACAAAGACACTTATACCATTTGCTCAACGGTTTGGAAGTTGCAAGGCTCTGAATCTCAGCCAAAATTCGAAATTCCGAAAAATTCAGAGTTTTGGCAGCTCACGGGCCCAACTTCGTCGGCCTTAAACTCCACTTTTTGTACATGAAAAGTTGATTCGACCAATACAAAAGTTAAATATGGTACATCAGGCTACAACTTCTACAAAGGGAGTTATAGTGTTTGATCAATGGTTTGAGAGATAAAACGTGGAGAATCCGGCCAAAAAAAGCTGTTAACTGTCGACTGAAAATCCTAAGTCTGATTCGAACGTTTTTGACCCGACTTCGATGACCTTTTTCTCTAAGATTTACATACAAACATCAGGATCGTCCAATACAAAAGTTGTAGCTGGTACATTAGGCTACAATTCTTACAAAGAGTGTCACTACTTTTGAGCAGCGGTTTGAAAGTTACGGGGCGACGAATATGGGCAAAAATCACGTTTTCAGACTTAGCGTAATTTGGCTAAGTGCTGAAATTGCTGGTTTTTCACCCGATTTTGTCCAAGATTATGAGTGATCAAACAAAGTTTTTCTTGATCCACATCACCACCATTGTAAAGAGGGTACTTTGTACTCCAACTTTTATATTGGTGGAATTTCAAGTGTTTAGGCAAAATATAAAGATATTAGCCTCTCGAGAAGGGTAAAAAGCAATACCCGCGACACATGAAATGACGATCGAATGAGTTCAAAATCGAATTTCGAATTTTCGTTTGAACTTTCCATACTCAATTGAGTTCATATACATGTAGTTGACATTATTTGCGATATTTTGGCATTAGTTTTGTATTTTGACTATTTTGGTTATTCCGGTTGACTGAGTCAACACATGCGCACAATTATGCACAAACACTACAATTATGAAATGATGCATGTCATAATGAGTTTAATTAAGTTAATTAAGTGTCTTAATTACATTAGTGACACCGGGGTGTCACAGCAAGGTACCATCTAGTGTCATTGATGGTATCTACTGGTGAGTGGTGACTCTATTCGGAACGTTATGAATTATTGCTGACTTGTCGTCTCATATAAAACACAAGCTAACTCGTGAAAAGTAACATATACTTAGCCCCGTTGTGAGGAGAAAGAATTTGTTGTGTCAAATTCTAACACAAAATCTTATTCACCTCGCTGCATAGTTCATTCCATCGTGCAAGTCTCTTTGTGGTTTTGTGTCAAATTCTTGCACAGATCTTATTCGCTATGTTATGTATATCATGTGGGACTATGTTATTCTTGCACAACAGCCGACACGGCTTAGAAAAATCCGCAATCGTACAATCATATTCATCCGAAACACTAAACATTAAACAGTCAGTCATCAATCATTTAGCTCTTTGTTTAGGCTAAACGATCATTTTAACAGGTTAAACAAGCAAAACAGGTGATTAAGCGCACAAAGCTAGAGTTTACACGACGCATAAACGCAAACGGGCAGCAAGGCAAGGCAGCAGCTTGTGTGAAGCCGTATAACCGTTGCGCGGGACGGCGGGTGCGGCCGCCGAGGCCGAGAACACTCCGCGTGACCACTCATCTGGAGAGGATCGGACGGCCACCGCGCACTGGATCAATTCCCGTTTCCGTTTCCGTTCCACGAGCCGCTCCTCCGCGCCGCGCTCTCTCCCCCTCCACCTTCCCCTTTCCCTTCTCCTATTTCAATTTCAAATCTCCCCTCCCCTCTCCTCTCCTCTCGCTCACACCGCCGACCCCGCTCCCCGCTCCTCGCCGCCCCGCGGAACCCTAACCCTAGCCCCCGCCGCGCCCTCCGGATGGCCGACTCCGAAGCGTCCCCGGCGGAGCAGCCCGCTCCGCCCGTCGCCACGGCGCCCGCGGCGCCGGCCGAGAGCTCCCCGTCCCCGGCGGTGAGCACGGCGTCCCCCCACCCCCCTGTGCTCCGGTTCCCGCCGCGGTAAATCTGATCTCGTTTTTGTCGCTGATGGTTCGTGCCTGGATTCGCAGAGGAAGGAGGAGCTGCTGCCCGTGGGGGAGAAGATCTCGGTGAGGACCCCCATCCACCAGCCCCGCCCCTAGGGTTTAGAGTTTAGACTACCGTTTCCCCTTTTCCTTTTACCTCGGTTTTCTCCGCCGGTGTGTGTTTGTCGACGGGCGGAAACGATGCTATGCGCGTGTGGATTTGGGGGGAGCACGTTGCCGTGTACCGTGTGGCTGTTATTTGGTGCCAGTGATCGCACTGCGCACTGGGAGCTACCAGTTCCTGCTGGAATTTACTGCTGGTTAGGCTCCAGCATCTCTATTCTAGGGGGGGAAAACATTAAGTATTGCTTAGGCTCCAGCATCTCTATTATAGCGGGGAAAAAAACATTTACTGCCGGACCGCATCACTGTGAATGCTCACTGATTTGGTTATGTGTTTGGAATGATACAATGATCATGTGATCAAAGGTTCAGATCAAGGGGATCAGATGCAAAGTTTTATAATATAAGCAGAAATTCGACTTGAAAGATTAATATCAGTGAAATTTTAACTTGGTCATGCATATCTTCTGTCTGTGGGTAACAATAGACAAGCACGCATCGTTCAAACATAGGTAATGTGGGTTTCATGAGCACCGGTGTCACTTGCCCTAACACATTTCAATGTGAGTTTCATGTGTTGATATATTATTCCTTGACAGAGGTGACACTGGTGCATGGCGCTCACATTATGAGTAGTTTTGTTAATAGCATTTCATCTACCCACCAAATAAGAATATTACATCCTAGCCTGCTTAGTAGTTACGTCTTCTGACAACATTTTTTTTGCCGCTCATATTCTCTGTTTTTTTAGGGTCTGGAATTGTTCTCATTTTCTGCTTTGAGTTTGTTATTTTCAGCAGTTTCTTTTGGATGTAGCATTTAGATATAAATAATAAACATTAAATGAAGCTAACTTCTGTGTTCTTTTGGAGCAGGAATTGAATGAATCGCAATCAGAGCTTTTAGGGAGACTCCGAGCACTTAAGGAGGTGTGTTGTAATTTTGGCAACTTGGTACATTCACTCTATTTTATGGTGTTATTGTTTGTTACCTCATGAAATCATGTGCTTTTGGGAACCTTTGCTGTTCAATCTCAATCTGCATGAGTTTAGGTGCTTTGGATAATGAGTTCTCATTGAATTCACATGAGCATATATATTAATACCTTTTGATGTATTTGCATGTTTGCTCATTCAATTTGGATATCTAGCTATCAGGGGATTGCTGGATTGGCTTCATTAGAAATAGGAGAACCAAATTTTGTCATTGAAGTGTTAATTCCTAGTGCCTAATTTTTTTAAAAAATTTTTTGCATAAAATACGCTGTTTCCCTTATCGCAGAACTGCTTCCAAATGTAGAAGTGATGCATTCTTTTCCTAGTTTCTTTTCTTTCGTTTTGAATGGTGACATGCTTGACTTGTTTTCTTGACACTTTTATTAGTATTATACTTTGAATTTTGTGGAGTTCCCATAACAGAACCATTAATGAAAATTCTCATTTTTCTGATGTTTCAGGATCTGCAGAATTGGAGGAGCAATTTAGACACCCAAGTGACAAAATACAAAGTTGTGAGTTTCTTTGCACCTCAAATTGATGCCCTTTGCTGTATTCAAGTCTCATTATATTGTTTGCATTATGGTTATCTATACTTGCGTTTTAGAATATTAGTTTTCTTTTAAAGGTTATAAAGTGAAAGCTTACCTTTTTGTTTAGTTTTCGACTTGGTTGGGTAAATATTTACTATGCTAAATATTAAATAAAAACTTTACTGTAAATCGTTTTAGGATTGTAAAATCCTGTCGAATCCTTTTGATAATTCCATTAAGTTCAGTGTTTGTAAAGCGTAAAGCTAAAAGTATCAGCTCCCTTGTGCAGAGGCAAGCTAATCTTAAGCTAGCAGAAGAGTTCTTGGCTTCTTTCAGTTGCAAATTGCATGGTAGTTTATTTATTAGCACTTCATTTATCATTTTATCTGTCTTGCAGGAACTCTCTGATATCAAAGGTGCACTGAATAATGAAATAGAACAGCTACGTTCAGTAAGGATCATGCTTGCATTCTATAATTTACTTCTGTTCATCTACGGGTTTAGTTCTTTTTCAAAGATCTTTCCTCTCCTGTTCCTTCCCAGGATTTCCAAGAGCTGAGGACCGCCCTTAAGAAACAGCAGGAAGATGTGTCAGTTAGCTTGAAGACTTTGGGGGTAATTGCCTTTCTGCATTCATGTTTGTAATTATCGTTGTATGGGAACTTTCTCTGTGCAATATAGGCTTAAATGTGTTCATCTCAGCTTCAAGACGCTACTGAAAATGATGGGAGCAAAGGAAGTGGAGAGGAGAATACAAATGAGGACTTGCCTGCTAACTTAGGGAAATTGAATGTAAGTAGCTCCATAGTTTTACTTTTACTTGCAGAATGGCTGACTTAGCTGCTTAGGTAGTTGCCAACATATGATAGCTGAATTTTGGTGGTTGACATAAATGCCTTTTTAATAAGTGCTTCCTTAAACTTTTTTTTCTTCTTTTCAGTTGGATGATGCTTCTGAAGATCATGATGAAAGCGGAGACGCTAAGGATGTCAAAACTGTAAGTAATTATTACTTATTACATATATGACTAGAACAAAGTAGCACCGAGCACTCTTCTTTTTTAATCCGTATGTTATAGCCTTCAAAAGCTGTTACCGAGTATTTTCCCAGTTCTATTAAAATTGAGTGTTACATCATTTTCTTAACTTCAGAATGGTATTTTATATTCGTTGCTTAATTGTAGCATGATCCATGCGAGATGTTTAAATTGAGGACACACAAGAGTAAGAAACCATCTCCTTCGTAGTATGAGTATGGGTTAGAGGGTACAGCATGAAATGTTCTGAGGGACAAAACATGCACTGCCATTTAAGTTTGTTTGGTTTGAGGGTAAGGTTGGATGGGTCAACGTTTTCAGGGATTTGACCATCTAAGTTGTTTGTTTGGTTAGGTGGATGGATGAGCCATTTTTTTGACTAGTTAGGTGGATGGATGAGAGCGGATGGGATGAGAAGAATTAACTAACTAATTAATTAATTATATCTCTTAAATTAAAATTATTATAGTTAATGGTAGACTGATTAATGTGCCCCAATACTTATCTTGGCTAATGTCGTCACAGTAATTGATAATTAACACCAATTGCCCTCTTACCAATTTCATAATAATAAATACTAATTAGTAATATAACATGCTAATTATTACCGACCATTCTCGTAACGATTAAGTTAGCCAAGTTGGATGAGCTCATCCAGCAAAAAAAACCAACTCACTCCATCCTGTGCCGAGTCAGTGGGTATATTCCATCTTCATGGCTGCCCCATCCACCCTGTCACCCAACCAAACACTACGAAAACAGGGATGACCATCTCCTATCCAAATTGAACGCTTCCTAGATCATCTTCAATACAAGGATCCGTTGTTTTCTTTTCTGTGATGAAGAGAACCCTTGGATTGCATTTGGTCACATAACAGAAATAAAGTGTTGTTTGACAAATGCAGGGACTGTGTGTTTTCATCGTCATCCATGATGATAAACTGTATCTGGGGCTGGGGGTCGCCCTTGTCTGGATGAACCTTAGAAATAAATGATGAATATATTGTTCTTTCCACACTCAAAGAGCATGTTATGATATAGCTCTACATGCTTTGACGGTGGCTTAGTTTCCTGCAAGCTGCAGTGAACCACTGTTTCTAACTGGACAGTTTCCTAATGTTCCGCTTGATGTTTTTCTTTGTGATGGCTACAGGAAACCCCCGCTGAAGATGATGCCGCGGACGAAGGCATCAAGGAGGAGCCCAAGTGATGAATAGATCAAGGCAGGAAAAGTGAAATGGAAGTGAAGCTGCTTCTCTCATGGCTCCACCATAGGAACTCTTAAGAACTGTGATAATGTAGGTTCTCGTATACGATAACGAACCCATGCTTCGTGATGGCTCGCTTGGTCGTGTAGCCTAGTGTTAATGGAACGTCTGTTGTGACCTGCTGAGGCCCAAGTGTCCGATCCCCTCTGGAGTTGCCGTGACAGTTTTTAAGCAATTGCAAGTAATCAGCTGGTATAAGTGCCGTTTGTGCCTGTTCTCGATGGCAACTTTGCAATGTTGTATGTTGGTAAGACATGGCCTACTCGGAACGTTGGTACGGATTTTGGATGGGGAGTGCCGTAAATGCTCTTGATGTGCATCGACGTGGCCTGACAAAGATGTATACATGGAGATTTGATAAAATGCTAGTTATGGTGGAAGGGTATTAAAAACATTTTATTTTGCAAGGGAAAGAAAAGTAATGGTGTGTTTGTTTTTTTGCTCACTAGTCTTGGTTCGCATTTGGCTCTTGTTGGGGTTCTCTACCGCCGGCAAGCAATATTTCTACGATCGCGTGTCAGGGCACCGGATGGTGGCTCAAGAGACACAGGAAATTATACTGGTTCGGGCCTCCGGGGAGTAATACCCTACGTCCAGTGTGAACAAGTGTTCTCGAGCCCAAGTCTGTAGTAGGGGTTACAAACCAGTCGGAAGAGGGAGAACTGTCCAAGTCCCTGTGTTATGCGTGGGAATATGTTACATGAGCGCTCACCAGTGTTCTCCGTGTCCCCATTGATCTTCCCCTGGTCCTCTTTTATAGTCGCAAGGGGAACAAGGAAAGGGTGGGGTAAAAAAGAAGGAATTACAAGGCGAGTTACGGCGTCGGGGTTTGTTGCCGTCGGCCTGCGTCTCGGACCATACACGGCGAATAGTTGTTTACTGCTGTAGTTGGTGTTGACGGAATGGCCGTTCCATTTGACCCGGAGCCGGCGGCACCCGAGTGGTTGGTGTAGCGGCCTCCCAGGTGTGCTCCCGAGTGGTTCTCGGGTTGTGGTTGACTCGCACTGTGCATCCTTGGACTCCAGGTGTCATTACTGGGGCAGGCGAGTGTCCTTCCTCTAGGACTGTAGCGTCCCTGTTCGGAGGAGACGGGGGTCCCTGTTGCTGCCGTGGCGATGGACAGGCACCCATCATATCCTGACATGATAGGCTACAGGTGGGTACGGCCTGGAGTGGGCAAAAGCGGAGGGCGGCGCCGAGCGAGCCAGTCGGGCGAGGCGGAGACTTATCGGGCGAGACGGGAACTCGTCGGGCGAGCGAGTCCTCTTGAAGGTTGCTTAACCACGAAGGAGTGATCTAGTCGGGAGAGAGGTCGGGCGAGGCGGAGAGTAGTCGGGCGAGCGGGTCTTCTCGGGCAGGCCCAGAGCCGCCCGGTCGAGGCGGGTCCGTTTGATTTGGGGTATTAGCTCTTGTTTCTGAGGGGTTGTTTGATGCCGTGTCATTTGATTTGGGGGAGGGTTAGCCAACCCTGGTCTAGGCCCTTGTCAGCTCTCAAAAGCAGGGAGACCCTTGGCCAAATTAAAATAAAGCAACTTGACTAACACATGCTACTATGCTAAGTTTGTATTGTCAAACTTTGTTGGTACTTGGTAGTTGAGTTTGTGTTATCAAATCATCTTGGCGCAATACCTCAGCTACAGTTCCTTGTGGTAACTAATCCCGAGTCATTGTTTGCAGTAACTTAGGGCATGCTTGGTATCTTGCTCACTACAGTATCGTTGCTTGCCAAGGCATTGGCTTTGGCTCTCCATCAACTAAATAAGAAAACTGTTATTCAAATGCAAATAAATAAACCAATTCTTAATGTATTTATATTATGCTGAGTTCTCGGAGTATACCCTTAATGTTATCTCTATTTTTTCTTATAAAATCTACATTGGGAAAGATTTTTTTATTAACTGTGTATCAAATATTTGTCGCTTCTGACTTTTATAAATGCTTGACCTTTTCTCTTATTCAAAATTTTTATGCAAATATGCAAAAAAGAGAAGTCATACTTAAAGTGCATGTAATGATAAAACAAAATCTCAAAAAATGATATACAGAAAATATTTTCAATGATCAAAGTCGTGATAAAAGTTAACGATGATAAATATTTTGATACAGAGACTAACATTTAGGCTCTGGTTTATTCTCGAATTTTTTGCATACTACGAGAAACTGTATCAAATAATCCAATTTTGCAATGGTTTGTGTTTATCAACGAGAAGAGTGTTGCCTCGTTGCGGTTTTTTTTTGGGAAAATTAGATGAGTACCATTAAAAGATTCAACCTTTAGAAAAATACCATTGAAAGATTGGACATTAGAAATGTAGCATCAAAAGTCTGCTCCGTTATTGATTTGTAGCATCCACGTTAAACCAATGTTAGCTAGCTGTTGACAAAAAAAAACGAAAACACACGCACACACAGGGCCCAAAAGACACTCACGCACACAAGGCCCCAACAGCCAGCACCAAGAACAGAAGCGGAGGAGGGCTGAGATGCCTGCTGCAGTGAACATGGTTGGCGAGGATATTCCTAGTGCAACAAATGTTGTTGAAGAGGAGATGAAAATAGGGGGATTTGAGTACACAATATGGAGAAACAACTGCAGGGCCACCGATGGTTGAAGAGGAGGAAAAGGAACACTTCATGACTGCTAGGTGTGATCCTCATGGAGATGAGCCAACTGGAGTAGACGAAGAGTGGAGGTACTTCAACAATGTAGATTCTGCAGTTCATGATATGCAGCCGGTAGAAAATATTGAAATAGAGGTGCAGACAAGAAAGAGACCAAGGCCTATTCCAGAATTTGATACTGAATGTGTTCCAGATGATGAGGGTGCTATGATCGATGATTATTCTGTGCCTCATACAACATATGATAAAGAGAATCCAGTCATTAAGGAAGGAGACACATTTGGAGACAAGGATGAGTTCACCTTGACTATGAGAACATATGCCATAAAAAATGAGTTTGAGACTAGGGTGGAACATAGTGACAGAGATAGATACATGGCAAGATGTGCGGATGAAAATTGTGATTGGAAAGTTTTTGCAAAGAAACTTCATGGTGGCAACACATTTATGGTCATTATTCTTTCTTTGTTCCTTATATTCATGGTACATCCTGTTCTATTCATCTATGTAAATCACACTCTCAAAATTGCTACTCTATTAATTTTTGTAGGTGGTCAAACTATCAAAATTGGAGGATCACACTTGTTCTAGTGCAGCAAGGATGAAGGGACATCAAGCTTCCACAACTTGGATATCTCAAAGAGTGAAAGATATTGTCAAAAAAGATCCTGCTATTAGTGCAAAGAAGTTACAGAAAAGATTAAAGAAACACTATAACATTGAATTGTCATATTTTAAAGTGTGGTCTGGTAAGAGGGCTGCAATGGGTGATCTTCATGGTACTTGGGAGGAAAGCTTCAAACATTTATGGACATTCAAAGCTGCTCTAGAAGAAACATGTCCAGGAAGCATTGTTGAGATTGATTGCAAGAAGATCAAAGGACAAATGCATTTTTCAAGGATGTTTGTGTGCATTAGAGCATGTGTTGATGGCTTTTTGTCTGGGTGCAGACCGTATCTTGGTGTTGATTCTACTCATTTGACTGGAAAGTATAATGGGCAATTGGCTGCAGCAACTGCTATTGATGGACACAACTGGATGTATCCGGTTGCATATGAAATTTTTGGGAAGGAAACAAATGCCAATTGGGCTTGGTTCATGGACAACCTGAAGAAAGCAATTGGTACTCCACCAGGATTGACAATTCATAGTGATGCTTGTAAGAGATTAGCATATGGTGTTAATAAAGTCTTCAAAGGTGATGCAGAGCACCGTGAGTGTTTTAGACACCTAATGGCTAATTTTAGAAAAAAATTCAAGGGTGAGGTGTTGAAGTACATGTGGCCTTGTGCATGGGCTTGCACAAATCGCAGGCATGATGCATTGATGGAGAAAATTGGTACTGAATGTCCTAATGCAATTCCTTTTCTAAACAAGCATCACAAGCTGATATGGAGCAGATCTAAATTCTCTAAAGAATGCAAAGTTGATTATGTTAACAACAACATATCAGAATGCTTCAACAATTGGATTAAGGACTACAAAGACCTTCATGTTGTTGATCTCATGGATAAGATTAGAGAGAAGATCATGGAGAAGATCTATGAATGGCATGAGATAGCCAATAGAATTCAAGGGCGCATCCTTCCAAGTGTCATACATGAGTTAAACATGAAGAGCAGAGGGCTGCACTATGATATCAAGAAAAGTGGTCCCATGTCTGCTGAAATATCAGGAACAACAAAAGAAGGTAAGACTTGGAGATATGGTGTTGACCTTGCCAAAAGAGAATGTGGTTGTGGACAGTGGGAGGTGTCAGGAAAACCATGCACTCATGCTATATACTTATTTGGGAAGGAGAGACAACTAAACATTGAGGACTTTGTGCATGACTACTATTCGGTAGAGAGGTTCAAGATGGCTTATCAGTTTCAGATCACTCCAATGAATGACAAGTCTGAATGGCCAAAGGTTGATCTTGAGTTTGAAATGATTCCTCCACCGCTACAAAGGGCTGCTGGTAGACCAAGGAAACAAAGAATCAAGGCTAGTGGAGAGCCAGGAAAAAGAGGACCATATCAATGCAAAAGGTGTTTTCAGTTTGGGCATATCGAGAAGGGTTGTAATGCTACTCAAGCTGAATTAGAACAAGAGCTTCCACCTCCTCGTCCAAAAAAAGGAAAAAAAACCAAGGTACTGTAATATTTTTTGTTCCTTATGTGTCCTGCAATATGTGCCTTCGCTAATCAATTTTGTCCTTCATAGGAAAAGCAAACCTGAAGTAGAAATTGTTGAAGCCTCCACAAATGACGCTGAGGCATCCACATCAGGTGTTGAACCTTCTCCAATGCCTCATTCAAGTCCAGGGGTGACAACTAGAAGGATGGCTTCTCTCTCTCCAACTCCAATGCCTCATTCAAGTCCAGGGGTGACAACTAGAAGGATGGCTTCCTCTCTCCAAGTAGCCCAGGTGTAACAACTAGAAGAATGGCTGCTATCTCACCTAGAGGAATCAATCGGAGGCTCATCATTGAGAAGATGAATTAGCTATCTTTCTACTGTCTGTGGTCTTTTGTATGAAAAATGCATGCAACTTTGGCTGCTAGTATTTGTACTTTGCCATGCTGCGGACAACGTGTGAACAAATGTGTCCTGTTTGGCTGCTGGTATTTTTGTTAATCTCATGTTCAGAGTGCTGCTGGAAAGTTGTGTTAATCTCATGTTCAAAGTGCTGCTGGAAATAGGACCGGAGTGCAAGCCTTATTCTGCTTAGATCTTTCTTTTCAATAGTTTTCTTAGCAAGGTAACGGGGAGTTAACGGCAATGGTAGAAACCTACAGCAAACAAATCTTTCAATGCTATTATTCTAATGCCCAATCTTTCAATGGTATTTTTCTAAAGGTTGAATCTTTTAACGGTACTTATCTATTTTTTTTCTTTTTTTTTCGATTTTCACCAAGCCGGCGTTGGGACACGGGTTAGGCGGCGAGCCACATCCTCTTGCGGTGGTGCCCCCCGTCCTGATGGCCTCGCTTCGTTCGTTCCTGGGCTGAGCCTCCTGAGCCAGAGCCGCTTCGGGATAAGGCTATAAATCCAGCGAGCTAATCCTCTCCCGCTCTCCTTCCCTCCCTTCTCTCCCCCTCCCAGCCCCCTCTCTCCTCGGCGACGGGGACGGAGACGCTCAGCCCCGCCACCACCGCACCGGCCGGCGCCGCCGCCGCGTGTATGACCAGGTGACGTCAGCTTCCCCTTTTTTGCCGCGCGCGCAATGTGTTTGCGGGTATGCCTGTCCCGGTGCGCGTGTGTCAGAGAGCCCGTGTGCCTCCCGCGCGCCGTGCCTTCTCCTGCTTGTACGCCGGCGCGGCCCCTGCTCCTCCACCGCGGGAGGCCGGGTTGCTCCGTAGTAGCCTCATTTGTCGCCAGGGCAGCCGGGGACTTGAGCAGGGAGGCGCGCCGTCTCAAGCTCGTCCTTCCATGCCGCTTCCATGCCTGCGGCGGTGGCATTGGTGGCCACTCCCCTAACCCGTTAATTTACCATGTGCATATTTAGGTTGTTTGGTTCGTTCCTCCTACAATGTGTGCGCGCGAGTGCCAGCGCCCCAGCTGCCTGGCTCCAGGCGCCCCATTTCTGCTGAAATTGCTGCGGCCACTTTAATTAAGCTTGCAAAAATCTGTTGCCTGGGTGCAAAGTTATGGCAGAACTACTCTACAGCCGCCGCTGAAGGTCATTATCGGATTTCAGTGATGACAGGGGTGGTTCAGTTCCGACTTTGGAGTGCAAAGACACCATATGACAACCCCACACTGCAACAATGTAGAAAGTAGAAACCTGGTTTCTGATTCGTTCAACATGGCGCAGAATTCAGAAATATCTGCTCTTGTTGAACTGCAAGGAAATTTGTTGTTAGCTTGCTAGACATCACGTAGACGATCTAATATTCATTAGTCGAACTAAGAAAAAAAAAATGCTTGGTCGGACATTGCAATGTTCCCACGATTGCTCTTTTTCTTTGGGTTTGTTTTGTTCCATTAGGTGATGTAGAGCGACTCCAAATAAACACAAGCTAGTTCTGTACTTCTATTCAAACATGAAAATATACCAATAAAGTGATTCAACATGCTTCCCTGAAAATGCTACACTTTTGCAATGGAATTATGATGCCTTATGTTTAAAGTTTGCAACATGTACTCCTGCAATTTTTACTTCGGATTTTGTATTTCCTTTCAGTAAATGCTGTAGTTGCCATGTTCTAACTATCTGCGTCCTACAGTATCTTTTTTTTTTTTGCATCTAATTCGCTGGGCATTGACACCTCATTGCTTTTGTCTAAAGATCTATCTCTGTTGCACAGGGTTCTGAAGGAATCAAGATTCTGATATAGTTACTGGATAATCCATCCCCTTGTTTAAAATGACGCCAGTAATTCATTGTTCTGTGGGCAATATTAGCCTGTTTCACATTGGAAGTATCAGGACCAGCCGAGAAATCCAGATAAGAAGATTCCATGGCTCAACTAGGTATTCGAGGATAGCATCACCATCACCTCGAAGACTGTTGCAGCCACAAACAGCATTTCATTTGATCAGCATTTACAAAAGAAGAAACTGGTCCTCAGCCCAGAGGCCAAGAACCTTGTCTGCTGCAACCGTAGGGACCGATGTCACAGTGGAGGATCAGAATCCATCCCCCTCAGGAGAAACTTCTGATGAAACCTCTGAGGCTGCACCTGACACTGTTGAAGCAAGTGAGCAGGCTGAGGATAGCACGGACCAAGCTTCTTCTGCCCCTAAGTTAGGACGCAACATACGGAAGAGTGAGATGCCTCCACTGACTGATGAGGATCTAGTTCCTGGTGCATCTTTTACTGGGAAGGTGAGGTCTATCAAGCCATTTGGAGTTTTTGTTGACATCGGAGCATTCACGGAAGGCCTTGTTCATATCTCCCGAGTAAGTGACGGCTTTGTAAAAGATATATCTTCCCTCTTCACTGTTGGACAAGAGGTGTCCGTCAGATTGCTTGAAGCAAATAAGGAAACAGGGCGCATCTCTCTTACCATGCGGGAAGGTGATGACTATGTCAAGCCGAAAAAGGAAGCACCTAAGGCTGCAAATGGTGGTCGGAGTGCCACTGCGACTCCCAGAAGCTCACCAAGGCAAACCAAGGAAAGACAGGAAGTCAAGGCAACAAGCGAGTCAAAATATGCACCAGGGCAATCTCTGAATGGCACTGTGAAAAGTACAACAAGAGCTGGTACATTTGTGACACTGCCTGATGGGAGTGAAGGGTTCCTTCCCAGAGAAGAGGAAGCAGTAGCATTGTTTACCCTTATTGGGCAATCTGCTATGGAAGTTGGTAAACAGATAAGGGTTAAAGTATTGAATGTAGCACAAGGTCAGGCCACTTTGACAATGAAAGATGTGGAAAATGATGAAGATGATTTGCAATCGCTAAACATGGAGCTTAAGCGGGACTGGTCCAGAGGAACCAATGCGTTTGAGTTGGCTTTCCGTAGGAACAAGGAAATCTCTGCATTCTTGGATCAGAGGGAAAAGACAAAGGTACCGGAAGTACAAGCAGCTGCTGGAGCTACGGTGGGTACTGTACTTGATGCTGAAGTAGGCAGTGATTCAAGCCAGGACGAGAACAGCGAAACAAGCAAGGCTGAATTAGTTGAAGCTGATAGTTCAGTTTCCTCAACCAAAGCTGAAGGCAAAGAGGAGGTCAGCTCTTCCATAGAAGCCGCCACCACTAGCGTCGAGGAAGTTGCTACAGCAGATGAGGAAAGTGGTGAACAATTGAGCTATGTGTCAGCAGTAGCAACTGATGTTCCTTCCCCTGTATCTGAGGCCTCTTCTGAGGTGGGAATTGAGGATTCTACTTCTGTGGCAGATGCTGCCGAGGACCAAACTGTAGAATCTGAAAGCTCACCAGCAATTGGTGTTGAACTGACCTCCAACGGGGCCCCAGATAGCACTAGTGTGTCTTCAATTTCAGAAACTGAGGATAAACCTGCTGAACCAGAAGAATCTTCAGTAGTAGAAGAGGTCCCTGTTACTGCAAGTAGCGCAGTGGAGACAGAACCAGCTGCTGTCGCTGAGGCTGCACCGGCCTCGAGTGAGAAAACTGGTGCCGAGGTTGCTGCTGCTGGAGTCGCACAAGCAAGCACCACTACAGGTCGGTAGTAATTTTACCAGCGAGTCAGTGATGTTATCCCCTAAAGGCTTTGACATGCAATAATCTGATAAGCCATGCCTTATCTTCAAAAGCCTCTTGAAGAAGCAACTCTGCCTAATTAGAATAGGGGACGCTAGAATGGATTGCAAGAAACCTGTTCAAGCTACTGCTTTTTCCAATTACTCTCATGTTAATTTATTTGTTCCATTGTTGTTTCACACTTTGGTAAACTCCAAGGTTCAACACCTATCAATCCTTGAGTTCTACCCCTGATAGCCAAAAGGATTGACCTGGTTGTTATCCTTTGGCTGTACAAGATCATAAGTAACAATTCCACCTCACCTTCTACTGTATTCTTTAGATCAATGGTTTCTCCATAGTTGTGAATGTTATTTTCTTCCATCTGTGTTTCTTGTGACATGTCAACTGAATAGTCTACTCAAACTATTCTATATAACAAAAATATGTTACTTGTCTGCTGATGCGTTAAACACAAACAAAACTGACTTCCTAATGGTATATAATGTCCTATAACTTGGGTGATTACTATGTTTAATTAACTGCTTGGTTCAAATTTTTATTTCTATCATTTTTTTTGTTTATTGTACAATGTGATTGTGAAAAATTGTTCTCTAACTTGTTAGTGGTGCCAATTACGATTCCTATTAAAGCCTTGCATTTTTATTTTCTGTTTCTTATAATTACTTCATTCTCCTTCTTTATGGACAAGCTCTGCCGTGCATTTTCCTTACCAAAAGTTCACCGCCGTATTGCAATTTGTTGCTGAACTATTGCTAGAGCACCACAGGAATGATCTTTTAATGATTTTTGATAGTCTTTTCTACACTTGAGCAGCCACTATTTCTCCTGCCCTTGTCAAGCAATTGCGTGAGGCAACTGGAGCAGGCATGATGGATTGCAAAAAGGCTCTTACGGAAACAGAGGGGGACATTGAGAAAGCGCAGGAATTCCTACGAAAGAAAGGGTTGGCGGCTGCTGACAAGAGGGCCGGCAGAGCGACTGCTGAGGGAAGAATTGGTTCTTACATACATGACAGCAGAATTGGGGTCCTTATCGAAGTGAACTGTGAGACCGACTTTGTATCCCGAGGTGATATCTTCAAAGAGTTGGTAGATGATCTTGCCATGCAAGTTGCTGCTTGTCCCCAAGTACAGTACATCTCTATTGATGACGTCCCTGAGGAGGTTGTGAAGAAGGAGACAGACCTGGAGATGCAGAGGGAGGATCTCTTGTCAAAGCCTGAGCAGATCCGGGCTAAGATTGTTGAAGGACGTGTAAAGAAGAGGCTTGGAGAATTTGCATTGTTTGAACAGCCATTCATCAAGAACGACAAGGTCACAATAAGCGAATGGGTGAAGCAAACTATATCTACAACTGGAGAGAACATGAAGGTCAAGAGATTTACCCGGTACAATCTCGGTGAAGGGTTGGAGAAGAAAAGTCAGGATTTTGCTGCGGAAGTTGCAGCCCAGACAGCAGCGAAGCCAGCACCATCTGCTCCTCCAAAGGAGGACAAGCCTGCTGAAACGACTGAATCTGCTGAGAAGTAATGTCCCTCCTCATGCTTGAGTGTGCTTATGTTTGTGTGCGTGCATAATATGTGCATCAGTGTGTGTTTTAGGCATTTCTAACTGAACTATGCTGCTATGCTTTTTAGAGGTAACACCACTTACATTTGAAAAAAATGAAATACATGTTTCCAGGAAGCCAGCTGTTGCAGTTTCAGCTGCATTGGTAAAGCAACTCCGCGACGAAACTGGTGCTGGTATGATGGACTGCAAGAAAGCGCTGGCTGAGACCGGTGGTGAACTTCAGCAGGCTCAGGAGTTCCTGAGGAAGAAGGGTCTCTCATCTGCAGACAAGAAATCATCTCGCCTAGCTGCCGAAGGCCTTATTGGCTCCTACATCCATGACAACCGCATTGGATGCATGATTGAGGTCAACTCCGAGACTGACTTTGTGGCTCGCAACGAGAAATTCAAGGAGCTTGTGAATGACCTCGCGATGCAAGTGGTGGCATGCCCACAGGTTGACTACGTCTCGGTGGAGGACATCCCAGAAAGCATCATCGGCAAGGAGAAGGAGCTTGAGATGCAGAGGGAGGACCTGCAGTCCAAACCTGAGAACATCAGGGAGAAGATTGTCGAAGGGCGGATAGCAAAGAGGCTTGGGGTGATGGCCCTCCTGGAGCAGCCCTATATCAAGGATGATAGCAAGACGGTGAAGGATCTTGTGAAGGAGACGATCGCCTCCCTCGGGGAGAACATCAAGGTGCGGAGGTTTGTCCGGTACACACTTGGTGAGGATTGATTGATAAGACGGTGGTCTCAGTTATCGTCCGTACATGAGAAGTTGGGCACATTTTGATTCGAGAAGGTGCATAGCTGTTAGTTTTTACTCAGTTCCATCAGTAATTCTGTATCACCTGTTACTACTTTTCCTTGTTTTAAAAAACGAACTCCTTAGCACTCTGTACTTCTGTAGATGATAAGAGAGGTCAATATGTCCATCAAAGTATTACAAAATTACGGCAAATTAAATTTTCTATATTTTTCAGTGTTTTGTTTCAAAGTTCTTACCGATACCATTATCATAAATCAAAATGTAAGATTGATGCTAACAGATTGCTTAAAATTCCTTACGTATTACAATCAAATGAGGGGCTCCGTCATTGAAAATTGAAGACATCAGAAAATGAAACTAGAAGATGTCTTGACAATGTATTAAGGGGAGGGAAAGCTGTTGCTAAAGGCTAGACACAGCTGATGGACGCTCAGGGCTAATGTTACAGTATGATTTACAAAGACTCAACAGTATCCCTAAGATTTACATGCTACAAACAAGATGTATCTTTCTGAGCAGAGATCTTATCCGTCTCTACATGCTCATGTAAGTTACAGGAGCTACTTCATCCAGTGCAATTCAATGAATCAGCACACTCTTGTCACGGTTAAAAGGTCGAGCCCATCAACCCAACAGTAGCTCGTCACGAAGATTGCCCACCAAGTGACACCGACGCTAGAGATGATGCCCAGACCCTAGCATTCTTAGCTCCAGCCACGAGCCTCAACTTGCTCCACACCTTCCTCACATCCACAGCATGGGGCACGCATTCAAGCAGCTGGTTCAATTTGGCAAGGATTCCAAGGTTGATTTGCTGGAAGTATTGGGTCCAGAAGCCTTTGACGAGAGCGAAGAACTTTGGGAAGAAGAACAAGAATATCCTCAGGCAAATAAATAGGATACTGAATGCTAGGTAGGGTTCTCGCTTCACTGCTTCACTGATAGAGCTGTCCCAAAGCTTAGCATAATTCGTGCTCTGAACTGCGGTCCACTTCCGAGGACCAATATATGCAGTTGGTTCTTGACCTGCATGAAGCCAACTCTTGCTTGAGTAGAGCAAAGTAACATAAATTGTTTTAATCTTTTCGACCAATAATATTAAAATTTTCTAATTGTTATTAACCAATAACAGTGCAGCATGTAACAATTATAATCTAATATAACAGTAGTTGCTATACATTCAGCATAGTTCATATCATTACATTAAAGCGGGAAAATGAATACATATAACAGAGACACGTACAGAAAAACGAATACACCACACACGCACAAACACACACACGCGCGCGCGCGCGCACACACACAGAGAGAGAGAGAGAGAGAGAGAGAGAGAGAGAGAGATGCGCACTGATAGACACACACGGGCAGACACACACAGACACAGACACATAGATCAAAACCGCACTAACTGCATGATGTAACTAGTGTTTTGTATAATAAACATTGCAAGATTTGAACCACAAATTTTAATACATAATAAAAAATAAAGCATACCTGTTACAGCAGTGTAAAAGTTGGCCATAGAGTCGAGATCTTTAGAACCAAGAGGCCAGAATGCGTATGATCCATGAGCTATTATTATGGAAGGCAGGGTACGGACAGCGTATCTTGAAAAAATGCTGCAAAGCATAAAAGGAAAGAGGTTTTAGCTATGGGCTTCGGCTATATTAATTCCCATCAAATGTAATAACTACACTACAGCATATTAGGGGTCTTACGCAGGCATGACGTTAGACTCTTCAACAGCCAAGTGCTTAATCTGTGGAAACATTGAGCTCAGATCATCAAAGATTGGTCTCATTCGTTGTGAGAAAGGGCACCAAGATGCATAGAAAAGGACAGCTGTGTACTCTTTCTGGCCATCTAACATCCTGACAAGTTCCTCCCCATTAACCTGCCAAAATTTTTGAAGTGAGCTTCATATTAGACACCTCAGATCCAAAGTGACCCAGGAAACGTTACACTACACATTACACAATAGAACTCCCAAGACAAAAGAGCAAAGTTATCATATTGTTATTCTCTTTTGCAAAAAATCTAGTCCCTACAGCATATTGGCAATACAAAGTTATTATGGGCTATCCATAATCCATGTATAACACTCCCTTGTCACATTTATGCCTCTTGCCCAAAATTAAAGACAAAAGTACATACAACGGCCGTCGAATTTAAATGGTTTGCCAATTAAATTCCATTGATGCACCATGTACATCTCTACCAGCCCCTGTTCCTACAAAGAAGCACTCCTTCATCACTCTAAATTAGTACCTAGCTTTCCCATTAGTGCTACACTGCTAAACACTATCAAATGAACTTTTGAGTCAGTCCAACTAGGACCATGTGCACCATACACTTAACAACTGAGGAACACACAAATAATACAAGAAAAACAATTCACTTGTTGGAAAGTTGTCAACTCAACCAAAAACAAAATGCAAAGCAAATCACAAGCGAGAAACAGGCAATAATTATGACCAACCAGGAATTCAGGGGCATATTCACATATAAATATTTGGCAAAACCTAATGCGATGATAAAACGAAAGGCCAACAACATAGGCTACGCATTACGCTGTTCTTGATACTCCTGCGTTGACTAGTTTAGCTATCTTTGAAAAATAAAGATAGAGCAGGTAAATTCCGGAAGGGAATCACGAAAGCGATTAAAAGGAAAGCACCGAACGCCAATCCACTAAGCAGGTTTGTCACTAGCGGTCTCGCCGAACTTTGAGAACACAGGATTATGTACCCATGGCTCCCCAGGGGAATCCACACTAATCAGTGATAAAACCATTTTTTTGATACGGAAACAGCATCAAGAAGTATGAACAGCACCGAAATTTCCCAACATCAGCATCGGAGCGCGCGCAAGATAGAGATCCGCCAAGAACCGTACGCCGCGACGCCCGATTCACCCTCCCGAAAGCACAATTTTTGCTGCCAACCAAACAGCCAAACGGCCAGAGACAGAGCTGGGAGACACACGGACCTCCTCGGCCGGGTACCCCTCCGCCGAGACGGGGCAGCTCTCCCGCAGCGCGGCGGCGAACGGCGGCAGCCCGCCTGCCAGGCCCGGACACCGCCTCGAATCCGGCTCCACCGGCGCCTTATCGCTTCCAGATGCAGCAGCCGGCGCCGGCGAGGGGAGCAGCGCCAGCAGCAGGAGGAAGGGGAGGAGGCGGCCGGCCATGGCGACGGAGGCGAGAAGAGGGAGGGGAAGGGGGAGTGAGATTTCTTGGTTTTCTGGAGGGTCAGCTTTGGGAATCTTTCGAGATTTGGTGTGCTCTTCTTGGAATTGGGGTCGGATGGACGGCCGTACTCTTAACGGTGTTGGATAATAGCTGCAACCTGTATATACCGTGTATTTGAGGAGGAGTACACGGATGTATTTCAGGGTTTAGTGGTTTGTTTGTATAGATTGTTGATATTTATCCTTACTCAACCACAACCTTGCTAGCTCAGTAACTCTCCTACGCATGGACTGTTTGGATTGGAATTTGGATGATACCTCACTGGATGAGTTTACACTTGCCGTTGTGTGAGGTTAGAGTTTTTTTGACGGGGATGTGAGGTTAGAGTTAGGATGACATTGTGTTATATACGAATGAGAGACGGATTTAGATACATAGCGTACGTGATACGTGAAGATATGGTGATGCTGCATAGAATGATAAGTTATGTTACTATACTTGTCGGTGGGGATTCAATATCCACACCCAAATTCATATTTAGAATGGGAACATATCAGGTGCAAACCAACCTTTCCGTGCAAACTATGGAAACTTCAATCTGGACCACACGATATTGATCCAAGGGTGCACTCAGGGGAGGTGGGAGGAGTGATTTGCAATACGACTTTGCAAATCACCCCTCCCACCTTCCCTGAGTTTTGCAAATCACCCCTCCCACCTCCCATGAGTGCACCCTTGGATCAATATCACGTGGTCCAGATTGAAGTTTCCATAGTTTGCACGGAAGGGTTGGTTTGCACCTGATATGTTCCCATTTAGAATACAGTATTTAGGGTAGGGTATGGACAAAATAACTGCACCTATTCAAACTTGGATACGGATAGGGCACCTTTTGGATATCACTTTGTCGAGATCACTTATTCAGAAATTAATCAAAACACTTGCTCTGTTATGTGAAACAACAGTTGTTTTATCCACTGCTTCCCTCATGCAGCTTGTCTACTATTACCCACTGAATATACCCACCTTCATTGGGTATTATCCATTTTAGTCGGGCATGGATAATCCTATTCCATATGGGTACGGGGAATGGTGGAGATGGGCATGGATTGTAATTAGTAGGCATGTAAAGAGAATAAGTTGCAGCTGTTTGGATGTAGTCCTGGCTCAGGCAGCGGTCCTGGCCCCAGGCTCAAGAATTCGAGCACTTGGATCAGCTGCTTGGCACAGGCAGCTTCTCCAGGGTTCCATCCAAAGAAGCCCACCATGCAGAATAGAAGCGTGAGTCAAAACAAGGCAATATTAGCATCATTGTGGAACTTCGTCTAATGGTCAATAATATAAATGTGATTCTATGAATATAATGTAAATATAATATAAGATGAATCGGTAACACAATAAAAGACATGAGTTGCTTCCTCTAGGGTTGCGCCATCGACCTCTTTGTTCTTTCTATAAGGTGGCTTATTGGCGATAAGAAGCAGGGAGCCATTCTTTATCATCATATTAGTTTTTAGATCAATTGCCTCTAGAGTTTAGGGTTCTGCCATCGACCTCCTTGTTCTCTCTACAAGGTGGCTCATGGCGATAAGAAGCATGAGCCGTTCTTTATGATCCTATTGGTTTTTAGATCAATTGTCTCTAGCATTTTGGGTTCTGCCATCGACCTCCTTGTTCTCTCTATAAGCTGGCTCATGGCGATAGAAGCAGGGAGCCGTTCTATGATCCTATTAGTTTTTAGATCGATTGCCTCTGGTGTTGAAGTAGATTTTAGATCCAATGAAGCCAAGGCGGCTGCTACTTCTGGTATTGATATGAAGATATTGTTCTTCGTTGATAACACGCTGGTGTCAATATCAACTTTCCAACAAGGTGTATCTACCTCAATGAAGCCAAGACGTCTGCTAATTCTGGTATTGATATGAATATATTGTTCTTCACTGATAACTCGCTAGTGTCAATATCAACTTTCCAACAAGGTGCATCTACCTCCATGAATCCATGGTGACAATTACTTCAGGTATTAATATGAAGATATTGTTCTTCGTTGATAACTCGCTGGTGTCGATATCAACTTTCAACAAGGTGCATCTATCTCAACTTGCATTAAACGAGCTAGAGGTTTTGGTCTACAAGGCATGTCTACTTGGCCAAACAAGATTTGGGCAAAGAAACTTATCTCTAATCCATTTTAGTGTTTGGGTGCTACAACGTGAATGTCATTTCATTTACATTATGTACTGGTGAAGATAGTTGTCGTCGCATGATGACATATCTTTTGAGCAGGTCAAAACTAGTCGTTTGGTGTTGATGGCGCTCGTTAGCCCACATCTCTCATAGTGAACTAAGCTAGAACTACCTTGGTCACTTGGATAGGTTGTTGCATCGGTCACTCTTTAATTTTGACGTGTCGGCCGGCTCTGGCAGCATGAATCAAGCAAGCATTGAGGCAAAACAACCGAAGAAATCACAACTGTCTTAATGCATATTTTCTATTTATTTATGGACCTTAATTATGCTGTGAAATTAAAATATATAAAATTCACCAAATTATGCTACTATTAAAAATAATCCAAATTTTTATGGCCCATATAAGGGAAGAAGAAAATTTAGAGCCTTAAAAAAGAATGTTAGTAATTTATAAAATTATTTCCCATCATAAGTTACATATAAATTGTGAAGATCGAGGAACTTTAGAAGGAACTTGACAGTTCTTTATGTAACTTATGATGGGAGGTAGTTGTAGAAATTATCGCATCCCATGTGATGAATATTAATTATCTCTTCATAAATTTTTAAAGTATTTTGGTGTCATAAAATTCTGATAAGTTTTTAAAATAGACTAGTCCGGTGAATTCATCAAAGATACATATGAGTTTTTAAGTGAAATGGGTTTGTCTCCATTTGTTTTCGCAAAATTTAGAAGTGACTTGGAAATTGTTTTGCTCATCTTAACCGATGAAGTATTGGAAATATTAAATAAAGAACGGAAGTTAGTGCTCAATGTCATATAAGGGAAGAAAAAAAATTATAGCCATAAAAAAATAAGTCATCTTCTAATATCAAATAAGAAATTGTCTCGATATGCATCAACAGATAATATTTAATGGAAAACAGATCCAGGCTGCAAATGTGATGAGCTGCCTTGCTCTGGTGTGAAAGAAAATTGGGCCTGCTTGGTTAGCAGCCACACTTCGCCACGCCATTGGTTTGGCAGCCACGCAAATCAAGGTAATGCTTGGTTGGTGATTCGGTTATGGCTGCCACACGGATTTCTAGTTGTTTTCCACACTGCAGCTTTGGCGGAGGATTTTAACACCACAGGTTGTGGCGGAGGCGCGCGTGGCGTGGCTGGTGAAGGCCACCAACCAAGCAGCCCCAAAGAGTGATGAGCTGGGAACTGAAACCACGTCAGTCCAACGTGTCCCTGCCGTTTTGCGCCGTCCAAACTTTTCCTTTACACTTTCTTTGCAGTGCCCACCTGCCGTTAGCACTTGCCCAACTCTCTCAATCTTAATGCACGCTGGGTTTGCTTGCCATGCTGGGCTGTCTGGGCAAAGTTGAACCAAGGTCCCTGTCATACGTTTGAATAATGTAATGGTCCTCTATATTTTTTCACTTGCTCGATCTCCACTGTTTGGGGTATTCTTCACCATGGATGCATGATTGCATATCTTTGCACGAGTGGACGACAATCAACGAGAATACCCAGATAATTTTGGGTTGGAACATTCTCACTTCTATATCTATATAATTTGTCTCTAGCTTTAATAATCACATGTATGAATAATTGGTCGTGACCTAGTTCTATAAGAAAATTTGACAAGAAAACTTTTTGAAGGAAAAAATGTCCATCAACATGGTTTGGTACGTCATGGTGGGGCCTTATAAGAATTTTCTCTTCTTTTAAAAAAGTCCAAATTTTCTCTTAGAACCAATATATCTACCAAAAGAATGGTGCACTTGGTTCATAAATATCTCCGCAAGTAAGCATGATGACAAAAGGGAATTCAAAAATGAAAGTTACATTCAAAGCAGTTGTCAACCAGGGAAACATCAAGCCACCAGATGGTTTATTGTACACATGCCTACCGTGTAAATTTTTGTGGCGCATGCAGAAGCTTAATGTGTTCAGATCCTGGCCTCTCGCAATCAGTCGTTGTTACAGGTTTTGAAAATGTGAATGTTGAAAAGCAGCGACAGTGCCATGCTGTAATTGACTTCCAGCAAGGTTTAAGCTGGCTAGCTCGACTAAGCTGTTTAACTTAGGATATTATCAAAAAAATTGGTAAGTTGCTTGAGTTGTAGAAATCTTGGACTTTCCTCTATCTGCTGTAATGAGCTTGCTTATATTGATATATAAGGTGATATTCTATTCTAAATTACATGAAGGCCTCTGGAGAAATATCCAATTACATAGTCTTCTTCCTCAAGTCACCAATCCCTGGTATAAATCAATGTTTACACATGGTATCTTAAAATATTTGACTATCACTCATATCTTGGACACCAGTCACCCGCAACCACCAGTTTAGGTTCCCTGTTGCAACATCATCCTGATGTAATTGTGCCAGAGACACATTTCTAAGTTTGGACCCACTCTGCTTATCCATGATATAGATCCTCAAGGCCGTTTATTTAAGGGAAGTACGTACCATGTTTTGGTTTAACCAACAACACCGCTTCATCATCTGATAGCGGTGTCAATAGGAGGCAACACTGTTTCAGTCATAACTCATCACATCAGGATTAGGTAAATATTATTATTACATGTTGCTGACAATTGCAGCAGGACACGACAGTTTTTCTTTTGGTTAGCAAACACCTGGGTCTAGACCAAATATATATTTGGTTCTCGAATATGTTGAGATGGTAGCTTCGCCTCGTAAAGCATCTAATTTTTTTATGGAAGCTTCTTCCCGCCTCTGCGTTTCCGCACATAGTCACCATATTTTTTTAATTTGACTTTCTGGTGACTTATAATTAAAAGAAAAATTGAACAGCAACCTAACATATTAAATCAGGTAATAAATTTTCTTTGCCTAAATTTGCATCACAACACGTTCTTTTTTCCTTTAAAAAACAATAACCAAAGATCCAACATTTTTGATAGTAGGAAAAAAAGCCCACCAAATTTGGGCTGGGCTACGTGTAGAAACATTTAGGATCCGATCCATTTATCCATGAATTAGTGTGGTGTCATACCAGAAGAAGGCCCGCGGTATTATTTGGGGTTTGGCCCATTGATTGTCGCGTGGTAGGAAGTTACAGGCCCGCAACGTGTCCAGAGAAATTCACCTCTCCATATCGGTCAGATGTGCTCACTCAGAATATAAACCAACAAGAGGCTTGTGAACGGTAAGAATGGCCCGTTTGATTTCTACTATTCATTGCTTTGAATTTTTTTTCTTTTCTGAAAGAAACTATTTAATCGAGTAAAACCATTTTTACCCTAAAAAGGAAATTTATTTTTTGCTAGGTATGTATATTTACTGCATAGCAGAAATAAATACACTGTTGATCTCAATCCCATACATTAAGGGCAGAGCTGGATAAAGACCGAGCTAAAATACTATGTATTTTTGAACTAAAATTAATTATATCCAAATTAGATTGTGAAGAAGCCATAAGGGCCATGATAAATTACCACCCCTTTATATCTAACATTTCTTTCCTTTATGATTTTATTTGGGTTGTGATCTACCGATCTTGGCTGGTACTAAACAATCTCAGCACAGTTCAAGCAGCACTACTAATTCTCTTAGATGTTGTTTACCTAGCATTTGCAGTAATTACCTGCATCCATTTACACAAAGGGAGATAATAAGATTTATCTAGGCTATTGCCTGTATATATACGTTCCTGTGTAAAGCTGCAGTTAATTATATATATACAACGGGAGTGGCACGCCAAAGTACAGGTTGCCATGGCCGGTGGCAGCAGGGCAGCAAGAGGCTTCAGGATTCCGACCACCACCGCGGCGGCGTTGCTGCCGGTGGTGGCGGTTGTGCTGCTCCTAGCGGTGACATTGCTCTCTGCCCCTGCGGCGGCGCTCCCTGTCCCTGCTGCAGGTTCGCAACCACACGCGCCACCGCGGTACAGGGGGCCAGTCGTCGGTGCCGGCGGCACACCTGGCCGGCAGTGGCGGAGCCACAGGGGGGGCTGAGGGGGCTCCAGCCCCCCCTACACTGATGGAACAATGAAGAAAACAAAGAGAGAAAGAGGGAGTAGAAGAAGAAAATGATGAAAAAAATTGAAGATGAGGAGAAAGAAAGGAGCTCAGCCCCCCCTAATCTCCATTCCTAAATTCGCCATTGCTGGGCGGTGGTCGTCGGTGGTGAGCAAGGTCGTCTCGCCCTACAACCGCCACTGGGCCTTCGGCCGCGCCGGAACGTCCCCGCCGTCGTCGTCGTGGATGAGCAGGGCGGGGGCTTGATATGGAAGAGGCCCCCGCCCTCCGCGCCTAGCGGCACGACCAACGCAAGGGCCCCACAGCAGGCCCCAACGTCGGCGCCGGCGGCGGCGCCATCGATGGTTGCGCAGTGATGATGCTAAGCTTAGGGGGTGTTTTGCATAACGCACGCTTCTCAATGCACTTTTTCTCTCTATGCACGCGGACCAACGCATACCTATTTTGAAAAATGGGGTGAAGTAAACACCCCTTAGTGATGCTTGCATGCTGTTCTAGCGTGTACCATTTTGTCATTTCAAAAGAATTACTACTTCGAGACAAGAATTTTTCGGTGAGGAAAAGAACCACCCTGTCGAAATAGTTTTGCAAAAAAGGGAAAATCGTGTGGTCTCTGCGGTAGCTTGCATCAAATATTTGATATTTACACTCGCATATCTGACCCCAGTGGGCCACAAATTTAAGTTCCAGTTGCATGACCATTCAGTGGGGCAATGGTGGGCCCAGAGAAATTCAAGGCTCTGCAAACCAACTTGGGCCTAGGGCCACTATCGTTACGGCCCAGAAATTCTCCTATACCGCTCTTAAATTTTGCTGGCCCACTCCTTCTCACCACGGCGCGGCCCAAGTCGTTGACCCAGCAACACCAAAGGCGCAGACGCGGCCCACTTGCGCCTGGGACCTCGCGTCGCTCGCTGCTCGCGTGTCCGCCGTCTCCTCTCCACCGCCGTCGTCGCCCGGCACTCGCCGACGACAGGGAGGGCGGCTCGGGCGGTCGGGCCTCGGGTGGGCGATGGCGCGGGGCCGCTGCGGCCCGCGGGACAGCGGGTATACGGCGAGACGCGCTGCGGCGGCGCCGGGCGCAGAAAGCAGGTCCGTTCGTCCTCTTAATTTCCCCAATCCGGCAATCCCCGTGACGCGTTATGATATAGTTAGACTGATAGTCTGAGAGTGATGTAAATGTGCCACAAGTAAGCAGGTCAGTGTTATCCTCTTCCTGTCCTGATTCCTATAACTCCACATACTCGTACACTGACAACTCAAATGAACATCCTGATCTGCAAAACACCACTTTATTCTTGCTAAGGTAGTAAGGTCTATTGAAAGACGACGGAGAACATGCTGAGACAAAATAACAAAACAAACTGCAAGCCACCATGGAACGCACACATGTGGACTGTTAACCCAAATGTAGGTTTGCGATGGTTTAGTTTTGCATCAAACACGAAGTATGTGTAAATTTGATGGTCGTCTTGTCTGGCATGCACGAAGAACACTCTAAATGTTTCCTTGAAGCTCAAGTCCCGGAATACTGACGAATATAGGAATTGCCAGAAACCTGCATAAAAGTAGTATATATACATATGAGATTTATTAAGCAGGAAAAATATCTAGTACATACGCATATCGGAATGCAATTGTGGTGGAGAAATTAACGAGAAAATAATATTACATTGAAATCAAAGCACCAAACATTCTTGTATTTACCTCAATGGAGTCCACTGACGGAGTGTAGTATCCATGTATGCTGAGTTCGGAAAAATTGGTTGAACCGGGGTTGTTGATGATTATTTTACGGCGGACAATACCACGAGCCATAGAAACTTTTCCGGTTCCTCCAATAATGCTCCACTCACAGTCCCGCACAGGATTAAGCCCTGCCACTTGAAGTGTTGAGCTGCTGAACCTGTTTTGTGCACACAAAAGCATAGTGCAGAGTCAGAAAGTTTTAGCAAACAAAAAATATTATTTTGGTTGACACTGAACATTGAAAAATGGTATGAGTACATTTGTGTCAAGAAATAGTTTCAGAATATGATAGTTCTCCCATGTTTGGTAACTATACTACCAGAAAAATAATTGTTGAAGTTGTGACTGATGGAATACTTATTTGAAAGACATTTTGTGGTGCCATTGATGAATAAACAAATTACTTACAAAGAAAGTGTTAGTGAAAAGATTCTTACCTGCTTTCATCATCGAACACTAAGCACAAAGTGTACCAGAGCGTATCTTTGGTAGAGAGGTAGCTTTGGAACTTGTCTACATTGCTCGCCCGATGATTTTTGCATTGGGTCCTGGCCCATCGGACAGAGTCCGATCAAGCATCTCAACTGAACCAAACTGAAGGCAATTGAGATAGCGTGGAATGATTAATTAATTAGGGTATACAATGGATGTACATATATAGGCAGCCCTGAGAGAGGTTTATAGAAATAGAACCAATCAGGAGAATACTTGCCTAACCTAACCAAGGAAGGCACGGCTGATAGTCCCCTAGGGCGGCGTGTGGCCATCCTTGCAAGGGATGCGCCCAGCCCCTAGGTCAGGCGCCATGCGCCTCATACTGAGCCCCACGCCCCCTATTGGGCCTAGGTACGCATAAACAGATACATATCTAACACCCCCCCCCCCCCCGCAGTCGGATCGTCAATAGCCTGGACGTTCAGACTGGACCTGAACTCTGTGAAAACAGAAGACGGCAGGCCTTTGGTGAAGATGTCGGCGTACTGAGAACTGGTAGGACCATGAAGAACGCGGACAACTCCTGCAGCAACACGCTCCCGAACAAAATGAAGATCAATCTCCACGTGCTTGGTACGCTGATGCTGGATGGGGTTGGAAGACATGTAAACTGTACTGATATTATCACAGTAGACCAAGGCAGCTCGACGCATTGGTGTGTGTAGCTCGACGAGAAGTTGGCGCAGCCAAGAAACCTCAGCAACGGTATTAGCAACAGCCCTGTACTCAGCCTCAGCGCTGGAACGAGAGATGGCAGTCTGACGCTTCGAAGACCAAGAGACGAGATTGTCGCCAAGGAATAGTGCATAACCTGAAGTGGACTTGCGGGTGTCTGGACAACCAGCCCAGTCTGCATCTGAATAAACTATGAGATCAGATTGAGCAGACGGGCGCAAGTGTAAACCCAGGTGGAGAGTGCCACGGACATAACGCAGGATCCTCTTGAGCGCAGCGAGATGAGGCTCACGAGGGTCATGCATGTGAAGGCAGACCTGCTGAACGGCATAGGCAATGTCCGGACGAGTAAAAGTCAGATACTGCAAGGCACCAGCAAGACTCTGGAAATCCATAGGATCAGCAACAGGGGCGCCATCAGCTGCAGCAAGCTTCGGATTCGTGTCCACCGGAGTAAAACAAGGTTTGCAATCAGCCATACCAGCACGGTCAAGAATCTCCAACATATACTGTCTTTGAGACAGAAGAGGGCCATCACCAGAACGCTAAACATGCATACCCAGAAAATAATGAAGCTCTCCCAGATCCTTCATAGAGAACTCCTGCTGAAGGGCACTGATGATGCGACGAAGCAATGGTGTTGACGAGGCAGTGAGGACAATATCATCCACATAAAGGAGCAGATAAATAGTGTCAGCACCTTGATGATAGATGAACAGAGAAGTGTCCATCTTAGCTTCAACAAAACCAAGCTACAGGATGAAGGCGGCAAAACGAATGTACCAAGCATGGGGCGCCTGCTTCAGACCATAAAGAGAGCGATTAAGCCAGTACACATAGTCAGGATGAACAGGATCCTCGAAACCTATAGGCTGGGAGCAGTAGACTGTCTCTGACAGATGACCGTGAAGAAAGGTGTTCTTCACATCCAGCTGATGAATCGGCCAGTGGCGAGAGACAGCCAACGAAAGAACAGTGTGAACTGTAGCAGGCTTCACAACCGGACTGAAAGTTTCATCGAAATCAATACCCGGGCACTGTGTGAAGCCTCGAAGAACCCACCGAGCCTTGTAGCGCTCAAGTGTACCATCCGCCTTGAACTTGTGCTTGTAAACCCACTTTCCTGTCACAATATTGGCGCCATGAGGGCGAGGAACAAGATCCCAAGTGCCATTGGAGAGCAGGGCGTTGAATTCCTCCTGCATGGCGCCCCGCCAGTTTGGGTCGGCAAGGCCGGCCCGATACGTGCGGGGAACAGGAGACAGTGATGAGACGGCGTAGATGGACGGAAAGCGGACGCCGCGCTTCCCACGAGTGGTCATGCCGTGTTCGTTAGACACGGACGGGACTGGGACAGCGCCACGAGGGAGTGCCGGAGACGAAGTCCGAATTGGCGCATGTACCGCCTTGCGAGAGTAGACGTGGACGACGTCGTGAAGGGGGCGGCCGACCGCCATGGGAGCAGCCGAAGGATGCCGTCCTGCAGCCGGAGACGGGGCTACTGCCTGCGTGGGAGCAGGACAGGCCAGACCGGCTGTCTGAGTCGAAGAGGAGATGCCGGGCGCAGCAGCCTGCGCAGGAGCGCTGGGCGCGCTGGGCGCCAGGCCTGCTAGTCGCGCCGCAGGAGCTGCGCCAGGCGCAGCAGTAGCAGTAGCAGCAGCCGGTGATAGGGCTGCTGTGCTTGATGCAGGTGGAGCAGGCCCCGGCGTCCGGACAGCAGGAAGAGCCCCCGGCGCAGCAGGAAGAGCCCCCGACGCAGGGACGAGCGACGACGAGGCTGGTGACGACGGGGCAGCCCCGCCAATGGAGGCAGGGATGCTGCCTGGCGAGGAAGCACCGCTAGGGGCAGCAGAGGTCGCCGTGACCGCACGTGGTCGTGCGGGGGCCGCCAAGGGCTGAGTCGCGTCGCCAGAGATACCTGTAGGCACACACTGTATGGGACCAATGGGGGCCAGTACAAGGTTAGTATGATCCATAAGATATTTGAGATCCGCTGCAACCGAAGGTGAAGGCTGCGAGGAGAACGGAAATGAGGTCTCATCAAAGACAACATGGCGAGAGATGATGACCCGGTTAGACTGTAAATCAAGGCAGCGGTACCCTTTATGATTAGCGGAATATCCAAGGAAAACACAAAGAATTGAACGAGGAGCAAGCTTGTGAGCAGCCGTGGTGGAGATGTTCGGATAACACAAGCAACCAAAAACACGCAGATGATCGTAAGTCAGCGAAACACCAAACAAAGCAAAGTGTGGTGTGGAAGACTGCAGTGTTTTGGTGGGGAGATTGTTCAAAACATATGTCGCTGTGTGAAGAGCCTCGACCCAATAGGATGGAGGCATACTGGCCTGAAAGAGTAAAGAGCGAGCGGCATTGTTAATTGTGCGAATAATGCGCTCGGCTTTACCATTCTGAGGCGATGTGTAGGGGCATGACATGCGGATGTGCACGCCATGGGTGAGGAAGAAGGTGAGTGTGCTGGAGTTGTCAAACTCGCGCCCATTGTCGCACTGGATGGCCTTCATAGTGACGCCAAACTGTGTACGTACATAAGAGAAAAAGTTTGCGAGAGTGGAAAAGGTGTCAGATTTCACCCGAAGGGGAAAGGTCCACAAATAATGAGAACAGTCATCAAGAATAAGTAAATAATATTTGAAACCAGACACACTGGGAACCGGTGAGGTCCACAAATCACAGTGAATGAGATCAACATTATTAGTAGCACGAGAGTGTGATGACTGAAACGGCAAACGAGTATGGCGACCTAGCTGACAAGCGTGACATAGAGTGCTAGGAGCTTTATTACAAAACAGGATGACTGATGCGACTTTGGCTAAGACTTCATGACCAGGGTGACCGAGACGACAATGCCATAGCGAGGAGGTGGAAGCAGCAGTGAGCGCATGAGCCGAGGGAAACTGTAGAGGGTACAGCGGTCCTGAGCTATTGCACCTGATGATCACCTTCTGAGACGCGAGATCCTTCACAGAACAACCAACGGGGTCAAATTCAACAATAGAGCAATTGTTATCGGAAGTAAACTAGCGAACGGAAATAAGATTCTTAATAAGTCAAGGAGAAACAAGGACATTATTAAGAGACATATGACCGGGAAGTGAAGCAGCGCCAGTAGCAGTGACAGGGAGCAAAGAGTCGTCACCGACAACAATTGATGAAGGAAAAGGGTACCGCAGAGTAAAAAGGTGTGAAAGAGTGGAAGGACTGGAGGTCATGTGAGAGGTAGCACCTGAGTTGAAGTACTAGTCAGCCTGCAGGGGTTGCTGGAGAGACATGGTACTGAACGTCGAAGCAAGGGACTGCTGATCCCAAGACGACGGGAGGCCAGTCATGGGCTGCTGGAACCCGGGTGGCACCGCAGGAGTGCCGTAGGGGAACGGAGCTAGGGCGCCGAAGAACTGGACGCCTGGGGGTGTGCGCCGGGTCGGGCAGCCTAGATGGGCACCTGCAGCGCCAGCTGCTGGGCGACCAGCGCCTGCTGGTTCGGCGCCTGGCCAGCAGAGGCGCTGGTCAAGATCGGCGTGGCGATGGGAGGCCGCGGACCAGGCCACATCTAGATGGTGCCTGTCCACGAGTTGTAGAAGGTAGGCCAGGGCGGGGGCGCCTGACCAGAGGTGGACGAAGAGCGGCTGCCCGAGCCGCCGGCGCTCGCTGAAGTCGAGGCGAAGTTGCCGCCCTTGCCCTTGCCAGAAGGACCGCGCTTGCCACGGCCACCTCCAAAGCCCTTCCCGCCGCTGGAGTTGGCGCCCTTGCCCTTGCCGCCATCGTCCCCCCCTCGAGCCGAATCTGGGAGGGCGTTGGGGGGCCGGGGCGGGTGGATGCTGGGAGGACGGAGCGGAGGCGGTTCCGGTGAGGAGCGCGGTAGAGGGTGTAGAGGCCTGGTTTGCCAAGGTTAGCTCCTCAAGAACGAGGTCATCGCACACCTGCAAAAAAGAAGGGAACGGATGTCCCCGGTGAAGATGACGGCCGATGGAGGCGAACTTCTCGTTGAGGCCGCGAAGGACGTTGAGGACGAGGGTACAGTCAGAGATGGTCTCGCCTAGATCGGCGAGGTCCTCAGCCATGCGCTTGAAGCGCTTGCAGTAGTCCGTCACGGAGAGGTCGCCCTGGACAAAGGTCCGAAACCGGGCGTCGAGGTGAAGAGCCGAGTTTCCCGGTTCCCAAAGTACTGGGCCTCGATGGCGAGCCAGGTGGAGCGGGCGGTGGCGCCCTGGGCGCTGCGCGACATGACGATGTCGAGGAGGTCGCTGGAGAGCGTCCCGTAGAGCCAGGACCAGACGACACAGTCCATGCGCGTCCAATCTAGAGAGGAGAGGGCGGACGGATCCTGGTCGACATGCTCTTGCAGCGAGTACTTCCCAAGGGTGAGAAGAAACTGCTCGCGCCACCGGGAGAAGTTGCCAGAGTTGACGTCGAGGACGACGGGGACGAGGCTCCGGATACTCTGCACGGCCACCGCCTAGGCGTGCAGGTTGAGGACAACGGCGGCCTCGTGAAGGAGGAGGGCGCCGGAGAGGTCCCCACCAGCCCGACCGTCGAGGCCAGGGTCGGTGGCAGCAGAGTGGACGTCATCGTCGTCGTCGAGGGCGGCGGCAGCGGCCTTGCGCTCGCGAGCAGCGACGTCAAGGGCTTCACGGGCGTGAGCAGCAGCTGCGTCGCACTCGTTAGATGCAGCAACAGCCGCTGCTTCGGCCTGCCGGGCACGAGCTAGGGCAGCATCGCGTTCGGCTAGGCGAGCGGCGCGGGCGTCGGCGAGGCGCTTGGCTTCGTCGGGGTGCTGCTGCTCAGCAGCCTTGGCGGCGGCGGCGGCGGCAGCAGGATCCTCGGTCTCCTTGGTGGCAGCGTCGACGATGGAGGGAGGAGCCATCGGGCAGCGACGGTCAGAGGACCGGTGCGAGATGGGGGTGGGGGCGGCGCAGGAACAAGGGCCGGCGGCGCCCTAGGCAGCGGAAGCGGGATCGAGGGGATCCCGGTCTATTGATACCATGAAGGCAATTGAGATAGCGTGGAATGATTAATTAATTAGGGTATACAATGGGTGTACATATATAGGCAGCCCTGAGAGAGGTTTATAGAAATAGAACCAATTAGGGGAATACCTGTCTAACCTAATCAAGGAAGGCACGGCTGATAGCCGGCCCTAGGGCGGCGTGCGGCCATCCCTGCAAGGGATGCGCCTAGCCCCTAGGTCAGGCGCCATGCGATACTGGGCCCCACGCCCCCTATTGGGCCTAGGTAAAGCTAATACCTGGGCCCCCTCACGCATAAACAGATACATATCTAACACAAACCATGTAGGTCCTCCTTTATTTACCGTCCATACTGCGTTAGCATTTGCTCCATCAAACTTTGTAAGCCCTGTCTATAGGGTCATATGAACCTCTTCTTCAGCAGCAAGGACGCTTCCTGCACAGCTACAAAAAACGAGCATGCAAAGAGCAACTATCGCTTGATAGGTCATCATGGCTAGTAATATGAGGAAGGAAATAGTAGCTAGCGCTGTGGGTGTTGGCTAGCTGGTGTAAGCTATTTCCTTATCCATATACTTCTAAGGAGGGATGAGTCCTATTTATAGACCGCATGGTGGGAGCATTGAGAACATTGTGAGCTGTGCATCTACGCAGCTAGTAGCCTAGTACATACATGGTTACCATTTTCCATAGCACATCACAATTTTAGTCACGACCGTACAATTATAAGGAAAAACTTGAATGGTCTTCTCAGAAGAAAAATCTTGAATGGTTCTCATAGTTCCTGTTGTTGTAGATCTAGTTCACCGTTTCTCCTAGGTCATATCTTGCTTACTTCTTGTTATAATTTCTCCATTTCTCCGATTATTTGGATTGTCCTCAGAGAGAAAACTGGTAGCTAGAACTATCCTATGATTTGGAAGGACGTACTGTGTACTGTGTAAACATTTTTACTGAAACTTTGTTTTTTTGGGACAAAAAAAGCATTTCTAGGAAGTTGCGTTAGCATTTTTAAAACTTTCTATGGGAATATAGTTCTGACAAGAGAGCTGGCTAATTTTTTCCCATGCAAACTGCATGTTGTGTGAATTTTTTGACAATCACGAGAACTCTATTAATCTGAAGCAGGATTACAATCCATCTCGGTTACTCTCAGCATGTTGTGTGAATTGATGAAACTGATCTCATGCATCTGGAACAATTGACCAATCTCACCTCAAATCTAGTTGTTAAAATAGGTTTCCTAAGTTCGAGACATCATGTGCATATTATTAATCATTTGTGTCAGCATCCTTTTAACATTTAGTGATAATGTTTTAGATAGCTTGTACGAAAAATATCTTGCTCAAAAGATTCCTAGGATCCTATATATGCCAGGGAAATAAATTCTACATATTAGAAATTACACTGTAATAACAACGTAGACATTCTATTTTACAGAAACATGGCAAAAAGTGACATCAACGATCTGCATATATAAGTATCTGAGGATAATGCTGATGCACTCGCCTCACTGATACAAACTGCTAAATCTTGTTAGCAATATAATCGACCCATCACCAAATAACTTCAAATTAGATTTGACAGTTGGTTGTGAATAGCAGTAGAAATCTGGTTAACAAAGGAATTTGTTACTGGAGTAAGAAAGAGATGTATCATGAGGGCATACTGGTGCTCAGTAAGCATATGTAACTTTCTGAGCAGTGTACTCTTACACTAGCGCTACATATATACTTCTGCACTTCAAAGGATTTAGTTCACTTTCCTGTCATTAAATAATTGAGTTCTTCCTACTCATCTTGAATAAAGGAAGACTACACTGACCCGATTGAGGTACAAAGTGCATTATTTGATTAATCAGCCCTTGAACATCTTTTGAAGTCGAAAGAGGTCTCAATTCTCATAGCTGGAATCTTTTTAGAATTAACCTTGATAATTCCTCAATTGGTTCCTCCAAACCCTAGAAGTGTGGGTAATATAGTAGCTGTACATGGGCCTCTAGATGGGCCTAACTACATGGGCCATAAGGGCCACATATATACACCAACACCCCCCCGCAGTCTGAACTACCGGCGCAGCGGAGTTCAGGACTGAACAGGAACCTGCAATCTGAACTTACCGGCGCAGCGGGGTTCAAGACTGGACAGGCAAAGAAGTACACACAAAGAAGTACACACACCTCCCCGCAGTCACAACTAGCCACCGGCTATGTTGAGACTGGAGCGAAACTAAGAGAAGGTCGAGGAGGGGAGACCCTTGGTGAAGATGTCCGCGAACTGGGAGGTGGTCGGGACGTGGAGAACCCGAACGTCGCCAATCGCCACCCGGTCGCGAACGAAGTGAAGGTCGATCTCCACGTGCTTCGTCCGCTGATGCTGAACTGGGTTGGTGGAGAGGTACACGGCGCTGACGTTGTCGCAGTAGACGAGAGTGCTCTTGGCGAGCGGGCTGTCAAGCTCCGCCAAGAGCTGTCGTAGCCAGGACGCCTCAGCCACACTACCGTTAGAAAACCTCTCATCGGTCACGGTTCGTAACCCTCATAGGTACCGGTTCTGGAACCGGTACCGCGACACCGTGACTAAAGGGGGGCGGCCTTTGGTACCGGGTCCAGAACCGGTACCAAAGGCTGTTTTGGTTATTTTTTTTAAGATATTTGGGTTAGTTATATACAAAATGTGCAGAAAATCTGATATTTAATGGAGACTGATCGATCGAGTTCCATTATTTTAGAAGAAGTGATCCGAAGAGGAGAGCAAGTCCAAGGCATGGATGTAGGACTAGCAGAACTCATTCTAACCGAAGGTTGGTTCCTGTGGTGGGAGAGAAGGAAGCTAGTGCACGGGGAAAATATTCAGCGTCCATCAAGATCAGCTCTATCTATTACATCTCTAGCAAGGAATTTCAAATTGGCAGCTGGAAAAGTATCGAAGGTTCGTCAAGGATGGGGGAAACCTCCGGAAGGTTATCTTATGCTAAACATTGATGCGTCCTATGATGAGGATAATGGGTGTGGAAGTACAGGTGCTGTAATCAGAGATAGTTCTGGTG
>CM014272.1:13812029-13826354 GCA_004135705.1 Alloteropsis semialata
AGGGCAGCAGTGGAGTCGGGCGGCCGCTGAGATGAGGAAGAGGAGGGAAGGAAGAGAGGGAGGGGAAGCCCGGCGGCCGGCGGCCAGCCATCCTGGCGGCGGTGGCGGCGCCTGCAAGAGGCGGCGGCGGCAGAGGTGGGAGGGAGAGGAGAGGAAAACCCTAGTCTGATACCATGCTATGGAATAATTCCTCAATTGGTTCCTCTAAACCCTAGAAGGGTGGGTAATATAGTAGCTGTACATGGGCCTCTAGATGGGCCTAACTACATGGGCCATAAGGGCCACATATATACACCAACAACTTGGATAGAGATGTTATTTATCATCAAAACACGCA
Source organism: Alloteropsis semialata (assembly GCA_004135705.1). Classification (NCBI taxonomy): domain Eukaryota; kingdom Viridiplantae; phylum Streptophyta; class Magnoliopsida; order Poales; family Poaceae; genus Alloteropsis; species Alloteropsis semialata. Next base: position 13,812,367 of record CM014272.1, read on the forward strand.
TACATGATGGCCTAGATGCTTCTCTTGGCTAGACCTAATCATATAGGAAAAACAGGTATAATATCCACATCATGGGAGTAGCTTGTAGCTCAAACATGTTTTCATAATTGCAGATATTCTCTCCGCTTCAATTATGAGTCATTTTGCTTTTCTAAATACAATGTTTTTGCTATGATATAGACGTAATGGATGTCTAGATACATAGCAAAATCAATATATGCACAAAAGCCAGGACGACTTATAATTTAAAATGGAAAGAGTATGCCTTATTGATAGATGCATGAAATTCCAATGCATCTGACATCGGTTTGTCTTTCTGACTGCAATGCATCAAACAATAAGAAATGGCCAGGGTCTCATCTAATGTGGATCAGAAAATTAGCCATCCAACGAGTACTCGCACATCTAAAACAACGGTTGACGCCGTATCTTGGAGTGGTGGACTTTTTTTATTTATTTTGTGTCTGTCTATATGGTGAGTCTGGATCAACATCGAACTTTCTTATATTCAGTCTCAATATTTAGGATGACTTGAATATGTGAAAAAATTGAAAATAAAATCTTCCAAACTTTTCCATAGGCCTGTAGAAAATGGTTGCCAGATGGATAGCACCTGTAAAGTGTCTTGCAAATCACAAAATCTATACGTTCACCAAGCAATGAAAATGCCACAGATTTTAGTAGAAGTGTCCAGATCCCATGACATTTAATCTGTTGTAAACAATGTTGCAAATCGCGGGCTATAGAGTTTAGCACAGTTCTCCCAGAAAAGCTATAAGTGTTATAGTGTTGCTATAGAGGCAGCGGCCTTTAGCGGTACACAGAAAGCTAATAAAATTTAATAAGAAATAAGTCACAATTCACAAGATAAGTCATAACTCATAGCTTATAAATCACAAGTACATAAGTTCATAACTAAAACACAGTGGAGTTAGTAGCGCTATGCTATTGAATTTAGCGGCGCTTTTTCAAGCTATAGCGGAGTTAGCGGTAATATTTGCAACATTGCAGTGGCATCTGTCTCCGGAAGCTATAATGGGCTATTTGCATCAGTGGTTAAAGTAGACTTCATGCTCTTTCCAAATAAAAACTTTGTAGGCCATGCAATCTTATGGGCGTGGTCACAAAATTTATCAGACAGAACATTTGTCCTTAAGATGACCAAATTCTCCTCCCTGCGCAAAAGGTGCATATCCTCATTAGTTCACCTCCAAACGGTAGAAACTGTGAAGAAAAAATAACTAATTTGAGGAAAATAAAGTAGCAGAAACATATTTTTAATGTAAAGTAGAATGAGAAGAACCACCACAGAATATCCCCCCACCAACCCCCCATCTTAATCATAGCGAAAAGGAAGGCAACTTATTTGGATGCTCATCATGAATTGTGCGCTTGTTGCTTAGAAATTTAGCAGAAACTCGGCTGAAATCATAGCGAGATTTGGACTCAAAGGATATGAGATGCAATTGAGCTTGGAAGCACTAGTCAATGTTCATACCTTTGCATCCCTGACGCCATCCAATTGAACATATACACATTATCGCCATGTGTAGATATCAAGGTCTTTACTATGGCGTCGCCGATGCTGTTCCTGAAGCTGTGGTAGCCACTGTGATGAGGTACCTTCCATGTCCTCTGTTAGCCACACTTGCTGCAAATTGTGCAAGTTCTCAACAGATCGTAAATTGAGGCATTTATGTAGGCGTAGCACTCTCACAAGAGGAAGGTTCGAGATAGTCTCCAGGTTTTTACATGTTGCCAGTACAAGGATGTCAGAAAGGTAGGGGAAGTTGTCCAATACATTCAAGCTGCCGGCCCATCTTATCTGGAGCACTTTTAAGCTGGAAGCTTGTGCAAGGTGTTGCGGGAGGGAACTTATCTTTGGGCAATTGACAAGTTGTAACTCCTTCAAACGTGGTAGTAGCTGCATTACCATCTCTTTGTTTTGTGGAGTACTCTCATGTTGGATCTCTTCCTCATCAACAAACGACCACTTCGCCCAGCTGGTCATATCTCTCATCACGAGCAATTCAAGCTTTGGGAATGCTACTGTTTGCGGTGAACTGGGATTACCAACCCCACAGCCAATAAACTCTGGTCCGATCGTTGTAACTGCAGTTGCTCCCACAATTCTAAGGTATTTCAAGTTGGGTAGCTGCCCTATTGGTGGGAGATGCTCACATGATATGCAATTAGCAAGTGTCAAGTGTTTTACTGATGGTAAATGGGTACCTAACCATGTGGGATAACGCCGGCCAAAGAATCTGTCAATGGCTAGATCTTCCAAGTTTTCAGGAGGAATTAACTGCTCAAAAATTGTCTCTATGTTTCTAACATCTTCATCGGGGTATGATTTTTCTGTAGCTTGTTCTGTGCAGCGAAGCACAATAAATTTGAGATGTTCTTTGTTTTGAAGTATCGAACTTGTACCACACGGAAGTGCTTTACCCAGTTTGACCATATCAAGCCGCCTCAACTGTAGAAGTGAAGCCAACTCTTCCAATTTCCATCCATCTTGCATTCCAGTAGTATTATTATTATCACGGCCAGTACCTATTGGAAACCCTTCCAAATCACTAAGAAATGCCAAATTACCTATCCCTTCTGGGACCTCATCTATTGGTGTACCACCCAGACCAAGGCGCCTCAAATTACACAATTTGGTAACTGCTGAAGGAAGACTATGCAAAGATTCACACCTCTGCAAGTTCAATACTTCTAGGCTTCTGAGAGAACCAATTGACTCTGGAATGTGAGATACATCAGTACCATCTAGGTCTAGTAAACGGAGATGGACCAAATTTCCAATGTATTCTGTAATGCTTCTTACTAGTAACCCAGTCAAATCTAGAACATTCACATGGCGAAACTGTTGAAAAACTGTATATTCAATTGTTGTTGAGTTTTCACCATTAAAAATCAATGTCCTTACTCCTTTAAGGCCTGTAACAATTGAAGGGAAACGTACCAAGTTCTTTCCGGTAACAACTGAAATATATTTTAGTTTGGACAAAGTTTTGGAATCCAAGGATTCTGGATCTCCAGCAAAGAACTCTTCATTTGATAAATATAGAGCAAACTGTCTTAAAAGATCATGCACTTTGCACCATTGATGGCCAAAATGTATGGGCTCTGGTTCTAGGAGATTTCTGTAAATTAACTCATAGTAGCATTCTTCTGCTGAGTCTTCTAATAGTTGGTTTTCTTTATCCTTTACAAAACCTTCGGCAACCCAGAATCGGACAAGATCATCACGATTCATAGTCCACTTTTCTGGAAATAGGGCGCAATAAAGGAAACATTTTTTCAAATATGGTTGTAGATCTTCATAACTCAAATAAAAGGCACCATTTAGTTCAGTAGGAAGCTCACTTGTAGACCAAGCACTGCTTCTCAGGATCTTTTTCCATTGTTTCTTGGTTTTATCCTTCGTTGCTAGGACACCAGCTACAGCCTTTATTGCAAGAGGGATGCCACCACACTTATCAACAATCTGCATCCCTATTTCCTTCAGATTTTTAACTTCTTCCTCTTCATTTATGTGCATACTCTTCCAAAGTAACACCCATCCATCTTGTCTTGACATTGATTCAACTTGATGCACATTTTGTACTCCAATTTCTAGTGCAACTTCTATATTTCGAGTTGTTACTAAAATGATAGCTGTAGCTGCAGCATCCAATGGAGTTTGTAGTAGATCAGTCCAGACTTTTGAAGTCCACACATTATCCAATACCAGAAATAAGCTTTTGCCTTTAACTGCTTCTGATAGCTTACTGCTGAGCTCATCTTTCCTTAATTCTTTCTCTTGAGGCACGCCAAGGTTTTTAAGAAGTTCTTTTAGTAGTGTATTGTCAGAGTACTCACGAGAGACACAAATCCATGCCTGTTTACTGAATATACCTCTAACCTTTTGATGATTGTATACCTTTTGTGCCAATATTGTCTTGCCAATTCCTCCCCTACCAACAATTGCAAGCTTGTGAACCTTCTTTGCCTTATGTGCAATCACCAGATCTGCCAATTTTCCACTAGCATTAATGATCTCCTTTCCCTCAGGCTTGGGCTCTAATAGGTGCGAGATATTTCGATTCCATGGTGAAGCTTTGACAATAGGTTCTGTATCGGCAAGTGTCTTAAACCTCTGCTGCAGCTCTGAAATCTTTATTTTAGTAGTTCGGTTGCTAATTTTCGCATTGATCTTAGGACTCTTTTGAATAGTATGGATACAAGAGAGAAAATGAACTGGAATACATGCAATTAGGTTAGTTGGCGATGACGATGATGAATGACTTTCCTGTGCACCTTCAGATATGAGAGAGTTAATAATGTCGTCGGCTTCCGACATAGCATCCTTTACATCAGTAAGCCAAATGATGGTGCTGTATACTTCTATCCTCATTCCAGCAACGAGAAACTTGTGTATCTGCTGCATTTTTTGCAGTAGTTCTGTGAGCTCATTGTACACTCCCAGGACTCCAGCCTGAATAATATTTTGCACCTGATTTATGCAAGATTTAACAGAAGAATCCGGAATGGTCGCCACTGAACAAACTTCCCGTCGATCTAATAAGGAAAGAACTTAATAAGAATATATACATGAAAATACTGCTGATTTTCAGGCAAACCAGCAAATATGCACAGACATATGAAAATTGATCCATACTTGTTACAAAACTAACATGGAAAGTTTTATGAATCTCTACTTATACTACTTGAAAATACCTAGGGTTCCCGTTATGCGACAACAAAGGTCCGTCATCTGTCTGTCCTCCCACCCATGATCTGGCTCAGCAGACCCCACCCTTCTGGTTGGTTTTTTCTTTTATTGAAATATCTACTACCAAAGTATTCTTCTATCTAAAAACAAAAAAATGTAAGTAGATGCTATAAATCACCCTGGGCCCATTTTATCTAGATCTGGTAGCAAAGCTATAGTAGATTTGGAATAAAATGTTTCCCGAAAAAACTATGTTTGAGCTGTCACGTGAGTTATATACTTTGAAGATTCATTTCACAAATCTTTAAATTTTTTTAGTAGACAATATAAATCAATACAATCCATTTTGCTTGTCCTGGCATAATGGTTATTGTAAATTTTAAATAAATAAATGCTTACCAATATTGAAAAGAATTCTTATAAATCAGTAAAATCCATTTGAGCTTTCACTAAGTTTTTTTTTTGCGAGTGAGCTTTCACTAAGTTGTTTACCTATAAGACGATTTCCAAAAATCATGGAACTTTTTGCTTAAGATGCTATAAAACAATACAGACTCATTTTGCTTGGATCTGCTATTCTAAATTTAAAGTAAAAAATATTTATTAAAAAATATTTTAAGTTTTTAGTTAAGTTTTTTTTGCCTTCAAGCTGGTTTCCAAAATTAGTGAAACTTACTTAGTATGAAAGATTTTAAGGAATTAACTCCCAGAATAACTGCTATGTTCATTCGTTCATAAAACACATAGTAAGAATTTGTTTCAAATTAATTTAGATAAATCTCAAAATGTTCAGAGATGCTAAAGATGACGTGCACGTATGTTCTTTCTCATTATTAGAACTTGTGCTATTAGATGTGGTAGGGATATTAATTGAGTTTATTTTCAAACTTCATATTTGAAAGTCCATGTAGTCAGAAATGGTGGAATCAAATCTTAATTCAAGGTCGTAGCTTGGTAAACTGAAAAGATCAATATGTAATATAAAGGTTTCTGGATAACAGTTGCCTAAATTACTAGCAAGAGAGTTTTTTATTACATATTGATGTACATTTGTCTAGATTAGGGCATGTATGACAAAAATTCATGGCGATTTATGATTATTGCATGGCCTAGCCTCATAATACGTAAAACAATCTTGAAAGAGTTGTGGTGAACTTGGCTATGATGATTTAAACTTGCTTCCTTTAATTTGCTTGAATTACATGTTTTGATGTCATTTGCTCATTCTTATTTTGAAAATGTAATTAAAATTTTGTGCTTCATATCTCAATGTGGCTCACAATAACATGTTAACATCACGAGGATTGTAGTTTCTAGTGGTACCAAAAGTGCATGCTTTCTAATGCTTCTATTATCATGTTGATTCTTTTTTGTTCCGGTGACAATGCACGATCATGGACCTAGTATTAAAAGTAAAAAGAAGACATTTTATTGGAAAATGTACTTGCTACTTGTATACTCTTAGTAGCCCTAGTCAACTAGAAAACTTGCATATATATTAGATGCAACAGATTCTTTGGGACGTTCTGAGATTGCGCCATCTCTAAAGACTGCTCAAGTTAAAAATCCATCTTAGATCAGCCTCGTTCAATGGGACTCAATTAAAATCAGTGAGAGATAGTATACCCTAAGGTTTCAAATATAATGCGTAAGAGATAGTATCTCTCCAATGGTTCTAAATAAAAACCGCATGAGAGATATCCCATGTTATAAAACCTAATATCTTAGATGGTTCCAAATGAGAGCCAAGGGAGAGAACCTATGTTATCCCCCATAGTTCAAAACATTGCAAATGCAATAAGAGCAGTGGAGTGAAAGCATAGGAAAGCAAGAGTATTACCAGCATAAAGCTCCACATGCACGACTGGTAAGGTAGCCATAGTCCAATCCGACATCTCAGATTGTTGGAATTTGTGCTTAGGATCAGTCCACCGTGTTTCTGAGAAAATTAAATTTATATAGGAAATTCGTAAATGTACTGGAAGATTATATGGTAATTAAAAAAAGTACTATCAAGCACATATATTGCAAAGTATAGCTGAAAACACTATTTGAGATTTTCACTGTTGTAAGTCAGCTAGTTTTGAAGTTCTTTCCAAAATGAGGCCATCACTTGGAACCATGGTGAGGAGAGTCGGCTGCAATAAACACCGCAAGCTCAAATTGAGAGTTGCAGGGACTCCTGTTGCTACCACTGCTCGCTCAGCACAGCAGAGCTAGTCACTAGCTTAAATCCAATCTCGATCGCCGAAGCTCACTAACTACTGTTGTATATTGTTCTTGGACAATACGCATTAGATCTCTCTCTCTCTCTCTCTCTCTCTCTCTCTCTCTCTCTCTTATATCTATAAATATATAATATTTCACCACTACATAAAATATTTTTTCCATAAACTGTTTTTTAGCGGGTTTACAAAAACTGCTATTAAAACATTTTCATTGCCGGTTAGTGTGTAAGCCGGTTTGTAGCACGAAACGTATGTGATAATTCCATTTTCATTGTTGGTTCTAAGCTACATTGCACATTGATTTTTATTTTTGTATTATTTTTCTGATAACTTTTTCTTACATTACCAGCACATAAAGGGCAACTACAAAATATTGCCGCCCGATAGACCTAAGATGTGGTCTGTAGAAAATCAAGAAAATTCAAAAAGGTATTATAAAGAATCTCAAGCCCCACTAGTTTGCAAACCCTAAAATATTAGTTTTGCGCCTATTAAAATTTAAAAGGAAATATTTTTACATGTGTCATACTGCATATAAGTTGTCATGGTAGAGTTTCAGATTCTTTTGAAATGATTTGTTCTTTTTTATGGATTAAATGAATTTTTAGCACTTGTAATTAATTTTCATTACACTGATTTTTTATTTTTCTTATTTTATGATATTTTCCTTCAACTAGGAGCATCTAAGGGAGAATGACAAAAAATACAGCTTGATCAGACCTTTGGTGTAGCCTCTAGAAATCCAACCACAACTGATAGTGTGTTGCAGTGGTTAGGGATGCTCGTGCAAACATAGAGGTCACGAGAGCAACATAATGTAAAAAAGTGTAAAAAGTTGTGGCTGATCCATCAGAGAGGGGAGTGGTCCTGCCTGGGTAGAATTATTTTTATTACCATTTGGTAATTTATATGATTTTTAAAATTACTTTCACCACTAGTTTGTAAAAGGAATCGGCTGTGAAGATCCTAATTTCACCACCGACTTTCTCCAGTCATCGACCAAAACAGGTTGCGAAAATAGGTTCCGAACTGGCTGTGTAGTAGTATTTGCAGTGGTTTATTGTCTTTAACATAAATCAAGTTTAGAAAAAACTCCAACTCTGGTACAAGAGTAACTTGATGAAAATGATATGTTACAACTTTTTCATGAGTTATCTAGACTACGGAATATTTATTGAGATTGAAATAAGCTGGTGATTTGTAGTGGCAAAACAAATTAACTTACCAGATTTTTCGAGGTTGGAAACAGCCCCTTCCAGCGCAGACAACGAAAGTACCCTGATAAAATGCATGAAATTGTTTTCTGTTATCTTCAATGAAAGGGTAGCAAGACATGCAATTATAGAGGTCGAATCTGATATTACACATAAAAATTTGAAGATTAACACATACCAAGCCACACAACAAATTAGATTCGGAAAAATTGCCATAGTTAATGAAGTTAAACATTTTTCTGGGATCTATGCCGCATGTTTTAAAATAAAACAATAAATTTTACTATATTATTTACAGTGCAACAATACCTGCAAAAATTTTCAATAACGTATATAATTAATGTTACTTAAGGTGCAAAGAAACACTACATCATTAACCTTAAAAAATTTGTACAAGCATGTAAGGTGGTAAGTAGCACTGTTTTAAGATATTAGAATATAAATGTACACACTTACAAGCTATAGAATAAAATTGTACTACACAATATTACTTATATATATCATAGAAAAACTGAAATTTCAATTTAACTTCACAATATTCTGCAAACCACATTTTCGTATTCTTTTCATGGCACTGGATTGTATATATCTTATTGCAATGCACGTAAGCACATAACAGAAAGGATTTATGCAATCAATTTACTGCTTCAGTTGTCGTTGTTATGACGTAAGATTTAGTAAGAAAAAGTTTGGCTTAAATATGTCATCAGCCGAAGGTGATGTACATTTAACAGGTTGCTAGAAGTAACCTGTGCAGTATAATCTATTGGTGTTAGATTCAATAATCAAACAAAGGACTCCTTTAAAGACACTAATACTTCAAGTTTGTAAACACACTGTCGATTAGGCAACATACATACATACATACATTCTGTCGGGCCTATTCGGCAATCTATAAAACATTAGCCCATTCCATGTCGATGGGCCAGGTATTAATATAAAGAGTAAAATACATCAGCGGTCCCTAAACTTGTTTCGGTGTGTCATATAGGTCCCTAAACTCTCAAAATATATTTTTATATTCCTAAACTTGTTCTAGGGTATCATATAGGTCCCTAATCTCTTAAAATGCATTTATAGGTCCATTAACTAGTCCAACGGTGTCATGCAGGTCCCTAAACTCTTCATATGATATTTTAAATTCATTAAAAATGTTTTTTGTTACTTTAAGTAAATAAAAAAATCTATTTTGATTTTTTTGAGAATGAAAACAAATTATCTTACTAAAGTTATGCAAAGCGCATGCATAATATAATTAATCAGTTAAAATATTTGAAATTAGCATAGATATTTCCATGTTAAACAAAAAACTATAATATCCGTCGTTGATTTTTTAATGATTTGATGGTCTCGATTAGCCCATGACGAGTATGACTAATAAGCAGAATTAAAATGCGGTAGATTTCTAAATGAATTGCTTGAAAAATTTAGTAAACAATCCATTTCAAATATTATTAATTAATAGAGATTTTTTGGGATATGAAAATTCATCTTGAGAGTTTAGGGACCTAAATGATACACTGAGGCAAGTTTGGGGACCTAAAGATACATCTTGAGAGTTCAAGGACCCAAATGACACCTCCGAACAAGTTTAGGTATCTAAAAATGCATTTTGAGAGTTCAGGGACCTAGATGACAACTCAAGACAAGTTCGAGCACCACCCATGTATTTTACTCTAATATAAATTCCAGGCCAACTCATGTGGCATGGCCCTGGATTTGCCCGAAAAGATTCCACAGTTAATAACTAGGATCAAGGTGGGTCTAAAATTTTAAACAAGCATATTCCCCCGTCCTCGAATATAAGGTATTGGAGGGTTCAAAATTTGTATTCAAATATAAGGCATTCTAAAACTTTTAGACAAGTATTAATGGAAATATTTAGTTTTTCCTTGTCTCTCCATTGCATACCTACCTTTTCGATCTATTCCTTTCTCACTACTTAATCTTAGAAACACCGTCATTTGTTCTGTCCCTTAATTTGCTAGAATGTTTTATATTCCATGACGGATGGAGTAGGTTTGTGCAAGATGGCAGTGAGAAATCATACCCGTGAACAATGCTGTGCACGTTCGTGTTGGCATAAACTGGATAGAAGTTCCAATCTACACGACGGATGTTGACCACAGGCCTTGTTCCATGCACACCATTGATGGTCCTCAGGGCAGACTCAGCAGCATTTCTGTCCGATTGCTCTGCCTGGAAGCACCCAATTACTCCATGTAGAAATTGGAGGTTTAACAGGTATTTCAAGCCCACAGGAGTGTGGCCGCCCGCTGCTGCCCCATGGGCATTGAAACCAAGGTGGAGCTTTTGGAGTTTGGGCATCGTTCCTTCCTCGAACTCCAGCCATGGCACGCTGCATATGAACTCGAAGAACTTGAGAGCTGGGAATTTCAACTTGTGGAAACCAATGCGCTCAGCTGGGGCACTTTTAACATGCAAAGAAAGAATTGTTAGAGTAGACATCTCTTCAAGAATACCAACATCTGTCTTCTGTAGTGTATGGACTGCAATCTTCAATGTACATAGCTTGCTGAGTTGTCTCATCCAATTTGGGAGGCGGGAAAAGGTGCAAATGCGTGGGGATAGCTCTAAAGTCTGAAGAAATGGAGGAGGATCAGATAAATCCCCCCAGGAGATTCTGACACTTGAAGGGCCAAGGGCATGAGACTTTTTATGTAAGAGCCTAGGGGATAATGTTACAGATTTGAGTTTGCCAAGACTCTTCATGATTGAACCCACCGTGTTGAAATTTGACTCCAAATGAACTGAAGCTGCAGTAGAACAGGTGAGATGAAGATGTTGCAGATTTGTCAGCCGACTAAGACTAAGCACCGTGTCCTTCGAGTGTTTGCTGAGGTCAAAATAGCCTAGTGTGCAGAGAGATGACATGTCTGCAATGCTATCAGGCATATCCACATCGATATGAAGAAGGAGATGCAACAAGCCCGGCAAATGAACAATATCCGATGGAACATTGCTTGTTGCAGTTGCATCTATTTCAATTGTCGTCAAATACTGCAGCTGCTGTATCTGTGTCGGAAGATTGATAATGGTGTCACAAGCAATCTTCAAATATCTCAAGTGTTGCAGTTTAGAAATTCCACTGAGGTCAACAATTGTGCCAAAGTTATCTCCCCAAATCTGAAGGACCAGAACTCGAACAAGTTCAAACTCTTCAATTGGTGGCAGACATTTATAAAATCCGAAAAATGCAAGTGACCGAACCTGTGACAAACTGATATATTCTGGTACATTTGCATGTCTTGCATTGCCGAAATGGAGCGAGAGTCGACGAACCTTCTCAGAAAGTCCTATCAGCCCTTGGTATTTATCCACTACCACGATGAAATTATCTTCTACTGACTTTTCCGCAATAAGATCAAGCACCATGCTATGTAGGGTGCATGAAGAAACCTCATTGTTATCTTTGATATCTACAGGTTGGATCATTCTTCTCCGTACAAGTTCATCAAAGTACTTCCCTGCTTCCTCCATGCTTTGCTCTTGCCCGCCAACTGCAGTTATAAAGCCTTCTGCCACCCAAAGTTTCATTAGATCATCCTTCAGGATCGTATAGTCTTCTGGATATATAGTAAGATAGAGCAAGCATGTCTTCAGATGGTGAGGAAGATTATTATAGCAAAGGTTTAGTGCTTGCTTTGTTACTTCTGGGGTAAAATTGCCATGCAGATTGGACCCTAATGAATGATTTACGCGATTCCATTGTTCCACCATCGGTGCCCCATCTTGGTGGCTTGATAAAAGGCTAGCTATGCTGGCAATTGTTAGCGGCAATCCACCACATCTTTCAATAATTTGAAGTGAGTCATCCCTGACTTGATTAGGACAATTATCTGCAGAGCCAAATGCTATGCTCCAAAGTAGTTTTTCTGAGGACTCCATACAAAGATACTTCATCTTAAAAATGTACTCTGGGCGATAACCACAACATGTTAATCCAACCTCCTCGATCTGTCCAGTTATTATTATTCTGCTGCCACAGCTGCCTTCTGGAACAGCTCGATGAATACTATGCCATAACTGTGTCGTGCATACATCATCAATTACAATCAAATACCTGAAATCATTTGGTCACGAAAAGCAAATAAAAGCTAGGTGGTATAGTGGCAAAATATAAAATAATGATACACGCGTAATAAAGGTTAGTTCCATGTATATGATGTAATAAGACCTCTGTTTCCGTAGTAGTAGGGATGCTACTGCTACAACTAAACCACACTTTTATCCAAAGCACTAATATTTTTTTAAAAAACTAAGAGTAAAATCTAAGAATGATTAACATGTCTAAACAAGATTTATAACAACCATTAATAAAAAGATAGGAAAGCTAGGGAACAATGTGATAGGTTATAATGATATTTAATAGTGTTATACATTCGTATTCCTAATAATGCACAACAATAGATCACAACTTATACTTGCATTGCATATGAAAAGATCATTGAGTGGAATTTATAAACAAGCAAGAGGTGGAGGCCATATGACGCATCAAATCAAAAGGGTGTTGCTCTTAATCATGATTGCTTTAATTTTCAAATTCCTATGAGATACAACTATGTTCTTATTGATGCAATGCACATCTAGTCATACTTACATTATCATAACTTTACTTGGGTGCTATTGCACATTATCATACCAATCAATTTAACAAGTGGTATTAGTGCCAAGCCCAGACTAAATTGATTTTGTGGCAAGGTCGGCCAAAATGCACTAGGATTCACTACTCAAGATGACCAAATAATGCAAAATCAAGTAGATAAATCTAAAGGCAAAGGGAATTTCAGCATGTGGCAATGCATGTCAAAGGATGTGCTTGGCTTTCATCTATTAACTATAAAACTATAGAAGACATGTATTGATGATTGGAAGAGGTAATAGAAGATGATGTGAACTACTCAGGAGCCAAGAAGAATTCATCAAGTAAATTATGGGATTCTTAATTAGAAGGCAGATGATTCATTGACCATATTAGAAAATCTTTAATAAGCTTGTCACACAGCTAATTAGTTCATGATAAAAATCATGGAGAATGATCGTATTAGCTTTATCTACCATGAACATTGGAGCAATTGATAATGGATATTCTCATCAAGAACCACACTCATCAGCTTTTCTCATTGAGAAAACCACACTAATCAGCTTCACCAAGGAGATTTAATTGTTTGTTTGTTTTTTTTTCTGGAGCAAGTGAAGGCAAGGCTGGGAAATACATGTGCTATCTATATATGTGATCAGAAAGGTCACGTGATAACGGATTGTCCAAGTTTGAAGATGATGAGACGTGCATAATCAGTGTCAGTGGAGGAGGATAGTATGGACATACATATCATTTGTCAACAAAGAAATCTTGATGAGCGAATGTTTAGATTCAAATAGAAATTTCCGTACATGTCTTGTGAAGCAGATGTTTGAAGTATGAACTCTATCTTGGACCCATGAAACTAATCACTTAGTGAGTTGCAATTCTCCAACCCACCCTTGTCAATCGAGCCAAGCTGAGCTCTAACATAGAGGCGAAACCCTAAGACCTCGCCGCCGGCCGCCGCCCTCTCCCCGACGCTTCACCCTCCTCCGTCCCCTCTCTCCTCCCTCCTCCTCTGCCTCCCCTCCTTTTTCTTACCCCTTCTCTCCCTCCCCGGGATCTGGCCGGCGCTCTTGGCCGCCGCAGCCCCTGGCGCGCGGGTGGGCCACCGTGGCCGGTGCCCTTGTCCATGGTGGCCCCTGGGGCGTGGGCGGGCCGCCATGGCCGGCGCCCTTGGCCGCCACAGCTGATGGCGCATGGGCAGGCCACCGTGGCTG
>CM014272.1:13828999-13870810 GCA_004135705.1 Alloteropsis semialata
CGAGTATAAATTGCTTGTTTGAGGCTTGAAACAAATCCAAATTAAAAAGTTATCAACTGCAAAGTTTCATAATTTTTTAAAATCTACAAGTTTTATTTTGGTAGTTTCTCCATCTGAGGTCGTTTACGAAATTTGAATTTCAAATTTGAGAAAATTCAAACATGATGTTCATACAAAGTTTCATAAGTTATTGTAATCTACAACTCTCATTTTGACTGTTTTTCCATCCGAGGTCGTTTGAAAAAACTCAATTTTCAAATTTTGAGAACTACAAACGTACTTTGCGTTGTCAAAATTTAATCAAATTAAAAAGAGTTCAACTAGAAAGTTGTATAGCTTCTGAAGATCTACAACTTTTATGTATGTCATTTGTCGATCCGATATAGTGGTAATAACATTGTTCACAAATCTTATATATCTCTCTTCTAGTTTTAGGAAATTATATGATAGATATAGATTTTGTGAACAACGTTACTTTGGTTTTGTCGAATGAAGAAATGACCAAACTAAAAGTTGTACATCTTGAGAAGTTATACAACTTTGTAGTTCAAAACTTTTTAATTTAAATTGATTTACTATTTCAAATGTGGTTTGAATTATGGCTTTGCCGTGTGCCTCAAAAAAGCACACGGCAAACTATGACTTTGCCGTGTGCCAAAAAAAAAGCACGCGGCAAAGTATTGCTTTGCCGTGTGCATTTCTTTGGCTTGCACACGGCAAAGCCATACTTTGCCGTGTGCCAAAAAAAAGCACACGGCAAAGAGGCTCTTTGCCGTGTGCCCAATAGATTGCACACGGCAAAGTTTTGGGCACACGACAAACTTTGATTTTCTGGTAGGGACACAAGTTGTGCTAAAGAGCCATCAAGGGAGGGCAAAGCAAGGGCGTGCTTTAGTATCAGTCGGCAAACCACCACCCCAGTCTCCGTTAGAGCTCTACCAAGAATATGCTCATGGCAAGGTCTTGAACTCTTGATCATCATCACGCCAAGATCGATAGAAACCAGATGAGATACTTGCAACAAAGGCAATACCCACACGATCGAGCCTCTTGTGGTCCCACAAACGTTGTCTCTCCTAGAGCTTGATCGACCAAGAAGGGGTCATTGCATCCCTGAACAACATCATCGCTACTGCTCCATGCATGTAAGAAAAATGGCTCCATAGGCCACTATATTGTGATTTTGGTGATTGAATGACAACATAGTCATTGAGACTAACAAGTTCGTCAAGTACACATTTGTATTTTAGACCCCAAGGTTGGATTCCAAAGCATATGCCACATACCAGAGATACAATTATTTTAAGCATCCAACACATGTTATTGGCAAAATAAATAAAAGAAAGGGATTAAGTGGATTGAATTAGAACGGTCTACATAGTTTCTACACACCAGATGATCCGAAGATGAAATACTCCCCTCGGCGGAATATCCTTAGAAGCTCCGGCATCTGACAATAGTATTTTTCTACATGGCGGAAAATCCGGCAATACACGACCCAGTTTCAAGGAAAGGTACGACATGCACTGATAGGGTTGAAGATCCACACGGTGGAAGGTCCGGTGTTAGTATTTGTAATTTTGTATACATTGCACACATTCAAGAAAAGCTACGACATGAAGTGAAGGATGAAGCAGGATTTCCATACATGAAGAAAGTTCCAGCAACCCATGGCAAGAGTACGTCGAACAAGTTATGCGGTAAGCATGTTGGCTTCAAGGTGAAGAGTTCTACAAGGTGGAAGGTCCAGTGTCACTGGTTGTATACACAGTAGACATTCAAGAAAAGCTATGGCGTGAAGTGAAGGATGAAGCCAGATTTTGCTAAATACCAGAAGTTCCAGCAACCTATGGTGGAGAGTACACCAGACAAGTAATGCAGTAAGCATGTTGGGAAAAGCTACACAGCAGAAGATCTAGTCATGGGAGTTTGGCTCACAGCGGATCATCCGGCATTCACTGTTCTAGGGGGTATTTTCAGCAGTGGCTAGTCCACGTCTTTGGGCTATATATACCATTCCCATTCAGTCATTTCAAGTTGTTGGAGTCTAAAAAAAGTTCATCTACAACCACAAGACATACAAGCCACCCAAGTGCATTATTGATCATTCAAAGGAAATTAGCATGCTTTAGTGAGTGATTAGTGCTAGGATAGGCCTAGAGAGAGAGAGAGTTTCCAAGGAGTGTTGCCTTGTGCATGGTCCTTTTTAGTGAACCACCATTGTAATATCGGTGTGCCGGTCCCTTGGAGTCTTGGTGACTTGTCAACAAGTCTTCGACCCTCCGACTTAGTGTGGAGTGGCATCGATGGTTTTGTGAGGGGGCGACGAGAAGACGCCTCCTTGGTGGAGATGCTTCGTATGAAGATGGCAAAATCTCTGGAAGAGTAGGTTGATGAGAGCCTTGTCTTCATGACTAGCTCATCATCCTTCTTGAGGAGCCTTAGTGGCGAGCTCAAGGTCTTTCAGTGGTGCAGGGGTAACTATTTCTTCTTTCTCTCCACTCTCTTGATTCCATCTTCACTCCTCACGCCCTCTTCAATCTCTGCATCCCCTTCCCCTCTCTTCAACCCCATTAACCACACATGATTAAAGGTGAACAAAATAGTGTTGTTATGGTGTTTATTATTTTGTAGACAGACATGTGTCTTTTTTTTTCCTGACAACTCTAAAAACTTGAAAAACATAACCAACTAGGAATACTAGTCAAGTTGGCACGCCATTGCGCGCCTCGACTAAAGACATTGATCTAGAATTATAATAAAGATACAACTTTATTTTCTAGCTAATCTGAAACTTTGCTAAAATGTAAATATATTTTATCCTATTCATGATTGTAGTTGCAAACAACATAAAAAAAACACCATTCATATTTATTTTAAAATATATCATGGGACCCACATAAATAGTACATGGGCCCATGTTGATATTTTCTAAAATATATCATGGGTGTTAGCGTGTATTCATGCCCTATATGGGCTTGGCTGCTTATATATGGGATTAGGCTCTTAGGCTTAGGCCCAGCTGACCTGTGCGCGGTGCTTGCCCTCATTGATTATGTATATTAGGCAATGATCCCCCTTGGTTGGTATTGTTTCCATAAATCATTCCAGGTTCATTGCCAATATAATTGTACACCTTGTGCCTCTCATAATCAATCCATTATCACTGGCAATCTTTATTGCTTTCAATGGGTCCCACGTAAGTAGTACATGAGCCCATTTGGGTCCCACCCGAAACCGTACGTGGATTCCACATAAATAGTGCCGCGAGCCCTTCTATATGTGTATGGGTCTCACGTGGGCCCCACCTGAACATTATGTGGGTCCCACATGGGGCCAGGATGCATGAGGAGACTCCAAATCTTGGAGTTTTAGTAGAGTTTATAGATTCCAACTAGTGAGCTTGTACAGTTCAACAATCTCAATACCATAAATGAAACTGATTTTCTTAATGGTGAGTAAAACAACACTTTGGTTGTCCATAGTCAAAAATAAGAAAATCAGTTGTTTGATTGTTTCATTGGCGCAATTCTTGTTGTTTGATCATTTCAAATGGTGCAAGACTTGACCTTAGGGCCATTGCCAGAGGCCTAAGAACACTGTACTTATTTATTAGGTAGCAAGGGGCCATGGCTAACAAATGAGCTAGCATCTAGAAGAAAACCTATGGCGCAGCACATGTGTGCCAGAAACCAAGTATCGGGCAATACCACACAATTTACCGCGTTGGCTAATAATTTACTGCATTGGCTAATAATGCATGTGTTTGGACAACTATGAATGCGTGTCCAAGACCTTGACTGACATGTTTGATTCCGTGTGGGATCTCCGCGTAACATGTCATGAAGGACAAGTGGTTTACTTACCATTCTCCCACAGGTATATGTTTGAATATTTTAACCGGCGTACTAGCGAGTAGAAAACGCCGAAGAACTACACGTCATTATATTAATTAAAAAGATAAAATAGAATAAAAACCCATATACGACACAGCAAGGCCGGCCGGCCGGTCGGCCTCGCACACAGACATGAACCAGAGAAATAATTGTACTTGTAGACAAACAATTTGGTTGGCTTATTACATAATCACGACTCGGTCGAAGTTAGCACAGCAGAAGAAATATGCTTGTTTGTCAGTTGGTAATGTCGGGATCGATCGGTGCCACGTTGCAACAATATATATTAATGATTAAGAAAGAGAGTTAGACCAATTAGAAGCAAGGAATAATTGAGTGGCACGCAGTTTCAACGAACCTGACTTTGCTGAGACTTTAACGAAATGGAACCTGACTTTCCCTGAAATAATGTACTCGCGTAATTACCCTCCACTTTTGTTAAATGTCATATGCACCCTTACACGGGGGTACACTCCTTTTTTCCTTTTCACGATTCGATCCAGACAAAAAACTTCACGGTGTGGTCCGGATCAAATCTGACATGACAAACAAGTATAAATATTCTGCTTTGCTAGCTTTTTTTTTTGATGAAACTGCTTTGCTAACTTCGACAGAGTCGTGATTCTGTAATAAGCCAACCAAATTGTTGTTGTAATAGTACTATAATCATTTCTCTGGTTGATTTTTCTATTATATACTAGTTAGTACGCCGGTTAAAATATTCAAACATATACATGAAGTTATTCCAGAAAAACTAGATGTTTGAATGCTGCATGCTTTTTTTGTTGGTAGTCTATACCTACAAACGTCAAAAAACCCAATTATGATCCCTGCCAATATTTCCTGTTTAATCCCATTTGACTTTGAGATGTTCCTAAAAATTGGAAAATATCATAAAAATGATAGAAACTATAAGAGAGATCTATAAGATTTGTAAATAATGTTGCTCTCACTACATCGGATGAAGAAATGACATATATCAAAGTTGTAGATCTTCAGAAGTTATACAACTTTGTAGTTAAAAACTTTTTATTTTAAATTTGTTTTGCTAATGAAAAGTATGTTTGTAGTTCTCAAAGTTTGAAATTTGAGTTTTTTCAAACAACCTCGGATGAAGAAACAGTCAAAATAAGAGTTGTAGATCACAATAAGTTATGAAACTTTGTAGTTGACAACTTTTTCATTTGAAATCATCTAGTCAACAAAAACTAAGTTTGAATGTTCTCAAATTTGAAATTCAAATTTTATAAACAACCTCGGATGGAGAAACTACCAAAATAAAACTTGTAGATTTCAAAAAGTTATAAAACTTTATAGTTGAAAACTTTTTAATTTGAAATCGTTTAGGGCCTCAAACAAGCAATTTACACTCGGTTTAGTATAATATGGTAGGAATCAGAACGGTATCTAGTCACAGACGAGAGTGTGGTGCAGTGGTAAAGGGGGTCACGCGTGAGAGAGAGGTCACGGGTTCGAATCCTAGCGACCGCGTAGCGCGCAAATTTTTCGCGAAAAATGGCGCGCCTTGTGGCTTGGGTGGTTGGGTGCCTTCCCATATTTGAATAAATTTTTTTGCTATTTGTTTTCGGTTTTTTTGTGCTCAGGAAATCCCCTCTTTGCCGAGTGTTTTTTTGGCACTCGGCGAACCTTTGCCGTGTGCCCGACGAGTGGCCCACGGCAAAGGCCCCTTTGCCGGCCGCGCTTTGCCGTGTGGGCTTTGCCGTGAGTTACCCACGGCAAAGGCTTTGCCGTGGGTAAAACTGCCTTTGCCGTGTGCATCTGGCACACGGCAAATGCTCGAATTCCGGTAGTGAAGATATATAAGAGCTACATCAGTTGAATTGCAAGGATCTTCGCTGAGAACGGAGTCACTAGCAGAGGTTGTGCATTGCTTGCAGGTCAAGGCGTTCAATAGTCGTTGTCTCCTCATATCGATCACCGCCAAAAATTTAATGCGGAAAGTGATACTCCTCCCTTTCCTTTCCCTGAGGGAACATTACGAGCACGGGTGGACCTAGCGTAAAAGTTGAGAGGAGGCATACCTTAAGAAAAACTAAATTCTACGGGATTAAACATGGTGAAAATTTGTTGATCAATGGAGAATTAAACTTTTGAGTGAGGGCTTGTGCCCTCACTGGAGCCAACGTAGGTCCACCCCTTATTACGAGCACTGACTAGTATATTGTTAAGGACGAGATAAGGTTTTGGCTTGCAGTTTTTTTTTGCAAATAACCAAGTTTTTAAATAAAAGCACATGCAAAACTATATATTTTTTTAGAATTAGCAGCTTTAATCGAATATAAATTTAGAGGATCACTTTAGGCCATTTTCGCTAATAGCAGATGTGGTATTTTTGCAAGAAAAAATACAAATGATACTTAGTGTCCTATCAAAATGTTGGCTAGATGTTTCTAATTTTTACAAGAATATTCATAATTTAGTAATTTAACTTATCTCTTTTTCTATCACATCTTAAGAGAATTAAGTGCAGGCTAGAAAAGGAGTGTCTAATTAGTAATAGTAAAATAAGAATAGAGTTTGGGTTATGGTATATGTATCTCTGGGCCTATGAATATCAATACGCCACTGTTTTAACCACGAAACAACTTGGCGGCTGAGTCAATGGTAGTGAGTGTCTAACAGCAAGAGGCTGCACTACCAGTGCCCTGATGGCAATGTAAAGTTGTTCTTGTGGAAATGTCTGTTCGTAGCCGAACCTTGTAAGAAACATCATACCTCATTTTTGTTTGTTCTTTTATTATGATATTTTTATACTTTTACGTCCTTGATTTACAAGATCAATAAGGGTCCTTGTTAACCATGAACTCTAATAGAACATATAAACCAGAACGCCCCTGAAAGCAATCTTTTTCGAAAGAACAGAATGAGGTCTGCTTATTTTATAATAGGAAATAATACATATCGGAAGAAGTCCTAGGATTTACCAGCTAATAATGTCCTTAAGCATGCTATTTTACATATAAAAAAATTATAAAATCTGAAATGGATCCGAAAATTTACCAAAACTTGACACGATACATTTTAGGTAGTATATTGCCATTACAAAAAGTTTGGAAGTGAAACTCGAATTGTCATATCACTCTGTGTCCAAATCATGAACGATCTATTAGAACTCAACGAAACTTCTTCGGAGATGTTCCGGTTACAAGCATCGTATGTGAAAACTTTTGCAGAAGCTTCTATATTTTTTACCACAGCCTCCACATAAGATATCATGAGCTCTCGACAAATCTCAGGATTTTCGGAGTTCATTAGAATTTTTTATAATTAAAAACAATCCTACCACACGTACATCGTCGTGTTTCGCAAATATCATTTGCCAAAATGACTTATTTCTCATTGATATTGTCTAAATAAGGAGTTAGTAACATGAATATCATTTTTTCAATCACTCTGTTCCAAGATTTCAAACACCTGTAGTTCAAATTTTCAATTAAACAAATAATTCAATTTAATGAAATAAAATCATTGAATATAGTAACTGAGCCAAAAAAATCCTAAATTGCAACATAGAGTACACTGTATCATACTTGAATCAACAAAAAAGGTTTGGTAGTATTTACATGAAATATGGATCCAGGGTTTGCCGAGTGCCACACAATACACTCGGCAAACGCTCTCTTTGCCGAGTGCTAGCCGTAGGGCACTCGGCAAACTTCCGACCGTTAGCCGCCGTCCAGGCAGCGTGACGGCGGCGGTCTGACAAGTGGGCCCGGATCGGTGTTTGCCGAGTGCCCAAGGGCTGGCACTCGGCAAACAAGGGGACCGTTAGCCGCCCGCAACTGCCGGGCGGACCGCGGGACGGAGGCGGCCTGGCAGGTGGGGCCAGGTTGCGCTTTGCCGAGTGCCTGCTGTCGGGCACTCGGCAAAGACGTCTTTGCCGTGTGTTCCTGGGTCCACACTCGGCAAAGAGTGCGTTTGCCGAGTGTCCATTTTTCGCCGAGTGTGTTATTTCCTACACCCGGCATATCCCATTTTTGCCGAGTGCCCGAAATTTCGCACTCGGCGAAGCTTCAGGCACTCGGCAAATGCCGGGTTTCCCGTAGTGGATGGTTATGAAAAGGTTGGTCAGCTGATAGCATCTCAAATGATTTGTAGGAGAAAACGTCAACTTAGGCTGGTATTAGGTAGAAGTTTACAACCGACGGCTATGCACTTGCTTCAATCACTTTAAGAGTATTAAGTACACAACACCCTAACTAACCTAGAACAGAATGAGCGGTCGTCTATTCCACTCGATCGGCTCGGTCCGCGCATGATGAGAAAGATGATGACCATGCTGCATATATACCACCCACTATAGTGAACTGATTTATTCCCAGTAACACACTAACTCCCATCCCAGGGAGCGTGCTCAATCGATCGGGGGAAATATGGAGCTGGCGGCGGCCTTGGTTGTCCCTCCCCTCCTTACCGCTGCCATGAACGCCCTCATGCCCAAGATGCTCAGGTTGGTAGAAGCAAGGTCCAGCCTCCGCCAGGACGTTCAAGAGGACATCAAATCCTTGATGAGAGAGCTAAGGATGATGTGGAGCGCAGTTCAAGACCACAGCAGGTCAGTGCAGAGCAAATATGTCGGAGGCGTGCAGGCAACATGGATCAAGGAAGTGACTCAGCTGGCTCACAAGATTGAGGACTGTGTGGACAGCTACATCTATGATCAGACTGCTGCCGGTAGAAGCGAGATTCCAAACCTTGATCGTTTTGCTGACCAGATCAGGGCATTCAGGAGGGAATCGGATGAAATATCCAAGCTGAGGGACAAGTACAAGGTCGAAGCAGACGTCGTGGGCATTACTGATAATGAGATGACTCCAAGCTCAGGGGAATCCGCAAGCTCGTCGAAATCTTGGCCACCCGTTCTTCCCCTCAACCTCGTTGGTACGGACACTCCCCTGGAGGAGCTCCTGGACCTGGTGGAGGAGGAGCAAGCTGAGGGCCAACACAAGGAACTCAAGGTGATATCTATCCTTGGGTTTGACGGTGTAGGCAAAACTGCCCTTGCAGCCCAAGCTTACTATCACCCAGATGTGGCAGAGAAGTTCGGTAAGAATCGGGCGTGGGTTAACGCGGCAGGTAAGGGTCCACGGCAGGTTCTCCAGGAGATACTCCAGCAGCTTCAAACGCAGCCAAGGGACGACACATCCAATGTAGGCCATCTCTGCGAACACCTCGTAGCATGCTTGCAAAACAAGAGGTGAGTCGACTTTTTTATTTGCCATATGTTCCGATAATTCTTCAATTTTATGACATACATAAATGTTGCACAAAAAAATTGTACATACAACAGCAATTTCAGATTATTTGGCAACTGATGATGAGCGTGTTATCTCCACCTTGTCTTTATTTACATATTTGTCTACATTTTGAGGGTATTTGTTTGCTCCATATATGGATTATATAATGCGTGTTTGTTTTCACTTAAGATTATATAATCTAGCTTAAAATCTAAAAAATAATCTCTGAAAGAAACAAACACTCTAGCTTATTCTTCATTTTAAGGAGTGGTTCCTTATTCTCAAGACCAGCCACAGGTGGTGCTGTGGTGGCAAGTCATATATCTGAAGGAAACAAACATCCTCTAGATTATCATAATCCATAAGCTCTGAAAATATGCTTATTTTAGATTATATAATCTATCTCCTATAAGCTAGATTATATAATCTTGCTTGCAAACAAACATGGCTGTCAAAGGGCCACCATGGACGACCATGCAGATTATTTGAGATTATTTTGATAGTCTGTTACCATGTTACCCTTTGATCTCGCAGGTATTTTATTGTAATTGATGACATGAGGACATATCTGTGGAGCAGTATAGAGCCAGCATTCCCGGAAAATGATGGTTTCAGCAGCAGAGTTCTGGTGACCACTAGCATTCAGCCAATCGCTAATGGCTGCTGCTCCAGAGCGGGTTATGTGTACAGAATGCAAGGACTCGATGCTAGTTCCTCTGAAGATTTGTTCTTTAAAAGTGCCCATGTGGAGGAACCATCACACGAGGTGAAGGCCAGCTCAGAAGAACTCCGCATGAAATGCAACGGTCTACCGCTTGCACTTGTCAGCGTAGCCGAACTCTTGAACTTGAGAAAAGATGGGCTGACGCTGACAGGAAGCACCTGCAGAAACGTGTGCCGCCGCCTAGGTCACCATATGGAGGGAGCCGGTAAACACACAGCCTACCTGAGGACACTGCCAAGGCCTGCCTGGTGAGCATAGGCATGTTCCCCAGCGGTCACCGGATCCGAAAGAAGCGGCTGATAAGGCTATGGATGGCTGAAGGGCTCTTCGAGAGAAGAGGGCACCATCTGCACAGCATAACCGAGAAGGCAGCTCACAATTTCAGTACTCTTGTGGACTGGAATGTCGTTCAGCCAGTCGATGTGAGCAACAGTGACGAGGTGAGGTCATGCCAGCCGCCGGGGATGATGCTCGAGTTCATCAGGCACAGATCCATGTCAGAGAATTCCACCAGCTTATTCTGTGACAAGATCCTCCGAGAGGTGCCCGAATATGCCCGTCGGCTCTCCCTCCATCACTGCACCATTGAGAATGTCCCGCAGGGACGATGTGATTTATCCCTTGTCCGGTCTCTCACTATCTTAGGCAAGGCATGCAAAGCTGTTCTGAATTTTGACAAGTACCGCCTGCTGAGAGTCTTGGATCTTGAAGAATGCGATGACTTGAGTAATGACCATCTCACAGGCATATGCAAGCTGTTTCTGCTCAACTATCTGAGCCTTGGGCGCACCATAACCGAGCTTCCTAAGGAAATCGCAAGGCTGGAGTACTTGGAGACACTTGATGTCAGGAGAACCAAGGTAGAGGTGATGATCCCGATTGAAGTGATAATGATTACCAGTTTGGTTAATCTCTTTGGGAGATTTAAACTTGTGGACAACGTGTCAAAAAGAATCCCGGAGTTTTTCAAGTTGGGAAAAAGCAACCTGGAGATTCTAGCAGGATTAATTGTCACCGACAGGAACGGCGGCTTTCTGCAACTAATAGAGCACATGAAGAACTTGAGAAAGGTCAAGATTTGGTGCAAGTCATCTGCAGATAGCAGTCATTTAACTAATCTTACATCTGCGATTCAGAGGTACATTGAGGATGGTAAGGATCCAAATATTCAGCGCTCCATATCCATTGACTCCGATGTAAGCTTCAAAGAGATGCCTCAATTCTCTCCAGAAGGAGACCTCAACATTACCTCACTGAAACTCCGTGGTGATCTATTGGAAGTACCTCAATTTGTTGCATCGATGTTCTCCCTCAGTGAGATATGTCTCTCATCAACAACCACTCTCAGAGGGAGCCTTCTGAGTGTCCTGAGTAAGATTACTAGGCTGGTGTATCTCAAACTTGTGGCAGCAGAACTTGTTGACTTTGTCATGAGTGATGAGACAAAATTCGAAAGCCTGCAACGGCTATGTTTTGTGGTCGAACAAATGCCAGTCCTGGAAATCGAAGGGGATCCTCTGCCGAAGCTTGTATCATTCCAGCTGCTCTGCAACAATAACATGGGAAACCTTCCTCTAATCAATGAACGCATAGGAAGCAAATGTCTTAGGGAAGTCACCGTTTATAAAGAGAACAATGAAGAGTCACGAAGAAATTGGAAGGAGGCAGTGAAGAGGCATCCTAACAGGCCAAGAATTTTCTTCGTTGAAAAGGAGTGCGGTCCTGCTGAAGATTCTGTTGCGGCAGAGGAACCACCCCAGAAGCACAACAAGTGGAAAGCCATGTTGAGTGGAATTCCAAAGATCAGGTTCAAACGGAACAAGGAAAAAATAAGGTCATCAGCCACTTTGGTTAGTTGTATCCATCTGCAGTCCTGTTTGTTTCATTTACTTTTTCACGTTTAGTTGTATTCAAAAGAGATTCTCTTATACATATATATATATATATATATATATATATATATTCTTTGACTACCACACGTTGTTGATTACATGCATCCATATATATATATATATATATATATATATATATATTCTTTGACTACCACACGTTGTTGATTACATGCATCCATCCAAGAGGAACCAAAAAGAATTACTAGTTGAATCCCAACCTTGCATTACCTACTTAATTATATATGATCTTGTTCCTCATATGGATGATCTTCACTAACTTGGAATATACCTTATAAATCCTATCATTATATGACTCATCAATCTAGTTTCTTTATGTTCTAAGTGTTCTGTTGAACTGTTCACTGATGTCCTTTTTCTTTACCATAGAAGTAACAGTTTTTATGTTCTAAAAGTACGTTTAATTAGATATTTAGACAGTGTACGCTGATAACTGATGAATTTTTAGGGCACGAACATTAATGGACATCCTGACAGCATGCCGCTTATTACACACGAAGCAACTGGAGTACATGGTGAAACATCTGGATCTACCTTTTCAACTGAAGCTAGCTCATCAAATCGACGAATTCATTTCTAACAGGTTAAGTTCTGTTACAGCTGCTAGATGCACCAATAAATTTTTCGGCTGTTCTCAGTTGGTCGATAGACATTGATCTACTTTTCATTGTTTAAAAAATAGAGGTCCTATGAAGCAGGGATTTGCATCCTGATTCCTGTTTCCACTTCCTTAAGAATGTAAGCATGCCACAAGTTAGGACGTTGTTATGAACTCATGTTTCTATCTTAAATAAGTCAAAAACTTCTTTTTTGAAAATATTCTGCTACTAAATGCACCTCACACAGGTTAAACTATGTTCTTTTTTCCTAAAATATAGTTCTTTTGCAAAGAAATAAAATAACGCAGAGTTAAAATTTGACAACAGATGTACTGCTACTTATGGACATATTAAAAACTTTTCTTATCAGCTGCTAGCCTGCTACTATAGCTCGGTGCTAGGAACAAATCAACCACTTTTCTTGTTGCATATGTAGACTCAAATACTGATTGACTAATTTCACGACCATACTAAAGTTACTTCCCTGAATTAAGTTGGTAATAGGTACAGGACACTGCTCCTTCGTGACATTAACTTTAGGTCACTGAAATGCATTTTTTTTTTTTGCTGTAGGAGACTAGTTTATTTACTGCATGACACCATTTAGTGTTTTGTACTTGTACCCAATAATGTGTCCCACGGGTTAACCATGCAAGAGTATCTTGCTGCAAAATTTTCCAATTAATTTTAGTTATGGTAAGCTACTTATGGAATGACACACGAGTACTTATTCCAGAATATGTATCTGATACTATCAATGTGAATTATTTCATACAGTAACATCTGGGAGTATTTATTCTTTCTAACATTCGTGCTTATTTTTTATTTAGCTACTCACAAATTGTGTTGATTTATTTGGCAGCTAGTCACTTGAAGTGTCAAGTGTGAAGTCATATTGGCATTCACTTTACCATGGAACGATCAACTTTGTTGTTATGTTGTTATATTCCCAAAAGAGCTCCCACCTTCTGGAGCTACCTTAAAACCTTTGGGTATATATGTTCTACGTAGTGCTTTCCTTGTCCTGCTTGTTGAACTATACTTCACATTAATTTGAAATCTGAAACACTTCATGTACGGTAAGAACAAATGTACTGCTTGTCCCATTAAGTACTGCCTAGTGCCAACCGAGAGCTTACTAGTGAACTGTCTATATAGATTGGTTGTACGTCCATTTCTTTATAAGTTGTTATTGATTGATGTGAAGTGTCTGTCATGTGTCAAGTAATTTTGCAACTGAGCATAATAAAGCCAAAAGTGCCAGGCAACCAAAACCCCATTGCAATGCAACATTGAAAAGCACCGGTCGTGCAGCAAACTGCATATATTATGCCCATCATATGAGAAGGGCACACGAATTCGGAGCGATTGGAGGGGTTTGAATGGGATTAATTCCCCTGTCGAATCCCCAAGGAGAGGATTAACCGGAAATGCTTGTTGGTTGAAGAACCATCCGTTTTTTCATTGCTGAGAGAAATGCTTGAGGTTATGCCTCTTATTTTTTTCAGAAATTGAGACTCTGATTGATTCGCAAGTAGGTTGCAAAGTGGTTGATTTATTCCTATAGATGACTCACTACCGGAATCGCCCTCTTTGCCGTGTGCCAAGGGCACACGGCAAAGGCAATATGACCCACGGCAAAGGCCACATGGCAAAGCTCGGCCGGCAAAGAGGCCTTTGCCGTGGGCTTTTTCTCGGACACTCGGCAAAGCTTTGCCGAGTGCTAAAATGCACTCGGCAAAGGCCCTTTTTCTGCGCACCAAAAAATCTGAAAATAATAGCAAAAAAAATTTATTTTAATGTGGCAAGGCGCGCCCATTTTTCGCGAAAAATTCGCGCGCTACGTGGTCGGCGGGATTCGAACCCACGACCTCTCTCTCGCGCATGACCTCCTGTACCACTACATCACTCTCTCACCTGTGACTAAATACCGTTCTGATTCCTACCATATTATACTAAACCGAGTGTAAATTGCTTGTTTGAGGCCCTAAACGATTTCAAATGAAAAAGTTGTCAACTACAAAGTTTTATAACTTTTTGAAATCTACAAGTCTTATTTTGGTAGTTTCTCCATCCGAGGTCGTTTATAAAATTTGAATTTCAAATTTGAGAACATTCAAACTTAGTTTTTGTTGACTAGATGATTTCAAATGAAAAAGTTGTCAACTACAAAGTTTCATAACTTATTATGATCTACAACTCTTATTTTGACTGTTTCTTCATCCGAGGTTGTTTGAAAAAACTCAAATTTCAAATTTTGAGAACTACAAACGTACTTTTCATTAGCAAAACAAATTTAAATTAAAAAGTTTTAAACTACAAAGTTGTATAACTTCTGAAGATCTACAACTTTGATATATGTCATTTCTTCATCCGATGTAGTGAGAGTAACATTGTACACAAATCTTATAGATCTCTCTTATAGTTTCAGGAAACTCTACGAGAAATATAGATTTTGTGAACAATATTCATATGAATTTGTCGAATGAAGAAATGACCGAACTAAAAGTTCTACATCTTGAGAAGTTATACAACTTTGTAGTTCAAAACTTTTTGATTTGAATTGATTTACTACTTCAAAATGTGGTTTTAATTATGACTTTGCCGAGTGTCAAAAAAAGCACTCGGCAAAGAAGTCTTTGCCGAGTGTATTTTTTTGACACTCGGCAAAGATTTTCTTTGCCGAGTGTATTTTTTTGACACTCGGCAAAGATTTTCTTTGCCGAGTGTTTTATCTTTGCCGAGTGTTTTTTGAAATGCACTCGGCAAATAAATCTTTGCCGAGTGCCCGAAAAATTGCACTCGGCAAAGAGCTTAACACTCGGCAAAGG
This sequence comes from Alloteropsis semialata, assembly GCA_004135705.1. NCBI lineage: Eukaryota > Viridiplantae > Streptophyta > Magnoliopsida > Poales > Poaceae > Alloteropsis > Alloteropsis semialata. Next base: position 13,844,218 of record CM014272.1, read on the forward strand.
CCGGATTTCCTGTAGTGACTAACTCTACAATGGAGTTTAGCTCCAGCCATATCTGCATCACCCTATGATCGATACTTCTCCTAAATGAGATTTAAGTTCAGTCCATCCCAAATTTCAGCCAAAGATTAAAGGTTGCTTGTGAGGAATCCCTCCACCCCACCACCACCACCACCACCATCATACTCTTTCCTCTAAACCAAGCTTTACCAATTCGGGAGATGGTACCCATGTCTACCTTCATTGTCGTTCCATAAGAAATTTACCATTTGAGAGTTAATGCTCTCAATGGTCCACTTTGGGAAATTTATCACAAAGTTATATGGCTACACTAGCAAGCTAGGCAAGACTTTAGCAGATTAATTTTCCAGCACTAGAATGCCCTTCCAGCCGACAACTATTTTGATTAGTTCGTCTACTACAGGTTGGATATCCTCCCTCCTCAGGTTATTGGAATATAGAGGCACTCTCAAGTAGGTTATGGGGAAGGATCCAATGTTACAATAGAAGATTCTAGCATAAGTACTGTTTTCTTCGTAATCCATTCCTAATGATGTAGCATAGGAACAATACTTTGGCCAATATAATGTTCACATGATGCTTTACAAGACGGGACCATATAGAGACATGGCTAGAGGCCTAGAAACCCCTGTACTTATACCTACTTTTATTACTTGCTGAACTCCATAATATACTAAATAAAATAATGATGACCATCATGTATTGAACAACTGTGAATGCGTGCCCAAGACCTTTGACAGGCTAGCTTGCCTGGACGTGTTTACCCTTCTTTACATATATATGTTATATATCTCCAAACATGTCATGAAGGGACCAGCAAGTGGTTTGCTTATGATTGCTACACATGCATATTTTGTAACTTTTAGCCAGTGTGACCAGCACATGTCATTCTGCCGGCCTGGCGATAATTCCTTGTCACTTTGTCAATCTGTAACGTGTTAGGTGCCATTTCGCCAATGTATAGTATAAATGAAGAAGAAAACAACATAGTCTTGTTGTACTTGGACCAAGTTAAACCAATTAGAAGAAAGGAATTGAGTAGTAGCACGTACATACGTACGCAGTTGCGTTGAACTTGACTTTGCTGAGACTTTAACAAAATGGAACCTGGGTTTCCCTGAAATCTTGTAATTGTGAAATAACACTCAACTTCTCTTAATTGGCATTTCCACCCCTAATATATTGCACGATGGTACACTGCTGTTTTTCTTTTCACGATCCAATCCAGATTAGAACTTCACAATATAGTCCTTGTACTTCCAAGTGTATTTGTTAACGACCTTGTAAGCATAGCTTTTAACAGTTAATTAAAGTTTGTAGTTGTTTCAGTGGATGACAAATTCTCAAACATAATGTTGCGTGCCTGTTTCAGTTCTAAATTGCTTATACAAAATAATTAAAGAAGCACCAATTCTCCATGAATAATACGGAGCTTCCTCAGATTCCAACATAAACATGAGTTCGGGTCATATATTAATATTTTGGAGAAAATAAAAAAATTATTGGTTCCGTTAACAGCTGTGGACTCTTTTGCATGTTTGGCTACGTGATCACTACCGGAACCAGATTATTTGCCGTGCGCCGGCGGCGCACGGCAAAGACCACAAAAACGCATATAAAAGTCTAGCGGAAGTATTTGCTAATTTCCTTAGCCCGTTCACGTGCAGAATATATTTGTTTCTTTAGTTACGGAAATTACATCCAGCTTACATCCTTTTCTGGGAATGCTTAAGCTTCACTCTGACCGGTCCATAATGAGAAATTTATGCCGGCACAAATATGTAAACTTCAGAAACTCCTAGAATGTCAAAAGCTTCTGATTGACCTGTAACAAAGACGCCACCAGATCTACCACGAGGGAAGTCCGATCCTATGTCAAAACAAACCTTTATTGCCACATAAATTATTTAAAGATTTTTTGACAATTTACTTCCCTGTCGGCAACATGAAATAAAGCTTAGACTTTGTTCTTGGAAACTCTTTCATCTAAAAAAATGTTTTGCTTTAATTGTTCATGTGTGCCACTTTCCAATGATCAACATCCCACCATAGTTTTATCCATTATGCCACCATAAAGGTTACTCAGTGCTATGTTATCCATGTCTATTTGTTTTTGCGAGTTCATCACCCTCCCCAACTTCATCATTTCCTGATTCTCTACCTTGTTTAAGCTAGTAAAAAGTGATACACCAATTGTATCTATCTCAACATTTCTGATATGCTCTACTGAATTATGGACATTGTTTCCTAAATCAAAGTCTATGCCAGCCATTATAATACGTAGAGATATGATTATTGGCTGGAGAAAGAATTGAATTATTGTAATTTTTACCTTTGGATTCCATAAGGCTCCTTTTTGCCCTAGGTGTGTTCCACCCTTTCCAACGTTCACATCTGCAGTTGGCCCATCTGCTTTTGCCTTTGACCAGGGTGGTTGTTGGGCTGGCTTTCCTGAGGGTGTTTGGTTTCCTAGTCTAGCATCTAGCACGGAGGGAATCTTTCTTGCATGGAGTACTAAATGAAGTCTATTTGCAAAACCTCTTCACGGATGAGCGTAACTTTTCGAGACGAATCTAATGAGCCTAATTAATCAATGATTGGCTACAGTGATGCTACAGTAACCATCCTCTAATCATCCTCTAATCATGCGGTCAAAGGCCTCATTAGATTCTTCAGGGTTCCTAGTGCAGGGGTTCTGAAGTTAGTTTTGTAAAATACCTTTATTTAATACCTTTAATTAGTGGTCAAAGTTGTGAACAGTTTCTAGCACTGGAAAACCAAACGGGGCCAAGGTTGGCAGCCACCTGCCGTGCCAGCCCACCTGGCACCTGCAAGCCCAGGCCTGATGGAGCAACAGGTCGCTGACCCTTTTTTTTTGCCTCCTGGTGGCCTGCAGCTTGGCCTGCCACCGCCTCAAGTTGAGGAATTTTTTTTAATTTTTTTTACGATTTTTCAAAAACAACTCATGGGTGGCAAATTTTGCAAATCTGTCACCCAACCGCCGTATCATATGGCTGTCGCCAAATGATATGGCGGCAAGGCGTTGTAACCGCCGGTTCAAACGGCGGTTAGGTAAACCGCTGTTTGAACCGGCGGTTAAATTTTAAACAAATTTTCAAATTATTTTCCGTGACCTAACCGCCGGTTGAAACGGCAGTAGCGTTCGCCACGTGGGCCCGTGCAACCTAACCGCCGTTTCATTCGGCGGTAGGAGCCGGGCGCGCGGCGGGAGCACCTACCACCGACATCGGCGGTTAGGTCTTCCCCCTCTATAAAGCCCTAAATTCAGTTGGAAATCTCATTGTAAATCAGAAAAAAGAAAAACTAGGGTTTGAGTGAGGGAGTGAGGGAGAGGGAGATTCAGCGGCGAAGCCCTGCCGGTTCTGCTCGTCGGTTTCTGGTAAAATCCAAACTCGTAGTTGTAGCTTCATTATGGAATTACTTACTGATATTAGATGTACTGATATTAGTTTTAGTGATATTAGTGTCAGCGATATTAGATGTACTGATATTAGTTTTAGTGATATTAGATGTACTGATATTAGTTTTAGTGATATTAGATGTAGTGAATTAATTTTTTTTGATATTAAATTTAATTACTGTAGTGATATTAGATTAACTGATATTATAGTTGACTGATATTATAGTTAGTGAATATTAGACATATTTAACCAATGTTTAATATGTGTTTCAATGGATCTTAGGATGCCGAGGCGTGGTAAAACAAGTAAATATTGTCAGCCAAGGTAATGTCCAATACATCATATAAATTTGTGCCGTTAATTTGTGTTGTTGCTTAGGGTCAGTCTTATGTAATTTCTTTTGTAATAGTCGTCGCTTTGGAAGTGCATATGCGGTCTTGCCGCTGCCTGCTGGTGTTCCCGTGCCTATGTGCTATTGCGGTGATGATTGCAAGGTCGCTGTGTCCAATGAAGAGAAAACCTTTAGGCAGAGGTACTGGATGTGCGCGAACTATGAATTTGAACCTACACGTCGCCAAGTTATGATTGGCTTGTTGGTGAGAAATTGTTATTGCTTAATTTGTTTGACATGATGATTGTTTAATTCGGTGCATGACAGTTTTGAATTGTGCATTTTTTTTGCAGACCCCTCCCCCGCTCTGTGATTTTGAACAGTGGATCGACACTGAGATCAAACAGGAAGACAAGGAATGGCTGGAGGAGCAGAAATAGTGGGAGGCAGAGTGCAAGGAGCGTATGGAGAGGAGACGTCAAGCTGAGGCAGCAGAAAAGGAACGGGCATCGGAATTTCAAAGGAGGCTCCAAGCTCAAGCTAGGGAGGAGAGGGAGAAGAAGTTTGAGCGTGTCCGACGTGCCAAAGCTGCTTTGGAGGAGAATCCTGATGCTTTGAGAAAGGGAAAGTGGCCTCGGTGCACTCAGTAGTTTGCTAGTTGTATGGTTGCCATGTCTTGCACCTTTCATTATGTTGGTATGTACTGGACTTAATATTGTGATGTGTTGTTCTTCGGTTTTCATAGAACCTTTATTATGGACCTTATGTTGCGTTGTGATGTACTTCACTTATCATTCGGTTCTCGTATCTTTGACCACCTTGTTCAATATTGTGTCAACAATATATTTATGACCTCAAATGAGTATGGAAATGTCAAATACGAATTCAAGACAAACAAACTGCTGTAGGCACATAAATAAACACGCATAAATGGCATGTGAGGACCTTTACTGAATAAGGGTAACTAGGTCCTTTCATAACTAAACCTAACACGCCTTAGGGAATTGAAACCTAACATGTCTTAGGGAATTAAAACCTAACATTGGTTACTCCTAGTAGTGGCCCCACATAGCGAACTGGGTGGCACCTTCTCCATAGTATTGTCCTGTTGATGGCGGTGGTGGTGGCGGTGGAGTTCCCTTGTTCTTGTGACAAGGACAGCTGCAATCTGGAATGGTGCACAGTGCTTCCTGTGAACCATCATCATGGTCCTCGTCGCCATCATCTTCATCGTCGCTATTGTTATGGTGGCTCACTTCTGTTTCGAGATCAAATATACGATTCTGCAAGTAGCTGATGTACTCCTGATGCGGATGAATTGGAGCAGGGTCAACCCACCTAGCGAACCCACAGTTTTCTGGAGCGTTGGAACACTACAAGAAATAAGCCAAGTAAATGAGTGCGGGAAAGGAACATACACATATGTACGAAATAAATATTAATAGAGATTACCCATGCTCGTGGGCATTTGAAGAAACGACGACCTCCATTGTCCCCCTCGGTCTCCATCTGAACTAAGCAGTTCTCACCATGCATGCATTTTGGCCAATCTTCGTTCCGGGTATCATATCCTCTAAGAGGGGATTCTTTGCTGAAATCACTTTTGCTCTCGACCGGAAACTCATACACTGGTTCCCCAAAGAATCGAGGACCAATAGACCCCTCCACACAATGGGAGGTCCCTTTCTTCCCCCCTTTCCTCTCCCAGCACCGAAACCCTTCCCACTAGATGACCCTCCAGACATTTGTACTACACACGAACCTTTCCTCCGTTCTGAAGTAAGCAGCAATGCACACAACTATGCGTATATATTGGCGGAAGGGGACTAATACCAGGGAGCTCAAAGAAACACATACCTTGGATTCAATGGCCCACACCGTCTCGGATTTGAGTGACTGCAGAAACACAACACACGGATTGAATGGCCCACACCTTCACATTTTCGAGTGACTGTAAGAAACACAGCACACAGATTGAATGGCCCACCTCACTGTATTGAATTAGCAAAAGGACATGGCTCGCATGAGGAAGTAACAAAAGAGAAGCATGCTTCATATCTGGGAAACAAAGGAACCAATGAAAGATCTGACATCAATTCTGAGCATAACAAAGATGGAGGACTGGATGATGCCAAGTACCTAAGTGACCTGAGCTCCGGTGATGACGAAAACAGAGATTATACTGATCAGGATGGTGGCTCTATTGATAGTGATGGAGGTAATAATGCTTCTGATCCCTACAGGAGTGACTTGGAAGAGGAGGATGTGTTTGTACCACGCAAGAGAACTCGTCTTACTTCCCGTTTGTTAAAGGAGAAGCCTAGACAAGGGCTGCGTCGGAGTCAAAGAAACGTGAAGAATGACGAAGAGGCTATGCATCTAGGTCAGCTCACGCCTCCACCAATGACAAAGAAAACACAGAGGCAAAGGCCCACGCCGGTCTCTAAGTAACCAGACACCAGGCTCTGAAGACGATCTTGCACAGTTTGTTGCAGACTCAGGATGAATCTGAGTAATCTCAGCTGAGGGCACATATGGTATTTTGCATTTTTCACATTGTTTTAGTCATAGAAGTTTGTACAAATGGCTGTATCACGTCATCTCAGCATGTCAACATGTCAACACCATTTGTCCATAACTGTGAGCCAATTGTTGAGATGCCACAAAGTCCAGAATATGAATACAAAGAAGCACCTAATGAGCAAGAAGATTCCTACAAAGAAAATCAATGTGACATTGATTAATTTAGTGACCTACTTGCTTGCGTAACAGTTTGAAGAGAGAGTTCCAGAAGATCTATGCCCTTACCTCCTGGCAGATACCTTATCGGACAGCAAATCGAGGGAAATTATACCTAGAGAATGTATCGGGATGCTGGATAGAAGCATAGTATTGTGAGAATGAATGCACAGAAAAGACAACGCATCACTGCATTCAATTGCCTTGACTTTCATTGAATTTAAATTGCATGACAGAAAAGGTCATGGTGCACCATTAACCTTTGACCTACACAATCTATTATATTTTGCATTGGCACGTGACGCGACACAATTAACATGACTCGTCCTAAACCTAACATGTCTTAGGGAATTTAGATAGCCTGGCAGATAACTTCAGGGACCTCATGAATCCCTCTTCTTACGAAATTCCTTCATAATTTCTTCAATCTCCTTCCTGAATTGCTCTCCGGCAAGTCTGTTAGCTTCAGCCATTTGTGCCGCCTGTCGTCCTTCCTCGGCTCTCATCTTCATCTCGTCCCAGCGCATCTGGTCCTTCCAGCTGATGGAGTCGTCGATCCATTCGGTGAAGTGACATGCCCTGGTGTCCGGTGTAGCGGTCCTTCTACCTCCTTGTGTCAATTCGTAAAAAAAATGATAACAATGTTAGTACTACAAACAATCAACATTTCATCTTCTTTGAGGTCATTACCTGCGAACTGTTTGTTATCTCATGGATCCTCTGGCAACACCAGTACCTCCTCCCGTATGTGCCTTCTTCGAATGAGATAGCCATCCCGCTGTTCATGCCACAATAGCACTCATGTGGGATCTCATCCTTTGGCCTCTGGTTGACAGGAAGGATAGATCTGTCTGGATCATTGCGAGGAGCTCCCTCCATGGCTTCCATCTCCCAGCGCAGATGCATGAGCCCACCTTGCCTTCTATACCTAGACCCACTCCCACTCTGGTCAGCCATTTTGGTTTTTGTGATGTGGGTTCAAGTGGATGAATGAGCGCGATATTAATAGGCCACGCCACCAAGTACCCCAGCCAGTGGGCCAATGGATCCGTGTGGTGTGTTTTTGCAGTCACTCAGGAAGGACATGGTGTGGGCCATTGAATCCGTGAGGTGTGTTTTTTGCTATCACAGGAAGGAGATGGTGTGGGCTATTGAATCCGTGGGATATGTTTGTTGTAGCCAGTCAGAAAAAATAGAATATATGATTATTAATATAAAAAATTAATAACCTTAAACAATTTTGAACCAGAAAATAACAATTTTAAACAATTAAACAATTTTCAAACAATTTTGAACCTTTAAAAATTAATGGGTAATTGTTACCGCCGAATCATTTGGCGGTTCCAGGAACCGCCAAACCATTTGGCGGTTTGACCGTTAAACCGCCAGATGGTTCGGCGGTTCAGTGAACCGCCGGCGGTTACATCGCCTTGCCGCCGTATCATTTGGCGGCAGCCATATGATACGGTGGTTGAGTGACAGATTTGCAAAATCTTTCACCCATGAGTTGTTTTTGATAAATCGTAAAAAAAATAAAAAAAATTCCAAGTTGAGGCTCAACCCGTGTCAAGAAAAAAAAATGAGGCTCTCACCCTCGGCCAGCACCTCCTGAGCCATTTTTTTTTATACTTAAGATTTACTCATAATCTGGAGTATATTATATTATGGCAGCCAAATTATAGAACGGTCCTCCAGAGATGATCGAATTACAACCAAGTCCCTATATATAGGGAACAGATGACATCAGGACCACCAGCGTCGGCGGCAAACAACTTGCCGGAGGGGACCATGCACAGCAACGGTTTGAAGGGCTGAGGAAGCCGGCGTGTGTGGGAGCCTCTCCAGCAATAGTTTGAAGGGATGAGGAAGACCCTTTTGGTATCGGGTGGAGACTATTAGTCTCGGATTTCCAGTACCGGTTTTGGAACCGGTACCTATGTGCCTTACGATCTGGTCGTATCGATGACAAGTTTTTCAGTAGTGTGCATCCTGATGACATGCTGGTGCTGAATAAGGATGTAACTTTCTGAGCAATTTAAACTTACACTAGCGTAATAACTTCACACTTCAAAGGATTTAGTTTGCTTTCCTAGCAATCAAAAAATTGAGTTCTTTCTAATCATCTTGAATAAAGGAAGACTACACTCGCCGGATTAGGGCATAAAGCGAGTTATTTGATTAGTCAGCCTTTGAACATCTTCTGAAGTGCACTATACCGCAGCCTCACTGTAGCGACTCCATTGGAGTCGGAATAGGGTTCTATACCGACCCTCCGTCCGTCGGTATAGAGTTATACCGATGCCACATTTCAGTCGCAGTAAGTGGCGCTGGTATAACCTTATACCGACAGACTCCAGTTTGCGCGAAAGGAGGTCTCAATTCTACTTAGTCGGAATCTTTTTACATTTAGCCTTGATAACTTAATGAACAATTAGAAAACAAAAAAGTTTTCTGGTGGCCACTCTGAAAGTACATTGTTTAAAATGTAACTTCGAGATGATCGATACAATATTCTTGAAAATAAACCATAGAAACTTGGGCTTGATCCTCTCCTGGGCTGTGAAAACATAGGCCCCAGCCCATCATTATTCATGTGGTTCAGCAGGAGGCATTCCACAAAAAGGCCTATGAATTATTCTTTGTTATATTTGAGCCATCCTGCTTTAGTCCATTAATTATTCTTTCTTATATTTGGGCCATCCTGCTTTATTCCATTAATTATTCTTTCTCATATTTGGGTCATCTCGCTTGAGTCCATTAACTGTTCTTTCTGATATTTGGGCCATCCTGCTTTTAGTCCATTAATCTATCGTGGCAAGAGCAGGCCAAAATTTATTTCCAGAGAAATTCAGCTCTCTGTAGCCCATTATTCGAAATATACATTTTGTTTAATTCCAGAGCAAAATATTGAAGGCAAAATAAAGCTGTTAAAACCATATGACTAGAGCAGAGCAGAGAATTGCCAAATGGTTTTAGAGTCACCTGCAAATTAGTTAAACCATTTTGTTAGGTTTTAAAATTGCTGCCTTTTATTGTGATCTTTGGGTGAAAGAACCTTGTTATCTAGAAGGAAATGCCTTGTTCTGTAAAAAAACGATGTCACATTTGTTCATAAAAAGACATCATGCAAAGGCTTCGAGTTGCTCCCAATGACCGATCATTCAAGGTGCATGCCAACGCTACCCGATAGCAGTACAACAAATTTCTTTGGCATACAATTCACATATAGGTCACTCCGAATTCCGGATGACGAAGATTTCACACATTATCACTTCAAAATGATGGCCTTTACAAACTACCACTTGAATCATACGCTTGTTTTGCAGAAATACCGTGAGTTATCTATTTTACCTCCACCTGAAAGAAACAAACAACACCTCAATTTATCTCGTTACACTTTTCACATAGATGCAATGCGCGACGAGATAGGCATGGTCATTTCTCCTCATTCTATTCATATGACATCAAAGCCAGGTATGTGACAAAATGCTAGCCATATCATCATCATCTTTAGACAAAAACATCATGAGAAGATAGAAAAGTAAATTTTTGACTCCTCCAATATACTCAATATTTACAGAAAATAGCACAAAAACTCGAGAAGTTAGAGTTAGTTTTGTCCTAAACTATTTGAAACACTTAGCTTTGTCCTAATTTCGAAATGGCTAAATGCCGTATATTTGAAAATGGAAAGGTTTTTTTTTTTGAGTTATCTGGTTTGCCCTATGTATAGTACAGTGTATCTGGCGCTGATAAATATCATGCATGAACCATTTGGCTTTATTTAGCAGCAATTGAATACCGTTGATCTCATGCATGAACCATTTCATTTCGCGCTCTTTTTTAGTATGGCGCTAATCAATTCACTTTATTTACATGATACTCAGCTATAATCGCAGTAATTATTTTTTATTTGCACCCATTTATAAAAGGAGAAGACATATGTATATATACATCGAGATGCCTGTGAACATATATCTGATCCCGTTCCCGTTTGGAGGGTGCAGTGGCAAAGTAGTTAACCATGGCTAGCGGCAACAAGGCAGCAAGTGCCGTCAGAACGCCGGCCATCGCCGCGCTGGTGCTGCTTCTGCTAGCGGCGACGTCCCTCTCGGCGGTGGCCGCCGCAGGGCGTCCTGCCACCGGTCGCCGGCATCCTGTCGCACCTCCGCCGCGGGTGTCCCAGGGGCCGGTTGCCGGACCGTCCCCGTCGCCGGCGCACGCCGTCGCGGATGGGCAGGTCTTGACGCGGCTGAAGCCCCCTCCCTCGGGGCCTAGCGGCGCGACCAACCACAGAGCACCCCAGCTGGCCCCGTCCTCGACGCCGGCGCTGGTGCTGGCAGCGACGGTGGCTCAGTGATTCTTGTGGCGTTTCTTCAGTAGCATTACTCATCGGGGCTGGTGGTATATGTATGTCCTTATGAAGTTCTTCGCAAATACGGCGTGGAGGTTTAGTAATAATATTTAAAATTCACGCGGAGCCTAACAGAAACTCAAACAAGCTGTCCCGTGGGTAACATCATGATTGTCAAGCTACTCCAAAATAATTGCGGACCTTCTATCTAGCACTACTACAAAATGATTTTCACTGGCGATCCGTAACCTATTTTTACAGCTGTTTTTGGAAAGTGGCTTTTATTTATATCGTGTTGATCAGATGTAACGCTATAATGAATCAAAAATTCAAACTATGTGTAGTGAACTCATGCAAAGTTTGGTACTCGTTGTTTCCACTAAAGAAACATTTGGGAATTTATCATATGCATGCTGAAGTGGGCCAGGCACCCCTATGCTAATGCACTGTACACATTTTACCATATAAGTCACAAAAATATTTAAAAGTTAGCTCCCATAAATGTGCCCTCTCAATTATTTTTTCGGCTCAGCGATGGCCGATGAACCTTGCCGTCCACCTTAAGCCTTGTGTACCATCCATCCTTCCTAATCAGAATAGTTAAAACAGAACTAGAATCTGCTTCACCATCGTCCGCGTTCCATGGATGAACGTGTGCACGTGTCGATCAGTCCTCACAAATTTGCAAAAAAGTACTCATACTTTTTAAAAATCAACCCCGGTCCAGCTTGTTCATATTCACGTTCTAATATTTTGTGTCTAGATTACTGATGTAAAATTTATTTCAACACGAAGAAAGGAAGATTCGATAATAACCATTATATTTGCAGAAAACCCTCAGTGTGGCTTTTTTTGGAAACCCCCTGCCTTAACCTAAACCCTAACTCACCGCTCTCACCCTCAATCCTCTCTTCTCCCCTCCCCCTCCGCCGCCGCCGCCGCCCCTCCATTTCGCCCCTGCGCGACTGGCTCGGCACCTCTATGTCGGTTTGCTCTCTCTTCACCCTCCCATCCCCCTTCATTCTCTTCCTCACGTGCAGTGCCCTACTTGAACACGCCTATGCGGGCCTCCAGCTCATCGCCGCCGTCTCGGCCCCCGCCCCATGGGCCTTGATCTCCACCGCCGAGACTCTGCGCGACCCCGACGAGCACCAAGCCACGGGGGAGGCAGCGAATCCATCTCCATGCTCAAGGGCTACGCGCTCGAACTCCTCACCATCCTCTAGGAGCTCGACGTCCAGTCCTACATCTACGTTGGCCACTCCGTCTCCACCATCATCGGTGTGCTCGCATCCATCTCCAGATCCGACCTCTTCAGCAAGCTCGTGCTAATCTCTGTGTCCCTGAGGTAATCTAATCCGTGCCCCTGAGGTAATCTAACTCAATTTCCTTCCCCTGCATCTTTGCTTTAATTTCCCTCCCTTTTGCTTGGTCCTCGTTCCTAATCCGCATATCTGCCTCTCTTGATTGGGAAGTGTCTCTTGATTGCGAACTGGGGGACAAATTGACTTCTTTCTGCTATAATTAGCTGTTGTGCTTTCGAATTTTGGTGAACTGAGCCACAAGCTCTCTTGGTACTACATGCTAGCAGTACGGACCTATAATCCCATGAGGAAACTATAGGATTTGGGCGCATACTATGGCTTGTCACTATGGGGAAACTAGAGCCGTTTTAGGGAATCTGTACTATATGCTTGTCAACATGCATGGCCTGTGGTTAGTGAGTCCAGGACATGTTGTCTTGAAGGATCCACGCTTTGTCAATATACTCAAAATCTTTTGGCAAGGCTCAGTGTGATATGTCAGTTGTCATGGTGCTACTTTGCACAAGTGGATTGCATATTGGACTCACCTTGCAAATCAGGTGATCTGGAGTCCAGTTACTCTCATGTCGGTTGCATAAATGGTGATAACACTTTTATGGGTTATGGTGATAACACTCGTGCAAAGGTTGGTATTTGTTTCCATTAAAAAGTGGTTCACTCACTGTCTTCTAGTACCTGTCGGGAACCCGTTAGTATCAGGTATCCTGACCGGTACTAGCTCTCCGGTCCCAACCTTTATTAGTACCGAGTAATTTACCCACCACTAAAGGTCCCTGTGTGTCAAAAAAATATGTGCTATATTCTTTTGGATATAACTTGCCTTGATTGATGCTCGTGTGCTCCCTGCTCCAAAGGTAAATTTGTTTATTCTTTTGGAAATAACATAACATAATTGTTTATTACTTAACATCTACTACTTATTAACATATACTTCTTAGCTTCAATACCATGACTCAGGAAAAGAGAAGTTGTGTAACCCTTCAGTTGGCTAGTGGAACATGATTAACAACGTACCATGCTCTTGTTCTATAAGCTTCATCTCTTCTCTCATTCTGCACACATTTTTTCAATTACCTATCATTCATGTTGCTTGGTGTCATTACTTCTAACTGGTAATTATGATTTAATCTCTATTTTTCAACAGATGAAATAATTGTGTATTGGCCAAAATGTGCTGAAATTAACGTCATACCATCTTTTCACGGATATTTATATTGGCTAGTTTAGATATTATTTGTCTATTATATTTGTAGTATATAACTCAATATCATAGCATGTTTGGCGAATTTTTCAGAGAACGGTTGATGGAGGATCTATCAAATACTGGGCATGTCTAACTTTTCCCTCTCAAATCCATCCAAATGGGATTGGGAGGTTTTGCGAGGATCTTGTCATGATTGTGCAATACCATTGGCATGGTAAGTTTCTCTCTAGATGCACCTCTTCCACCGTAAAATATGTTGGTTAAAAGTAGTTTATTATTTTTGTTAATAGCCAATCTCTCTCTCTCTCTCTCTCTCTCTCTCTCTCTCTCTCTCTCTCTCACACACACACACACACACACACACAGGTGGTGATCACACTCCTCAATCGGTCGTCTCACGGGATAGAAACAGATGGATCATCAACCTGCGCGCGAACTTGCACAAGGAGTAGTTGGGTGGGTGGTTTCCTGTTTATGATGGAAGGGAGGCCTGCTTACGGTTGGTCCACTGCCATTCAAAGCCAAAGAATTTGTTCTCAAGCTAACAACCCTGAGAACAAATTCAGTACTACAGTAGTTAACCTTGCATGCATGTTTCATGTGTTCTCTTGTGTGCTTATGTATGTAAGCTTTTAATTTGGGTCCTGCAGGGAGAAAGAGTACAAGGTGGCCATCAAAGGACGCTGCCAAAACAGATATGTACAGCTAGCCTTCAGCAGTTCTTAGCCGGTAGACAGAGAGAAATGCCTCAATAAATTATGCAGGCTCTTGATATCGTTCTGATGGCATACCCAATAAACCTCTAGGTAAACTATGCATCAATGCACTCATGCACAACCATTTTGTATCTTCTGTGATATGGATCTTTTTCTTCTTTTTCCTTCCAATCTTGTGGCAGGTACACATCCATCTCTCAAGATCATATTTCTCACTACAAGAATTTAGACCTGGTGGATCGCTTGGAAATGGTGTAGAATGCTGGAGCCTACGCCCTGCACAGATGGGTTTGTCCCTTATTGCTACAGTCGTTATTGTACCTAATGCTTTTTTTTTTACCTTAAATCGCCGCTGCTTGCTCATTCTATTGTTTTCTTTACATTTATACAACTATACTTGTGGTAGTGTGTACGTACTATTCACATCTGCACCCCTAATTCTTAATTAACAAACTTTCCATAATTGCTCTCAAGATGCTTGCTTAATTCTGTTTTAGAAACAAATTCACTCCCACAAGTGTGCCACTGCCATTCAGAGCCAAAAAATTTATTCTCATGCTAACAAACCCTTAGAGAGCAAGCCAGGGCATGTTTCATGTGTTCTCCCGTGTGCTTATGTACATGTAGTCGTTGGGTCCTGCAGTCAGAGAGCGAGTACAAGCTGGCCATCAAGGACGCTGCCGAAATAGACATGTACAGACTTCAGCCGTTCTTAGCTGGTACACAGAGAGAAATGCCTCAAGAGATTATCCTGAAGGCTCTTGATATCACTCTGATGGAATACCCAACCTTGGGAGTTACATTTAACAGTGTATGTTACTCTACTTTGTACGAGCCAGTAAGTTTTGGCAAGGGAATGGGTTGAGCAGCACTTGAGCATTTGTTACTGTCACCGACGCGCGAACGGAGGCCTGACCAGTTGGTCAGGTGCTCTCAGTAGCACCCCTGCCCGGCGGCCAGGGTTCGAATCCCCTCGGGGACGAATTTCTGGAACCGTGCGGTGCAGGGTAAAAAAATCCCCTCGCTAGCCTGTGGCTAGGGTTCGGGGGTTTTCTCGGCCGGGGAAGCCGAAAGTCGCTTCCTCTTAATGAAAAACGGTTGGGGCCGTCATACCCCTCCCGGTCGAGTTTTTTTTTTTTGTTACTGTCACCGACGCATCGATCCCTTCCTTTCAACCCCAGCCCTTGGGCGCCAGAATCTCCACGAGGCAGCATGAAGTTGGAACAGTTTTCCCCGGCTGATCTTTCAGTCCAGGCGTCCAGCGCTCGCACGGTACGGGGCAGACATTGACTTACAATGTGTGCTACACTTAAGCTCTTCATTGGTGATGCCTTCTCGTCAGTTGGCATAAAGCATACCACTAGTTTGCCATTATTTGGCCTCCCTCATAGATATGTGGATGTCTTGTTGCTCGTAACTTTGCCCAGTGCACTAATTTAGTCTTTAGAGGAGGGAACCTTTTTTTAAAAAGATAGAATTACATACCCGCCTCCAGTGGCGGATCCAGCCAAAAATTTTAGGTAGGGTGGTGAAAAATGACAAATTCTACCTAATATCAATTTAAGGTTTATAGATCATTCATACTTTCTATCATGTAATAATTCCATAAAAACTAAAAGGCATAAAAATGTAAATTGTATTTATGTATTATTACTTGTGCAATCGAGTTACAGTAATGTCTAATAATACTTTAAAGTATTTAGTTTTTGCCTGCCTTTGAGAGCAAAGCGAAATGGTACTGTGTTGTCTTGGCGTTTAAGGTAGAATTATATTAGCACCAATTATAGTAGAGCAGTGTGAAAATATGAAACCCAGATAAAACATTTTCTTATTTGTGAAGAATATAGTACTTAGTGGACGCATCCAATTGCACGAGATATTCAGTTAGACTAAGGGTAATTTTCTATGCAGTGACTAAAATCGTAGCTACTTTTTTGCTTATTAGCACATCTATGACGTATTGTCGCTCCTTTATATGACTTAGCGTAATGAAATCAAACTTCAAAGAATTATGATCGATCAAGAGCTAAAGAGCAGAGCTCCTGCTGTTTGAGACTCGCCAAATACATAGACGAATTCCATACGCATAAAATTGTTTTGTACTGCTGGGTCTTCTCGTCCTTCAGGAGCCCTTCAGGCAGTTGTCTCTCCGTGGCCCATTCGCTGTGGCCCATTCGCTGGCCCATACCCCTTCATTGCTTCTTCTTCTTTTTCTCCCGATGTAGCTTCTTCGTCCTCCTGACAAACAGAACGCCAGCAGCCGCATCTAAATGTTGAGATCTAAGAGAGCTGGGGATTCACGCTGCCAGAGGTAGGTAGGGCGGCCACCCTACCTTGCCCTATTGCTGGGTCCGCCTCTGCGTCACCGCACACAACGTTCGCCTTATCGCAAAGCTTCAGCGTAAGCATTGATAATTGAGGAGAACAAAATAAAACAACTCATGCCAGACATAGTCGATTATTAAATTTCTATCCATTGGAAGCAAACAATTCCAACACGACGGTCTATAGTAGTTTGCTCGTCAATCGGAATATGCTCGTCAACTGGAATATCTGCTTTGTCTCAACATCACGCTGCAGCAGTGCCCAAAACCACAGTGAGTATGTCTCATTGCAACAAACCTACATAAAAGAAGTATATTTGTAATTTTCAAAGATTAGATCATTATGATATCTTCAAATTGCCCAACATAATGCAGATGCCTCAACCATAATTATTTTTTTTATCTTTAGCATCAAAATTTTGAAGCCAAATCCCTAGCATATGGTGCAAAGATCTTGGAGGAGTTAACCCAGTAGCTACATAGATAGTCCTCCAGATTGTCCTATCATGATGAAAATCAAATAAAAGATGTTTAATTGTTTCATTACAAATACAAAAAACAACACTTTTGACTGCCTTTCTAGTTCCTTTACCAAGATTATCCTTTGTAATAATGACCCCCTTTTGAAGCTAAAGGAAAGTTTGATCTTTAACGGGACTTTTAGCTTCCAAATAACTTTGTGTGAGAAAGGAGTATTCTGATTCATGGTGTTTAAATACATAGAGGACAATGAATTGTTCATTTGAATATAGTCTCCAGACAAACATGTCTCTCTCACTAGTTAAATTGATGTTTGTGATCTTAGCTAGTAGATTGTGCCATTCAACAATCTTAATTATCATCCACTAGCGCCCTCTGAAAAGAAATATTTAGTGGAGATGTGCTCAACAAATTACTGACTAGGCCCTGTTTGTTTCCACTTAGGATTATATAATCTAGCTTATGGTTGAGGGCAACATGGTAAAATATCAGCATGAGCCACCAAATAATCCCAAATAAGCTGCACATGGGTAGCTTATTTTAGATTATTTTGTGGTCCATGGTGACTTTTTACCATGTTACCCTTTAACCATAAGCTAGATTATATAATCTATGGAGAAAACAAACACCCCCTAAGGCATGTGGATGGCGAGCAATATTGTACATAGCAAGATAAAGCTCTTTGAAAGGCTTGTCACCTACCTAAGTGTCTTCCTAAAATCTCGTTTGTGTCCCATCATTAATTCTGAAGAAACCACAAGAAAGAACCTCATCTTTAACTTTCATTAGTCCCTTCCAAAAGTTTGAGTCATGACTTTTGGTTTGTACTTGAGAAAGAGATTTGGAGCTTAGATATTTATTTCTAAGTAAAGTTTGCCAAGTCCCCTCCTCATTAAGCAACTTGTAAATCCATTTGCTCAACAAGCACTTATTTTGAATATGAAGGTCTATGATGCCAAGACCCCCTTGATCCTTGGGGTGGCAAAGAATGTCTCATTTAGCGAGGCGACATTTTTTTCTTTTTGTTATCACCATGCCAATAAAATCTGGATCTATAACAATCTATTTTTTAGGACACCTTTTGGTATCTCAAAAAAGAGCATCATAAACATGAATAGGCTGCTCAGCACTGAATTTAGGAGAACTCCTGCAATCAGAAATCATGTTTCTGCTTACAAGAGCTAGCTGTTTGTTCTTCATCCCAGCTTCTTCTTTTTCATGTTTGTGCTTACATTTTGATCTGTGTTCTTGATGTTGTAACAGTTTCTCCAGCATATTACGCGCACCTGCATGCGTCCGTGTCGTGAGCATTACTACACGGAGAACAAAAATTCTGAACAAGGCTCATCGACAGGGATATCTCGGACTGTCGGAAGTATGATGAATCTGTCCCAGTGATCGAAGCAGTTAATTCCCCGAATCAAGGAAAACATCCTGCTAGATCATTTTCTGAAATATGTCAGATATATATGACGTACATGTCCCTCCCTTGTTGTCTTCTGGGGAAAAAAAGAACATGAAGGCAAGGAATGAACATTACATTCAGAATAGTGTATGTCACACTCAGGGTTTACAACATTACCTGGCCGCGTTTCGTGTCGGACGAGAAGTACATGGCACGGCCCCTGCAATCACAATGATCATTCTTGGGTGCCCTCAAACAGACGGACCTTAAGTAAAGAGAGACGACGGAAATCAAGGACATATGTACATTTGCAAAACTTCTTTTGTCCAGGCCGGGATTTGGAAAGGAAGTTGGTTTCCTGGCTTGAAACACATTTGCTTGATATGGTAACGATAGAGGACAGATGTGTAGCCCTGTTCATGGTCCGGGTTTACCGGTTTTTGAATAAAACCCAATCCAGACCACGAGGGAGTCAGCTAGGCGGTTTGAAAACCAGCGGGTTGGATGGTTTTCACGGTTTAACAAGATGGCAGCGAGCCAGCGAGTCGACGACGGACGCCGCGAGAGATCAATTCATCCGACGTGTGGCGGGCTGCCGGGTCCACCCGAGCTTATCGACTTGGTCGTCGGTGGCCAACGATTGGTTTGCTTACTCGGCACTATAGCCCCTGGCAAGGATAGGCTAATCTATTGATTTGGGCAGCGGCTCCATGATAGGAAGCTTGATTTGGGTGTTTGGAAATTCGATTCCGGCGAGCGAGCTTTCCCCGCACAAGAGAGTTGATTCGGCTTGCACGCAGGAGAAACGATTTCATTGCCAGGTTGAGCTAGCTTGCTAAACAAACACAGACGGGCGCCGCATATCCTTGCTCGGCAAAGCAACACAGTATTTCGCAAGAGAACCAAACGGACCCAAGTGTTGCCGGGCTCGCTGTCATTGCTGCAGCCCAAGAAGTTGGGCGTGCACTTCATGGAGAGGGACGAGCGTCGCTTCTTCGGACGTCCCTCGGCGGCAGGCACGAAATGCCGCTCGCCCGCTCCCGTCCGTGGTGGCAAGACGCTGGCCAACATCCAGGGCAAGCCCATCGCAGATTCGCAGACCTGTCGTGGAGCAGCGACTGGGCGGCCGCCTTCTTCATCTTCGGGTTAGCCCCCAACCCATGTATGACCCGGTGACATGGTTTCAACTGGGCCGATTTCTCGGTTTAGCTGGGTTGTCACTGGACCATGTACAGGGCTACAGATGTTTCATGCTGTTTCAAAGAATAAATTAGAAAAAGGGATGGTGGGACATGGGTCTGAGTGATCTTGTGGTAAAAAGTTTGATAGGGAGCCACTAACTAGATGCATGGCCTTAACTGGCATATTATAGCATAGCTCTTTTTGTCCATGGATTTTGGGGTAGTGCTTTGTTGCTTGGCTCGATCCGTTTACTTTGGTTGTAAACATGGAGGAGGGATGTGCTATATACTATGTCAGAGAATAGACAAAAAGGGGATGGAGAGGAGCCTGAGTATTCGCTGTGCAATGATCTGTTTTTATTTAAGTGTGCTTGTTACGATTTTTGAAAGAGAAGGCCTTACTAGATCCCCATTCTTTTTTCTCCATTCCCCTGTTGGCCGGCACTCGACAAACCTATGTTATGCCGAGTGTTCGACCTTTGCCGAGTGCAGGCCTCCTGGCACTCGGCATACAGGTGGTTTGCCGAGTGCCCGGCAGAATGCACTCGGCAAACGGTCGGACACTCGGCAAACATCGGTTTTCCGGTAGTGTTATGCTTTATTCGAAGTGTAGATAAGGTAGAGCCATAGCAAGGGTAGCTAAGGATCCAAGTCTGACAGACATGCATGTGGGTTTTTAGATTCACTTAATCAGAATTATTTTAGCTTCTTTTTTGCATTTCACACTAGTAATTGAAGCAAAATGAACTATTGTATGTGGGTTGTCAGAGATACCACTACTACAAAATTGATTTTTCTAGTCACTATTTTCACAGTCAGTTTTCAAAAAGTGACACTAATGCATTTTCACAGCTGGTTAGTGAGTAGACCAGCTGTGAAAATTATTTTCACAGCCGATTTGTGGCTTGCACCGGCTGTGGAAATCAAATCCATTTTCACAGCCGGTTTTAGCCACGTACCAGCTGTGAAAATGGATTTTCACGGCTTGTTCTAAGCTACAGTATACAAAATTTTTTTATTTTTATTTTATTTTTGATATTTTTTATTGGACTAGGAGCACACAAGGGACAACCGAAAAAATTTGAGCTCAGTTGGATCTAAGGTGTGGTCTCTAAAAAATCATAAAGATTCGAATTGTTTAAGATTAAAGAAATGCAACATCAATTAGTTTGCACACCCTACACCATTAGTTTTGCTCATATTACATGGACATAATTTTTAAATATCTTCACACTATATATATGTTGCCATGAAGGAGTTTTGGATTTTTTGAAATAATCTGTTATTTTCTAACTATTAAATGAATTTCTAGGTACTTATTCTTAGTAACTCAAATTTGAACTACATATCTCTTAACTAGCTCTTATCAAATACTAGAAAAATAGTATCTAAGGGCATATGCTCCAGTTTAGATCAAATCCTAAAAACAATATGAAAAGTCAATAGGTTTGCTATGTATAATTTACACTTTAATTTACTCCTTTACTTGTGATAATAATAATAATATCAGAAACTTGTCCAAAAATTAAGAAAATTGTCATGGAGGAGTTTACGAGAAAATTCAACACATTTCAAGAAAATTAAACTATACATTGTTCGTAAACACATACATCTCTCACACTCTTTCATATATCATAAGCAAACTTTGATATTTGTATATCCTAAAACTTATTTTTGCTCATATGACATATCAATATTTTTTTACATATTTTATACCGCATATAAGTTGCAATGGAGGAGTTTGTGAGTTTTTTTAAATGATTTGCTATTTTTATGAATTAAATCAATTTTAGCACTTATAAATCAATTTTGTACAACTATTTTTTATTTTTATATTATTTTTCTGATATTTTTCCTGAAAACAAGTGCATGTATGTAACTACCACAAAAATTTTCAACCTAACTGGATCAGAGATGTGGCCTCTAGAGTTTTATAAAAGTTCAGCGTGGTTAATACAAAAGGAGTGCATCACTCATAGAGTTTTAAGCAGTGGTAGGGGAGGTTACACGCGAAGCAAAAGGTCGTTGGTTCGAATCATGGAAAATGCAACAATTGCAAAAAATATGTCATTGGAGGAGATGGTGTGTCCGGTTCATGGGGTGGCCTCCCATGTGTTTAAAATTTTTTTTGCACCATTTTAAAATTTTTATTTGATTTTTTATTTTTGATTTTTAAAATTATTTTCACAGCCAGTTTTTCAAAACCAGCTGTGAAAAGAACTAGCTGTGAAAAAACCGACTGTGAAAAAATCGGCTGTGAAAATCAGTTTTCATCGGTGCCGATTTTGAAAACCGCCTGGGCATATGATGTTGTTTCTGTAGTAGTGTACGCCATGCTATATCAAAGAATAAAGGAAAAAGGGATGGTGGGAACGGGGTCTGAGTGATCTTTGTGCTCATTAGCTTGACGCCAAAGCTTATAAGATGCATCTCCTCAACGGCAAAAGTAATAAGTAAAGAGAGGAAATCAAAGACATGCAGATTAGTATAGTTCTTTTTGTCATTAGATTTGTGGGAGGGGGGGGTGTGGAGGTTTTTTGCTTGGCTTGAACCGTTTACTTCGAAGGAAAAAAAATCTATTTAACCCCTATAACCTATTAATGTTTATATACTTGACCTCCTGATTTATTGATGTTCGTCTACTTAATCCGCTCACCTATAAAACCGGGTATAATTACTCCTGAACTATCCAAAACCATGACAATAACCCTCTAGGATGGTTTCAGAAGCAGTTTTGCCTATATGACATTCCACGTGGATGTGACATAGCAACGACTTGTTTAAAAGTCTATTCACTCCCTCTCCCCTTGTCTCCAAAACATTAGGCAAAACCTTGACAAACTAATTTTTTAAATAAGACAAATGGTCAAATGTTATATAAAAAATCAACGGTGACAAGTAATTTGGGAGGAGTACAAACTTATTGGAAGCCAAACAGGCTGACGCCTGGAACAAAGCTCTAGACCATAAATTTAGGAATTTCCTCCTAAAATTAGCACTGGTGATTTGAATACTAAATAGATGCATCACTGACCTAGTCCTTCACAGGAGCTGTCGACGCTGGAATTCCGAGACCTCCTGTGGCGTCGCGTCGCCTAGTATCTGGAGACCCAAGGTGTAAGGCTTGCCGGACTTGTTGAACTCGTGGATTCTGCGCGCTCTGTCCTTGAAATGCACGAACCGCCGGAGCATCTCGCCGTGCTCGCGCTTCACGTTGTAGAAGCCGCACCACCGCCGCTCGTACAGCGCCCACATGCGCTACGGGAAATTCCAAGTTTGCCGAGTGTCTTCATGTTTACCGAGTGTTTTTTTTCGGGCACTCGGCAAACAACTTGTTTGCCGAGTGTTTTTCAAAAAACACTCGGCAAAAAAAAAACACTCGGCAAAAATAGGGTTTGCCGAGTGTCAAAAAAAACACTCGGCAAAGATATTCTTTGCCGAGTGTCAAAAAAAACACTCGGCAAACAATATCTTTGCCGAGTGTTTTTTTTTGACACTCGGCAAACCCTATTTTTGCCGAGTGTTTTTTTTGACACTCGGCAAAGTCATAATTAAAACCACATTTTGAAGTAGTAAATCAATTCAAATTAAAAAGTTTTGAACTACAAAGTTGTATAACTTCTCAAGATGCTGAACTTTTAGTTTGGTCATTTCTTCATTCGACAAATTCATATGAATATTGTTCACAAAATCTAGATCTCTCGTAGAGTTTCCTGAAACTATAAGAGAGATCTATAAGATTTGTGAACAATGTTACTCTCACTACATCGGATGAAGAAATGTCATATATCAAATTGTAGATCTTCAGAAGTTATACAACTTTGTAGTTTAAAATTTTTTAATTTGAATTTGTTTTGCTAATGACAAGTACGTTTGTAATTCTCAAAATTCAAAATTTGTGTTTTTTCAAATGACCTCGGATGAAAAAACAGTCAAAATAATAGTTGTAGATCACAATAAGTTATGAAACTTTGTAGTTGACAACTTTTTCATTTGAAATCATATAGTCAACGAAAACTAAGTGTGAATGTTCTCAAATTTGAAATTCAAATTTTGTAAATGACCTCGGATGGAGAAACTACCAAAATAAAACTTGTAGATTTCAAAAAGTTATAAAACTTTGTAGTTGACAAGTTTTTAATTTGAAATCATTTAGGGCCTCAAACAAGTAATTTACACTCGGTTTAGTATAATACGGTAGGAATCAAAACAATATCTAGTCACAAATGAGTGTGTGGTGCAGTGGTAGAGAAGGTCACGCGCGAGAGAGAGGTCGCGGGTTCGAATCCCGCCGACCGCGTAGCGCGCGAATTTTCCGCGAAAAATGGTTGGAGTCCTTCCCACATTGGAATAAATTTTTTTTGCTATTATTTTCGGTTTTTTTGAGCACTGGAAACCGGCTGTTTGCCGAGTGTCAAATAGCACTCGGCAAAGGGTTTGCCGAGTGCCCGAGAAAAGACACTCGGCAAACAGCTCTTTGCCGAGTCACTGTTTACCGAGTGTTGTTTGCCGAGTGTAAAGTGTTTGCCGAGTGTATTTCGGCCTTTGCCGAGTGCATCTGGCACTCGGCAAACAGTCGGGTTCCCGTAGTGATGGTTTGCTCCCACTCCAGGTCCTCCTCGCCGTAAGCGAAGCAGGTGGCTGGATCGTCTGGCGATGGATAAGGGGATCATCATCGTGACGACAATATTCTTCAGATCGGAGCAAAAGGAAAAGAAAAAGAAAATTGCAGCCTGCGCGAGATCGGAGATCGATTAGGCCTTACCTGGTGCGTAAGGGTCAAAGATATCGGGGGTGAACTCCTCGGGTCCGGCAGAGTGGTCGCCGGGGATCATGGCGAGGCCGCGGCGGAGGACACGCGGGGCCGATAAGGCGAGAGGCGGCGGCGGCGGCCGCGTCCAGGCGGCGGTGTCGCCGAAGAAGGCATGCGGAGGAGAGCGATGAGCGAATAAGCTGCGGAGGTATGGAGCCACGTGACGGGCGTAGGCCGAGCGGGCGGCCACGGCGGCGGCGGCCTTGGAATTTTTATTTATTTATTATTATTTGTTTTGAGCAAGTATGGCCGGACCGCCGGATGCGAGCCGGTCGGTACTTTATTTTGTTTTGTTTCGACTTTCGACTTGGCATTGGCAATCGCTGGGCTAGTCTTGATGGACCTTTTGCTTCGATTATGGGCTGCGCCCCCAGGACTGTGGGCTCCGCTTGATGGGCTTTTTTCTTGCGGCCCATGCTATTTCATTGCTTTTTATCCCTAGTTCTTTTTTCTCACTCTTTAAGACTGTCTCCAACGGGAGACTCAAACCCAAAATAGGTCTCCGACGATACTGTTTCAGCCTCCAACAGAGTATCTATACCTAAACCCAAAATAGATTTCTAGGAGAGACACAACCTAAATCTGAGTATCCTCTCTCCTAAAAACTCATTCGCAGAGAGGGTTCTCTTTTGGGTCTTATTGTTGGAGAAGACCAAAAATGTGTATGGAACTCTTTGACTGTAGCACTATACAAATGTAGAATGGGTCTTGTATTTTAGGTCTCATTATTAGAGATAGTACATCTATTATTTTCGATTGATAATGTGATGCTTAAAAAAATTGTCAGCAAGCTTCCAGCTCACAAAATTCTTAACAAATTCCTCTGCCTTGTCACGGTTGAAACTATTAAATGTTGAAAAATATGCTATGTGTTACTGTTGCCTTTATAGTAGCTTATTGCACATCAAACTGTAACCCTATCTCCTGGTTTTTTTTGTGTGTGTAGGTCCAGTGGTAAAAGGTTCTTGAACAGTCAGCGCCCTCTGTGTGGTGGACCACCCCTCTCGTTTCTTGCTCTAGGTGCTTCTTCTGCTGTTGGTCTTATTATGATGGCAATTTACTCGTTCGATTAGCACCCGCGCTGTCGATTAATGTGGCCCCTTGCCATCCTTACTAATAGACCCGTGAAATGTGTCTTATTGGCTATATTTTCCTTGCCTTGTTTAGCTGTGGAACCATGTTTTATTTCTGGAATGTTTTTGTCCCTATGTATTGTGAAATGTGGCAGAAGTTAAATAAACCATGATGTTTCATTGTGTCATAGGGGTGGCAAGAGCTTTAGGCTTATATGTAATGGTTTGGGAAATGCCGCAGTTAAAGAAAGCACCTTTTTTTTCCTTATCTGGCAGAGAACATGCCGATTTGTTGCCTTAGTTCTAATAATGCATCTAATTCTCGCTGTTTCTGAAACAAATAGCACATAACGCACAGCAGCTATATGGTCATTCTAGTTGCCACGCACAATAATGGGTAACAGTCACCTGTACTCCTGAACATTCAACTGAACATGGATCAGCACAGGGCAATATAACCAGGGGTACAGACGTACAATCACCTGAACTCCTGGCATTCAACTGAGCATGGATCAGCCAAGCCAAGGCAATATAACCAGATGACAGCCTTCTCCAAATGAAGGTAATAACGGAATATGAAATGAGATGAAAAGATACTTCAGACTTCGTACCAAGAGCAGGCACCTAGTTTACAAGCAAAGAGTAATGGACTGAAGACACAATATATAGAGAAGACAAACTGCACACAAACAAGAGAGAAAAAAGAGTTATACAGTGTGGGTAGGGCCGAGTTAGGTATACCATGAAGATAACCAAGAAGAAGAAAAACAGTTCCAAAAGCAACTTTTATTCTGTGTGGATTGAAGTAAAACTTCCTCATGAAAACCTGCCTTCTTCCAGCCATGAAAGGAAGGAGTCGTCTCGTCTGACGAAAAGTGCGACCATCAATTCCTTAGCCTCCAGACAATCCATGTTGCAACGTAATAGACTTCCATGAAGAAAGGTGCTTCAAAATCTTTCTTAGCTTGCTGCGTCTTGTGGGAAGAAGAAGTGCAACTGAGCAATTCTCAATAAGAGAAATGTTAAGGCTTGCCCAACTTTTGGAGCTGAAAGGATAAACTACAGTTAATACGCAGCAGTAACCTGTAGCATTTTTCTGCGAAAAAAGAAGCAAAAAAAAAAAGGCTCCACATGAATCCTAGTGGTAAATATCTATTATGGCACGTTGAATTTGCACATTTAAGATCCAGAAGAGGGCTCATGCATCT
>CM014272.1:13875576-13922225 GCA_004135705.1 Alloteropsis semialata
CGCTGCCGCGGCAGCCGCGCTGGGCGCCCAGGCGGCCAGGCCCCAGCCCCCAGGGACGCGGCGCCGTGACCTGTTGGCTGTTGCTGTTCTCACTGGCAGCGCAGACTCCAATCTCAAATTAGACAAGACAAAGACAATTGCTAAGGTAATTTCTCAGTAATTCCATTCCTATTTTGGGTATCATTGATAGGCAAGTCCAAGAGCTTAATAATAGGTTTGATGAGGTAAACACTCAGCTACTTAGATGCATGGCATCATTCAGTCCAGCCAATTCCTTTAAAGCTTTTAATGTTGAGAGCTTGGTTAAGCTTGCTGGGTTCTATTCTTATGACTTTCAACTTGAAGAATTGAACCAACTGCCCTTTCAACTAAACCGATATATTGATGATGTGAGGAAAGATGAAAACTTCACAAACTTGAGAAGTCTAGCAGAGCTGTCCATGATGCTAATTAAAACAGGCAAGGTTTCTCGGTATGATCTTGTTTACAAACTTCTCAAATTGGTGCTAGTTCTTCCTGTTGCAACAGCTGGTGTTGAAAGGATCTTTTCTATAATGAACTTGATAAAAAACAAGCGAAGAAGCAAGATGGGGCAGAAATATTTGAATGGTTGTTTGGTTACATTCATTGAAAGGGATTTCTTCTTGCGAACTAAAGATGAGGACATCATCTCCTATTTTCAGTGCATGAAGGACGGGAAAGTTGTCCTGTAATTTGTAAGCTTTTTAATCAATCTCATTTAGTCATTTTTATGTTTTCCTTTATGATTGTACCATGTACCCTCTATATTTTAGATGTTGCACCTTGGCATGTTATTGTTGAGTACATTTATGACTATATGACTATATATCTATCTATATCTTATGTGTATACTTAGGCTGTAAAATTTTTTTTCCACCTTTTACAATCTTGAATACCCAACCTCAAAATCCTGGGCCCGCCCCTGCTCCGGCCGTGTGGTGGACGGAGCTCCCTCGGCCGAGGAGCAGCGCAGCAGGCTGGCGGCACGGTTGAGCTCCGCCTCAACCAAGAGTGCGCCGGCCAACAGAGGGCCAAGCTCCGCCGCCGGCCGGCTAGCGTGTGGGGGCAGGGCTGACCTGCGACTCCAGCGAGCTTGTGGCGGCGGGGCCGAGCTGTGAGCCTGCGACTCCGGCGAGCGTGCGGGTGCGGGTGCGGGGCCGAGCTGCGACTCCGGCGAGCGTGTGCTGGCGGGGACCAACGCCGCCTCCGTCGACCGTGCGCAGGCTGGGACGAGCTTTGCTCCGACGGGATTGCGCTGGTAGCCAGGCGGAGGGTAGAACTCCGCCTCCGACGAGCTTGCATGGGTAGCTGGGCGGACGGCCAAGCTCGACGCACGACGGTGGGAAAAAAAGCTAGAAGAATGTATGCGATCGGCTTCTGAGCTATTTTTGAGTTTCACGTTATAACAGAAGAAGCGGCTTCATTTTTAAGCCAACCAGCACCGCGTTTGGGAGGCTTTGTAGCTTAAAATTAGGTAGAAGCTGCAAATAAGCAGTTCCAAACACGGCAATATAGGAGGATCATGAGAGAGTGTGGACTTATCGACCTGGGTTGGGCCTGTCCACATACGGGCCCAGAAGAAACAGAGTCCTAGCCCATAAGAAACTGGCAGAATTGTGGTTGCCATCGCACAAGCGGACATGCCATGGTGCGGGCAGTTGGGGGGTGTTCTGCTATGGGCTGGAACAGAGGCGTCACACAGAAGAAGTATTTAGGCCCAGTTACGCAGATCTTTATTCACATCTAGTTCACCTTCGAGGTCATCCTATAAACCATACCCACCATCTATCAATCTTTACATGCAAGATAGCCATATCATCATGTAACTGCAACATCATACGTCTTCTTTAACAGTAACTGCCACCATTCATACGTTATTAATTAATCCACCCTTCGGCTTCTACAATCTCCTCATCTCCTTTGTGCACTAATATTATTTTCTGGCCGAAGCCACCGCAACGAGCGTGCCCCTTTGGTTCCCTCTGCGGCTCATGGACTCCCCAGTCCCCATAGCTATTTTACTACTATTTAAATCCAGCCTGGTAGTGCATCACGGACACACTTCTTGTGTCGCTAGGAAAGTACTTCCCTCCACCAAATCAGTGGTTATGCAGTCGTTCAATTTCTTTGCTCATCATCGTTCCAGGGCTATATATATAGGGCCTGTTTAGATCAACCCTAACTAAAATTTAGCTAGCTAATTGGAAGAGCTAAACTTTAGCTAGCTAAAGATGGGCTAGCTAAACTTTAGTTTGGGGGTGTCTGGATCCTCCAACTAATTAAAGACAATGGACCATGCTACCCCTCGTAAAAACAATAGAAAAATAAAGGATGGTGGCTGCATTAATTTTAAAGGGGCAATCTTGTCTTTAAACATGTTTTAGCTGGTTTTAGCTGGGTTGAATCAGCTAAAGGAATAGTGCATATTTTAACCCCTAGCTAAAGTTTAGCTGTGTTTTAGCTGGCTCCGTTTGGATCCCTGACAGCTAAAGTTTAGCTGATGGATCCAAACAGGGCCATACTCTAGGTCTCCAGCAGACAAGCACATGCAGGATCATATGTCCAATCGTTGAGTTAGATGATCTGTCATCACTACTAGAAGAAAACACCTTTGGTTCGAGACATTAGTCCTGGCCAGATTATGACCCGGGACTAAAAGGCCCATTAGTCCCGGGTCCAAGAGCTAGCTCCCGGAAGCCACCCACCGGGACTAAAGGCTCCCTTTTAGTCTCGGGTGAAGCCACCACCCGGGACTACTCTTTTAGTCCTGGGTGGTGGCTTCACCTGGGACTAAAAGGGAGCCTTTAGTCCCGGGCAAAGCCACGGACCCAGACTAAAACTAGATCCACCGACGCCTATATTTTTCTAAGTGTTGGCTCTCTCTCTTATATCTTCTCCTCCACTCCCTCACCTTATCTTCTGATCTCTCCCCAGCCTTATCTTCTTCTCCTCTCTCTCTGAATCTCTCTGGCAAAGGGCTAGTGCTGCGGGCGCCGCCGCTGCGGCCNCGCGAGGCGGCCCGAGGGCGCGGCCCGGGTGGTGGCCGACGTGCGGACCGGCGTGGTGCCTTGCGCAGGATCTCTTCTTCCTCATGAGGTTCAGGAGTTAGTGTTCGTGGAGGTGTTGATTTGTTTGCAAACTTGATTGTTGATTCGTTTGTGAATGTTGGTGATGTGATTGTGAATCCTCTTGTGCTATAAATCTAATTGAAGTGATGTGAATTAGATTTCTGCTAATTTATTGGTTCTGTGATGGATTGGAGATGATATGTTTCATGCTTCAATAATCTGTGAAGTGTCAAATATTGCTTACGCTAATTCTATCTCTGGAGAAATTGGAGCGGAAGATATGGAGCTGGAGCGAGAAGGCAGTTCCGTGCGACGGCACATTTTTTTTATTTTTGCGAAAAGGTTTAGTCCTGGTTGGGACTACTGACCGGGACTAAAGGCCCCTTTTAGTCCCAGGTAAATACCCGGTGCCATAGTCCCGGTTAGGGACCTAGGACTAAAGCCCTTTCCCAATCGGGACTAAAGGCGCTTTTTGTAGTAGTGCATGCCGATGCCAGTGGGTCATATTATCTGCCATGCACAGCTGAAGATCAGATGGTTTAGGCAGTATGCATCCAGAAGTCCGTCATACTCTGACCCATTTCCAAGAAGCCTACTCTTGATATATACATGGTGACCCATCAGATATCATATTTTCCTCATAATAGTTCCAGTTTACATGGTGTCATCAAGCATTGAATTCATTGAGGATCAGCGTTACTACAAAGAAACAGAACCGTTCAGCCTTTCTTTCTTTCACTCGGTCAGTCAACAAATTTTCATTCACCATAGGACTGCACAATGTATGTACATATTGTTTGAGTTTGATGGCACAGATACATGTAGGCATCATAATAATGCAATGGATATAAGTTTTGTTTGTCACTGAAAGTGATGGTCAGCAACTTACGGTACTATTAGATCCGCGGCAGTTCCTGTTTACAGATACATGTACTGATGCAATGTTCTTTGTTATAATTGCACAGACCTGCCATTAAAGGTCATGAGTCTCTCTTTGTATACAATTCTCCACATTATAACTAAGACTTCAATTCCTTCATTCATCCAATGTTAACCAAAAGTTATTCTGAAATTTCCGCAGCAACGCGCGGAGAAGTCACCTGGTAGAACATACTATTCTTACCACATATTTCATGGTAGATTAACTGGCACATGTCACATTTCATGCTAGTGAATTCTGCATCGTTGAGCGCTACATTGGCTATAATGGAAAAATTTATAAGTATACGCTTGCAAACCAAATAGGAAAAACATCTGTCCTTCACATCCTGCAAAAGAATCCCCAAAACTTGTTACAATTCATCGTGATGTGTCCCTTCTCCTTGTTTGTTTTTGCACATTCCTCGATCTTCTCCGGTCAAGTTACACGTGCACACGCGGGGTACACACACAGTTGCCTATTCTCATATACACATATGCATGCACGCATGCACCCATTCGTACGTGCACCAGATCGAGCTTTCAGGTCAGTAGATCATGCGGTCATCTGGTGATCATTTGCCCCTCCTCGCCGCCATGATCGATCGTCTCTCGACGTCAGTAGAGAATGTTGTGATCATCGCTTAGTATCCTTGGAACTGAGGCGGCGGCGGCGACGCGTACTTCTGTGACATGATTGGCGGTAGGATGATGTCGTCTAGTGCCGGTGGAGGTGGTGATGTAGCCGGTGGCGGTGGTGATGGGGCCACCGGTGGAGGCGGTGAGCTCACCGGTGCTGGCGGTGGTGGGGATTTAATGGGTGGGGGTGGAGAGCTAACTGGCGCCGGCGGTGGAGGAGACTTTACCGGGGGAGGTGGTGAGCTCACAAGAGCTGGTGGAGGTGGAGAATGTACTGGCGGTGGTGGAGAGCTTACTGGAGCTGGTGGGGGTGGTGATTTGATAGGTGGAGGTGGAGAACTTACCGGAACGGGTGGCGGCGGAGATTTTATAGGTGGGGGCGGTGAGCTCACTGGAGCTGGCGGGGGAGGTGATTTTACAGGTGGCGGCGGTGATCTAATTGGAGCTGGCGGGGGAGGGGATTTCACTGGCGGAGGTGGTGAGCTCACCGGAGCCGGTGGGGGAGGGGATTTCAAAGGTGGTGGAGGTGAGCTCACTGGAGCTGGAGGAGGTGGGGATTTCACTGGTGGTGGAGGTGAGCTCACTGGTGCTGGAGGCGGAGGAGAGCTCACCGGAGCCGGTGGTAGAGGGGATTTCACTGGTGGGGGTGGTGAACTAACCGGCGCCGGAGGCGGTGGTGACTTTACAGGTGGTGGTGGGGAGCTAACTGGAGCTGGTGGTGGAGGGGATTTTACTGGTGGCGGCGGCGAACTAATTGGCGCTGGAGGTGGGGGTGACATCACTGGTGGTGGCGGCGAGCTCACCGGAGCCGGTGGTGGAGGCGATTTCACTGGTGGGGGTGGCGACCTCATCGGAGCCGGTGGTGGAGGGGATTTCACTGGCGGGGGTGGCGAGCTAACTGGCGCTGGAGGTGGAGGTGACTTCACCGGTGGTGGCGGCGAGCTGATTGGAGCTGATGGCGGAGGGGATTTCACTGGTGGTGGTGGCGAGCTCACCGGAGCCGTTGGTGGAGTCGGTTTCACAGGTGTGGGGCGCGGTCTCACCGGAGCTGGTGCAGGAGAAGATTCTACCGGAGCTGGTGCCGGTGGGGACTTCACTGGCATCCGCTTCGGCGCCGATGGTGGCGTGTGCCTCTTCGGTGACGGCCTGTAAGGCGGCGCCGGCGCTTTGGGGCCCGCCGAGCAGACGTTCGTTCGGCAGTCGACGGGGTGTGCGAGCACAGGCGCGCACTGGACCGACGGCTTCTGCTCCGGGCGTCCGCCGCCGAGGCAGTTGCCGGTGTCGTTGAGCGTGATGGGCTTGTCCGCCGCTGGCACGCACGCCGGCGGCTCGACGCTGAAGAAGTTGTGCGCGAAGCTGAAGGCTGCGAGCGCCGGGAGCTTGTTGCACACGCGCTCCGGCACGGCGCCGGCTAGCTGGTTGCTCGACACGTCGAGCTCCTCCAGCTTGGTCATGTTGACGAGCCCGTCTGGCAGCGTGCCGACGAGCGCATTGCCGCTGACGTCCACCACCGTGGTGTTGACGAGCTCGCCGAGCTCAGGCGGGATGCAGCCATCGAGGCGGTTGTTGAGCAGCACGAGCTCGTCGAGCGTGTCGTCCATCCGGCCGACGCTGCGAGGGATGCACCCGACGAAGGCGTTGTTGGCGAGCACGACCACCGCCGCCGTCGAGTTGCCGAAGTTCTCCGGGATGGAGCCGACAAAGCGGTTGCTGTTGACGAAGATGGCGTCGAGGTCCTTGTCGAAGAGCTGCGGCGGGAGGGCGCCGTCGAAGTCGTTGAACCGGAGGTCGAGGTACTTGAGGATGGGGATCTGCAGCACGACGTGGGGGAAGCCGCCGACGAAGCGGTTGTTGCTGACGTCGAGCTCGTGGAGGAGGGCGAGGCGGCTGAAGCTCTTCGGGATGATGCCGCAGAAGCGGTTGGAGTTGATGTGGAAGAAGGCGAGGTCGCCCAGGAGGCCGAGCTCGGCGGGGAGGTACCCCGCGATGTCGCCGCCGTTGAGGTCGACGCCCGCGACGACGGTGGTGCTGGGGTCGTCGAGGGCCTGGGCGCACGTGACGCCGAAGTAGGAGCACACGTCGGCGCCGACCCAGCCGCCGGTGAAGTTCTTGGGGTCGGAGTACATGGCGCGGCGCCAGGCCTGGAGCGCGGCGTAGGCGCGGCGGAGGCGCTCGTTGGCGAAGGTGACGTCCACGCGGATGTCGAACTCGAAGTCGTCGGGGAGCTCGCCGTCGCCCTCCCGCAGGGACAGCATCTGCCGCCGCGCGATGTCGGACGCCTCCGCGTCCGAGAGCGCGGAGGAGGCCGCGGCCGCCGCGAGCAGGACGGCGGTGAGGTACAGGAGGCTGCTGCTCCGGCAGGCGGCCTCCATTGTTGCCGGCGGGGAAGGGGCAGTGCGGGAGGCCACCCCTTGCGGTGGTTCCTACTTGGAGCGGGGGAAGATATAGGACCTCCGGCGAGGAGAGGACACGGCCGGCCGTGCGGCGGCGCGCGCGTCCCGGAGCTGGCCGTTGCGGTCTGGTGGTTGCTATTTTTTGGCGGGAATGGAGAGACGCGTCACACGTGGACAGCTGCATTCACCATTGCTGGCTCTTTGTGGTGAGGTGTCAATGTGTCAGGGCATGCTAAATTTGGCCTCCAGTTCAGGGATGGTTTAGCAAAGAAATTAAAGTTAATAAACGGGTTTATACTTTTTCTTATGCCTGGTCTTGGGTGAGGCCAAATTTTGCAGGAATATGGCATGTTATCCATGTCATGGTTGAACAGAGAATTCCTATATTTAGTTCTCAAAATTATGCGCTAGTCGGTTTGGTTTTTCTAGATTCATTGAAGACTATGCACCAAAACAAATTGTAGAGGGCATAGGGATATATAGAAAATTAAAATAATTCATCAATTATACAAAATCTCGGGTCATTGAAAGCACAATGTTGTACTCTCTGCCTGCTCCCATGCGATAAACGGACTGTACAAATTTACTTGCGCAAAATAAATATTTTTCTTATGTCCTATTAAATGGAATTAAAGCAGAAACAACCACATGTCCACATGACGCACAAACGTTTGTTGTGTAAGAGTAAGGCCTGTGTTTATATACATACATATCCTTGAAGAGAATGGTATACGTCTCATTTGTGTTGTTCCAATTATCCTTCACGCATGCTGCTTCCCGGAACATGATAAGCTACTCAAGGCTCACACTCATCACCGTATCGAGGTGTACTGTAGGCATGGAAGGTATCAAGAGTAGCAGCACAAAAATGTATCCTCCCTAGAGCCTTTCCTTATCACCAAGGATTGCTACGCAAGCGCATTGCGGCTGAGCTCTAGATAGTGAGTTATGGGAATACAAAGATCATGCTGAAGCAATGAAGTTGGGCGATTGCGGGTCCGATCGATTTGGAGCATTCAGATGGGTATAGTGAGCGAGATGGTTGTAGTATTCAGATGGGTATAGTGAGCGAGATGCCTGGTATTAGCGGTTATATATACAACAAGTGTTCATAAGTCACAACTTACAACCAGGTGAGGTCTAGCGGGAGTTTAGGAAATCACACTTTGTACAAAGCATGTGTCCTCAATTGCTCTGAATATAATGCTCGAATTCCTTAAATTTTTGCATAATTGAATTAAGTGTTCCTGTACCTTTTATTTTTGAATGTACCAATTTTAGTTTCACAAAAATGAATTAACTTGGGGGAAATTTCTCGCCCACTCGTGTATCTACCCATTTATGTTTCGCATAACTGAATTTAGTTCCTGTACTTCTATTTTTCGTATATTGCTAGACCCAAGAATAATCATACTGAGGATCATATTACTTTGTATCCAGATCATTGGAGAATGAGCATAAAGATGAAATCTAAATACACACTATCAAATGACACCGAAGTACTGATTAGTTCCAATGCTGCGTGTATCCAATGATGGATATTATATATTTCAACTTTTTTAGAATGGTTGTGGAAAAATTCAAGGGTTCACGTCGCACGATCTGACGGCTAAGAAGGTGTAGGAACCAGGAGGAACCAAAATAAGAGGAACCGGTGCATACCAAAATGGTGGGCCATATGCACCGGGTGCATACTCAATTGGTGGGACCCGCACCGAGGAAGTTGAGGTGGGAAAAATGTCTTTCCGATTTTTTTATTTGATCAAGGGTACAATAGTAAATTGATAATTGTGGGGATAACGTTTAGAGTACTATAGTTTTGAATTGAATTGCTGATCAAGTATAGTTTGAGCCTTATAGGAGGTAGACCTTCTTAGATTTGGATGAACCTAGGCGGCCGCGGTTCGTGATCCAGTGGAACCCTAGGTGCCGATTTGGATGAACCCTAGGCGCCGTGATCCGTGATCCAGGAACCCTAGGTGGCGGCGATGTTGATCTCTAGCGGAGAAGCGGCGGTTCAGGCGCCCAGCGGCGATCCGTGTCTCCGTGATCTAGGTGGCGGCGATGTTGATACGGCGGAGATAGGACGGCCCAGGCGACTCGCGACGGCAGCTTCGACGGAGAAATGGACGACGTCCAGTTCCTCATTGGCCAGCGCCATGGCCGGCGGTGACGCTTCCAGTGGCGCCGACGCGCACGACGTCCCTGGCAGTGGAAGGGCGGAGCGGCAGCTCCAGTCATCAGGATTCAACGAATGAGACGCCGGTATGTTCTTGCAATGAAATTAATTCGTTGAGTCACTGCTAAATCTGGTATGTTGTTTGCAATCGGCCGTAGTTGATGGTTTCATCTGATGACCCTTTTGATTAGCTCTTTTAAATTGGATAATCATAAGCTACTTCTGAAGACTAAGTTGACTGATTTGTGCACTTATGCTTGTGTACAACTGAGTTCTTTTACAATGGTTGGGACGACCTGGTCATTTTCTTTGCAACTACTTTCATCAAGAAATGTTACAGGGAACTATAAGTAAAGAACTTTGACTGACCCTTCCTACTGATGCTTCTTTTACTTTGCATCTGCTGCTGTGCTTATAGTTGCATTAACAGAATTGATGGTGTCATGCTAATAGATCAAGACACGTTGCCCACAATTTCTGTTGGAGCTCACAAAAATAGCCTGCAATTTCTGTTCCAGGTGTGGACTAAGTGAATGCATCTCTGGAGGTGAAGCCGTCCTTTCGAGTCATGTCTTTAGTCCGATACCACGGGAGGGACCGGTGAAACGAACGGGATTAAGTCGCCGGCTGGTCCCCAACGTCCGGTGAACGAAAAGACAAGATCTGCAGTTCTAGTAGTTGTAACTGTAGGTGTCGAGTTCGTATTGTTAGTGACAACGATGTGGCAAGAGTCAATTGTAAGTCCATACTAACGACTAAATGGAATTACCATCTGTCTTTTTGTGCTGTTACTGTGTGACATTGACATTACATCTTTCAATGACCGAATGGCAAAAGATGTGTTTGCAGTTCTAATGACTGAATGGCATGAACTTGTAATGGCAAAATGTGTGAAACGCCAAGTTGACTCACAATTAGAGACGGAGGAACTCTAAGTGTTTTGAGGTAGTCCATTCAAGGTACAAAGTCCGGTTCATCCAAATGCAAAAAAGTTGATTCATTCTTTTTCAAATGAACTTTAGTGCAACAAAAGCTGGATGGCATTCACCGGACACCTTTGACGGGAGCATCGGCCCGACCGGTGCTGCGTCCCACGATGTGGGGCTCATCCTAAAATACTAACCGGTAATATGGAACAATGAGCACCGGTCCAATTCGTGAGAGGACATGTCCGGTGATAGCAACGGTCTGACGGGTGAGTGCAATAAAAAGAGAAACACGTGAAGCAACCGAAAAAGGCCGCGAGGCAGATCAGATGGGCCGGATGGCAGCGGGCGCTGGGCCAAGCCCACGTAGAGTAGGAGGGGCAATATTTGAATCGGTAGGCTCGCAGCTACCAGAAATACTGACCAGTGATTAAGGACTGTGAGCACCGGTGTTGAGTTCGTATTGTTAGTGACAATGATGTGGCAAGGGTCAGTTGTAACTTGTAAGTCCGTACTAACGACTGAATGGAATCACCATCTGCCTTTTTGTGCTGTTACTGTGTGACATTGACATTACATCTTCAATGACCGATTGGCAAAAGATGTGTTTGCAGTTCTAATGACTGAATGGTATGAACTTGTAATGGCAAAATGGGTGTGAAACGCCAAGTTGACTCACAATTAGAGATTGAGGAACTCTAAGTGTTTTGAGGTAGTCAATTCAAGGTACAAAGTCCGGTTCATCCAAATGCAAAAAAGTTGATTCATTCTTTTTCAAATGAACTTTAGTGCAACAAAAGCTGGACGGCATTCA
The DNA here is from genome assembly GCA_004135705.1 of Alloteropsis semialata. Classification (NCBI taxonomy): domain Eukaryota; kingdom Viridiplantae; phylum Streptophyta; class Magnoliopsida; order Poales; family Poaceae; genus Alloteropsis; species Alloteropsis semialata. The sequence goes on from CM014272.1 coordinate 13,886,535, forward strand.
CCGGACACCTTTGACGGGAGCATCGGCCCGACCGGTGCTGCGTCCCACGATGTGGGGCTCATCCTAAAATACTAACCGGTAATATGGAACAATGAGCACCGGTCCAATTCGTGAGAGGACATGTCCGGTGATAGCAACGGTCTGATGGGTGAGAGCAATAAAAAGAGAAACACGTGAAGCAACCGAAAAAGGCCGCGAGGCAGATCAGATGGGCCGGATGGCAGCGGGCGCTGGGCCAAGCCCACGTAGAGTAAGAGGGGCAATATTTGAATCGGTAGGCTCGCAGCTACCAGAAATACTGACCGGTGATTAAGGACTGTGAGCACCGGTGTTGAGTTCGTATTGTTAGTGACAATGATGTGGCAAGGGTCAGTTGTAAATTGTAAGTCCGTACTAACGACTGAATGGAATCACCATCTGCCTTTTTGTGCTGTTACTGTGTGACATTGACATTACATCTTCAATGACCGATTGGCAAAAGATGTGTTTGCAGTTCTAATGACTGAATGGCATGAACTTGTAATGGCAAAATGGGTGTGAAACGCCAAGTTGACTCACAATTAGAGACGGAGGAACTCTTAAGTGTTTTGAGGTAGTCAATTCAAGGTACAAAGTCCGGTTCATCCAAATGCAAAAAAGTTGATTCATTCTTTTTCAAATGAACTTTAGTGCAACAAAAGCTGGACGGCATTCACCGGACACCTTTGACGGGAGCATCGGCCCGACCGGTGCTGCGTCCCACGATGTGGGGCTCATCCTAAAATACTAACCGGTAATATGGAACAATGAGCACCGGTCCAATTCGTGAGAGGACATGTCCGGTGATAGCAACGGTCTGACGCGTGAGTGCAATAAAAAGAGAAACACGTGAAGCAACCGAAAAAGGCCGCGAGGCAGATCAGATGGGCCGGATGGCAGCGGGCGCTGGGCCAAGCCCACGTAGAGTAGGAGGGGCAATATTTGAATCGGTAGGCTCGCAGCTACCAGAAATACTGACCGGTGATTAAGGACTGTGAGCACCGGTGTTGAGTTCGTATTGTTAGTGACAATGATGTGGCAAGGGTCAGTTGTAACTTGTAAGTCCGTACTAACGACTGAATGGAATTACCATATGTTTTTTTGTGCTATTACTGTGTGACATTGACATTACATCTTCAATGACCGATTGGCAAAAGATGTGTTTGCAGTTCTAATGACTGAATGGCATGAACTTGTAATGGCAAAATGGGTGTGAAACACCAAGTTGACTCACAATTAGAGACGGAGGAACTCTAAGTGTTTTGAGGTAGTCAATTCAAGGTACAAAGTCCGGTTCATCCAAATGCAAAAAAGTTGATTCATTCTTTTTCAAATGAACTTTAGTGCAACAAAAGCTGGACGGCATTCACCGGACACCTTTGACGGGAGCATCGGCCCGACCGGTGCTGCGTCCCACGATGTGGGGCTCATCCTAAAATACTAACCGGTAATATGGAACAATGAGCACCGGTCCAATTCGTGAGAGGACATGTCCGGTGATAGCAACGGTCTGACGGGTGAGTGCAATAAAAAGAGAAACACGTGAAGCAACCGAAAAAGGCCGCGAGGCAGATCAGATGGGCCGGATGGCAGCGGGCGCTGGGCCAAGCCCACGTAGAGTAAGAGGGGCAATATTTGAATCGGTAGGCTCGCAGCTACCAGAAATACTGACCGGTGATTAAGGACTGTGAGCACCGGTGTTGAGTTCGTATTGTTAGTGACAATGATGTGGCAAGGGTCAGTTGTAACTTGTAAGTCCGTACTAACGACTGAATGGAATCACCATCTGCCTTTTTGTGCTGTTACTGTGTGACATTGACATTACATCTTCAATGACCGATTGGCAAAAGATGTGTTTGCAGTTCTAATGACTGAATGGCATGAACTTGTAATGGCAAAATGGGTGTGAAACGCCAAGTTGACTCACAATTAGAGACGGAGGAACTCTAAGTGTTTTGAGGTAGTCAATTCAAGGTACAAAGTCCGGTTCATCCAAATGCAAAAAAGTTGATTCATTCTTTTTCAAATGAACTTTAGTGCAACAAAAGCTGGACGGCATTCACCGGACACCTTTGACAGGAGCATCGGCCCGACCGGTGCTGCGTCCCACGATGTGGGGCTCATCCTAAAATACTAACCGGTAATATGGAACAATGAGCACCGGTCCAATTCGTGAGAGGACATGTCCGGTGATAGCAACGGTCTGACGGGTGAGTGCAATAAAAAGAGAAACACGTGAAGCAACCGAAAAAGGCCGCGAGGCAGATCAGATGGGCCGGATGGCAGCGGGCGCTGGGCCAAGCCCACGTAGAGTAGGAGGGGCAATATTTGAATCGGTACGCTCGCAGCTACCAGAAATACTGACCGGTGATTAAGGACTGTGAGCACCGGTGTTGAGTTCGTATTGTTAGTGACAATGATGTGGCAAGGGTCAGTTGTAACTTGTAAGTCCGTACTAACGACTGAATGGAATTACCATCTGTCTTTTTGTGCTGTTACTGTGTGACATTGACATNCATTGACATTACATCTTCAATGACCGATTGGCAAAAGATGTGTTTGCAGTTCTAATGACTGAATGGCATGAACTTGTAATGGCAAAATGGGTGTGAAACGCCAAGTTGACTCACAATTAGAGACGGAGGAACTCTAAGTGTTTTGAGGTAGTCCATTCAAGGTACAAAGTCCGGTTCATTCAAATGCAAAAAAGTTGATTCATTCTTTTTCAAATGAACTTTAGTGCAACAAAAGCTGGACGGCATTCACCGGACACCTTTGACGGGAGCATCGGCCCGACCGGTGCTGCGTCCCACGATGTGGGGCTCATCCTAAAATACTAACCGGTAATATGGAACAATGAGCACCGGTCCAATTCATGAGAGGACATGTCCGGTGATAGCAACGGTCTGACAGGTGAGTGCAATAAAAAGAGAAACACATGAAGCAACCGAAAAAGGCCGCGAGGCAGATCAGATGGGCCGGATGGCAGCGGGCGCTGGGCCAAACCCACGTAGAGTAGGAGGGGCAATATTTGAATCGGTAGGCTCGCAGTTACCTGAAATACTGACCGGTGATTAAGGACTGTGAGCACCGGTGTTGAGTTCGTATTGTTAGTGACAATGATGTGGCAAGGGTCAGTTGTAATTGTAACTTGTAAGTCCGTACTAACGACTGAATGGAATTATCATCTGTCTTTTTGTGCTGTTACTGTGTGACATTGACATTACATCTTCAATGACCGATTGGCAAAAGATGTGTTTGCAGTTCTAATGACTGAATGGCATGAACTTGTAATGGCAAAATAGGTGTGAAACGCCAAGTTGACTCACAATTAGAGACGGAGGAACTCTAAGTGTTTTGAGGTAGTCAATTCAAGGTACAAAGTCCGGTTCATCCAAATGCAAAAAAGTTGATTCATTCTTTTTCAAATGAACTTTAGTGCAACAAAAGCTGGACGGCATTCACCGGACACCTTTGATGGGAGCATAGGCCCGACTGGTGCTGCGTCCCACGATGTGGGGCTCATCCTAAAATACTAACCGGTAATATGGAACAATGAGCACCGGATTCTGCGCATCTTCGGAGCTGGGCCTTTTCAGACCTGATCCTCCTTGCCCAAGTATCTTGCCGGGAGGTTGTCGGGGCGCATCATCATCTGAGGATGATTCTTCCTCCAGAATCACCTGGTCGATTTCCGGTGATGCCTTTTTCTTTCCTTTCCCCGAGCATTCAGCAGTTTGCGGAGGTGGGGGCGTCTCAGGTAACCCGGACAGGTTCTCTGCAACTTCAGGAGGTGCGGAAGCAAGTATGGTCCGCAATTCCTGACATTGGGTGCCAAGGAAATTAATTAGTTTTCAAGAAGCAAGAAGGTGAACATCAAAAAATGGTATTCGAGGTGTTTTCAAGCTTACCACTGGTGGTGGACGACTTGCCGAGTACTCGACTACTCGGCGTGGGAGCTCTTGTGCGTCCATAAACAATGCTTGGACGCGAACGGCAACTTCATCCGATGACAGATCGTTGGGGGAGATCCTGGTTGGGTCCTTGGGGCCGGTGAATTCATAGCCAACGTGCACCCGCTTTTGGCAGGGTTGTACGCGCCGGCGCAGGAATGAGCTGGCAATCCCAATGGCAGTCAGACCCTTCTCCTTCAGGTCAGCAATCATATTCAACAGGCTGGAGATCCCTTCAACCTTATCCCTGTCAAGGGCTTCATTCCAAGAATCCTGCTGACGAGGCAGGTGTCCAGAATGCTTGGAGAGCTTTGGGGGTTGGTTCTCCACATAGAACCATTTATCCATCCAATCCTTGATGGAGTCATTCATCTTGAAATCAAAATAAACAGTCTTCATCCCTTGACGAAGCTGGATCCCGGCTCCGCCGACTACTTTGTCAGGAGTGGACTTGACGCGGAAGAGAAGGCGGAACAGATTGAAATGGGGATCTATTCCAAGGAAGGCTTCGCAGAGGTGGATGAAGAGAGAAATTTGAAGAATGGAGTTAGGGTTGAGGTGAACCAACTCTAACTTATAGAAAGAATGGAGGCCACGGAGGAAATCATGAGCAGGCAAGGCGAATCCACGCTTATAAAAGGCAACAAAAACCACGATCTCCTGGATCTCTTCAAACGGCCAATGCTTACCGACATCGGTGCGCCAGCAGGAGACCGGCTTCTCCAGCAGGTAGCCTTGATCAACGAGACCCTGCACCATTTCATCTGACGCCTTGGATGGCTTCCAGACGAGAGCGGGTGCAGGGGCATTCTTGAACACCGGCATATCTGTGATTGAGACCTTTGATTTTTTCTTGCTTGCCGCAGACTTGCTTTCTGAAGGTTTGTTGGATGCTGGTTTTTGACCCATTTTGCCAGACGAGATCTTGGGAATGATTCTCGGTCGCGGCGGGAGTGGATTGGGGGCTTGCGCGGGCGCGAAGAATTTGAGGATTTCAGTTGTGATAGCGACGGCGGCGGGGCGGGGAAGACGAACGGTTCAGGGCCTCTGTCTTGTAAGATTGAAGTGGTAACCCTAAACGTATTTCCTAAAACCCGTTTTCACTAAAAGCGCCAACACTTGTGTATTCGCGGTTTATTACCAGATGCGCATTTGTGAGGCAATTTCCTAACAAGCTAAAGTATTTCCCGAAGTATTTTCATACTCGGGGGCTGATGCTTAATGGGAGTGATTTTTCCACATCAAAGAATATACTTATTTCTTCAAAAGTCTTCAAGCTTATTGTTATCTGCTTTAAGCTTGGGGGCTGGGGGGAAATTGTATATTTCTTTTGGAAAGTTTTTTCATTAAAGATCCTGGAATTGTTTTTAATCCTTGAAAACATTTCTAGGCTCGGGGGCTAGACCCATAATGGGTCCATCTTTTTTCAAAAGCTGGACACCATTATAGTAAATGGGGAAGTTTTTGCATCATCTTTGGTTTAGAAACCAAAGCCCGGGGGCTGGCTGCAAAAGAAGTCGGCAAAGGAGCACATCATGTTCACTTCTGAAGGGTTTTCAACAAACAGGATGACGAGGAAACAACTCGGCAAGGTGACACGATGGAGCCTCCCATCCCACCTTCACAAAGAACTCCAGCACCCGAACAGGTCAACCCTGCCCAAGAGGGGCCAACTTCTTCTCCTCCTTCCAGTCAGGACACAGCTCAGGAAGGCAGCAGCTCAGCCGAGCAGAGAGACGAGCAGCATCAACCCTCAGGGCTGGTAGGTCAGGAGACAGCTCAGGCAGGCAGCAGATCAGAGGAGACCGGGGGTGAGGAGATCCTGACAGATCAGACAGCCGAGCAGCAGCCCTTAGAGCTTGCAGGTCAGGCCACAGATCAGACAGGCAGCAGCCCAGACACCGACTCCGGTACCGCGGTCGTCAGAGTTGAGTACCATTCGCCTATCATAGTTGATGACATGACTATATATATCAGCTATATGCAAGGTTTTTTGTAGATATAGTTCCATGATTGGTCTGATGCTGGCTTTGCTATTTGGTGTTATATTTGGCAGGAAGAAGTGAAGACCTGACTATGTTGCTAGGAAGAAGTGAAGACCTGATTATGTTGAGTTAGTGACAGTCTTTTGGGGATATCTGGTGCAATATCAACTTACTAGTTTGACTACGAAGTGAACACCTGACCTACTATATATGTGTGCTGTAAAATATCTGAAGTGCTGACCTTATGTGGCATGTAAGAAATGTGTGCTTTGGGTTCATGACCTGACTATATATGTGTTCAGTTATTTAGATGCTTGGTGTGTCTTGGAATGCACCTTTTTTTTCTGGAAACATCGTTTTTGCAGCAGCATGAGTATCCCAAATGAAATGACTAATTTGAGAAGGAGGTACTTTAAGTGATAGGCACTTTAAGTGATTAGTGGTACGAAAGGCAAGGTAGCAATTTCTGTTCACCCAAATGAAAACAAAGCGCTGATGTTGATGCTCGTCATTCATGCTTGTTTGTGGTGCTTTTGTTGATGCTCTTCATTCGTGCTTGTTTGCCGCCGCCATCTTCTACTTTTTGGTGTAGCTTTTGATCTGAGGTCACATCGGGAACAGTTGCTTGGAGATTAAGAAGCTTCAGGTATGTTGTGAATATCTTCTTGGGTTTTTTGTTCGGAGCGTGGAGATTTCCTAATTAGTTGCTCTATGTCTACGATCTAGTAGGGAGCGAGGAGATTTCCTATTTCCTAATTAGTTGTTCTACATCTACGATATAGTAGGCAGCCCAGGAGATTTCCTAAGTTGCTCTACGGCCTAGTAGGAAGCCGAGGAGATTTCCTAAGTTGCTCTGCGGTCTCGGCCGCCGGCGCCGGAGGGGATGCGGCGGTAAACGAGGTCAGAGGGGATCGATTCTATCCAGGCGCGGGGGACTGCGCGTGGTTTTGTATAGTCCGTTGAACGAGTTCTCACTGGGCACTGAGACGGTTTCAAAAAATTTAAAATGGAAAGACACGGGGAAAAAAATTCGACATAGGGGCTTTCGTCTTTTTTATTTCACTGGCCGATACGGTACATAGACAATGACCTACGGGGCATTAGACGCCACGTCATCGATGTCGATGGCCGCAGCGACAGCGGATGCGGCTTCGGTGAACTCGGCAACAAGCTTCTCCACCTCACGCAGATCAGCGCCCTCCGCGAATACAGGTTCCAGGCCGCGGAGGTCATGCCCCCGGAGTTGTGCCGCCGCGAGCGCCATGCCAGCGCCCTGTTCGACGCTGTACCTCACGGCGCTGATATGGCGCGTGGCGACAGCGTTCAGGCACTCCTCCAGGGACACGCCGCTTGGGTTCACGGCCCGGAGCGCCGTGAAAGCTGCCGTCCTAAGCTCCTCGTGGCGGATCTCCAATGCCATGAGGCGGCGATGGAGATCTGCTGCGTCTCACTCGGAGGCTGCCAGGCGCTCCTCCATGTCTTACAATAACGACGAAACAAGGGCGTAAGAAACGAGTTGAACCAATAGTAAGCGACTGGGGTTAGGGCGCAGCGCACGTACCTGTTAGCTTCGCAAGGTTCTCGTCCACAGCCTCATCAGAGGCCCGCAGTGCTACCTGGACGGCCTCGAGGCAGTTCTTGAGGCGGGCGGTCTCGATGCATTCGGCGGAGTAACCCTCACGGGCCTCCTGCGCAACTCGGACGAGGTCACGTATCTCGAACTCGCGGCTCGGTTGGGATGACGAGGTTACAGCCGACGCCGATGGGGATGAGTGCTGCCTGGCGGGGGAGAGCTCCGCTTGCTCTTCGTGGACGCTCGGCGGCGGAGTGGCAATGGAAGGTCCCCTGAGGAGAAAAAGAAAATGCATTAGCACAGTCAGACGTGCCCTGGCATTGGAGAGTGGCGGCGACGCTGCTACCCTTGGCGGATGAGGGAGGCGCGGAGACGCCGCGACCGGGCGCCGGAGTCCGGCGTTGGCTCCCGCGAGCGCTTGCTCCCCGCCATGGCAAAGATCGATGGAGTGGAAGTTTTGCCCCGCGGCGATGATCGGCGTGGGATGAGGGAGAGGAGAGGGGCGACCAAATCCGGGGGTCGGCAGTCGATACCTCGATGGGCTTTATCAACTGGACGGATGGGCGGCCAGCGCCCAGCGGACGGTTGGTGTTCCCGTAAAGACGCCCGCATTTGTGCCGTCATTTCGAATTCGAGGGCACTGAAACGGCCCTTTACCTTGGGGGTGGCCTCGCTGTCAGTCGCACCGCAGCAGTTTGAACGCGTAGCGGTTCGACTCTTCGTGCCTTGGCAGTCGTCTCGCCATGATGGCGGTTCAGGCGCAGCAGTTTCGCCTGGTTTCGAGACAGTTCCACGGGAGGCGAAGGGAAGGAAGGGAAATACGAAATAGAAAAAAAAGAAAAGGCTTCTCGTTTGATTGGGACCGGACCGATGGAGCCAGCATGGAGCAGCCACGTCAGATGTCAAGATCCCACGCCACCGGAAAACTTTTGCAGAGAGCACCGGTCCGACTGGTGCTGCCACGCAAAGGACAAAAAAAGAAAAGGCTTCTCGTTTGATTGGCACCGGTCCGACTGGTTCAATAGGCCATGAAGTGGGGCTCATCCTGAAATATTGACCGGTATATTGAACGGTGTTCAGCGGTCCAACTGGTGAGAGCAACTGTCGAGCACATGAAAACATGTCCGGTGATAGCACCGGTCTGAGTGGTGAGAGCAACGGAAGCAGGCCGCGAGGCAGATGGGCCGGATGGGCAAATGCAGAGTAGGAAGGGCAAATGCAGATCGCAGTTTTCTGAAATATGGACCGGTGTCAAGAACTATGAACACCGGTCAATAGATGCACGAAAAGAACAGTTCCATCACGATATCTGCCGAGTCCATCAGAAAATGTCCTGTGAGTCCACGGGTCCGACGGGTGAGAGCAGTAAAAGAGGAACACGTCCAAATTTCAAGTCCTAGTTCGTTACTCAAATTCTTTCGCAAAACGCCCGGTGAGTGGTGAGTTCTCAGTTCAATTCTTCGGTTCAAATTCCTTCACAACAATTGTCCGGTGTCTGTAATTACCTTAAAATATTGTCCGGTAAATGTCAAGACGTTGAAATATTGTCCGGTGAATGTCAAGACGTTCAAACAGTCAACCTTGAAATATTGTCCGGTGACTACCAAGATTTGATACACTAACCAGTTCCAAAAGTTTTGAAGTACAGGAAAACGCTACGGTGATGCTGTACGGTGCACTCACCGGTCGGACCTGTGAGTGCAGTAAGACATAATGTTGCCGCATATTCCACTGCAACAAAGTGCACACAGAGAATTCAAAAGTTTTGGGGAGAGAAAACTGTATTCACAAACGCATACAGGCGCTTCATATCAGGGTAATACTTAGGGTTACAATTCTAACAAGGAAGGTGTCTCGAGATACACCCATAACTAAGTCTACTGACTGTGCTAACAAAATGGGATAAGAACAATGAAACACAGTTCCACTGATCTCCATTGTTGTCACTCTTGATAAGACGACGAGCTAGCGCACGAAGAAGATGGATCCTGCTAATAGACCAAGTTCTGTAAAAGAAGGAAAAGAAGAATAATTTTGTCATCGTAATGAGGAGTTTGCCAGCGAAAGAAGATGTAAATTTGCACCTTACCTATAAACATTCTGTAGCTGCAATCAGATCCTTGGTAAATCATAAATCTAGCACATCTTCAGGGAGCTTTGTTTCCTACAAATGAAGATTAACATTAGTCATAACTACACATGCCTCACACATGGCTAGTTGACAGCTTTGATGAACATTACTGAGAACTACCTCTGGTCTCAAATGGCATGTTCGCCGATTGTGACCCAGGCCCTTACACAGGGAACATTTTGTCTTAGATCTAGTCTTATCTGAACTTGACCTGAACTTTTTCTTAGGGGACCCTCTGCCAGGCACATGCATGGGATCCAGGACATCTATGAACTCTTCACAATCAACCTCCGGTGCTTGCGGCAGCACCGGTCCATAAATCTTGCCTTCGTTCGCTCCTGCATTTGGCACGATCACAGCAGCTTCGTGTTCAAGGACACGTTTCAACCGCTCGTATCCTTCAGTTGAACGAGATGCTACGAAGGCTGCAGCGCGACTGAGATTGCGTAGCTCACGGTACCTCAGTAGGGTAGGGGAATAGTCATACATGGTGCTCTTCCTTATCGGCGGAAATGCACGCTTCGCCGCCATTGTCCACCTTTCCAAAACACAGCAGTCTGGAAGCATGCTCTCGTCCCGAAGGCCCAATACAAAGAAGATGTGTGAGCAGGGGGTTCCAAGGGATTGCAGCTTACGACAAGAACAAGAAATTCCCTTCAGATTGGCCTCTTCACTGAATTCACATTTCACATAGTACATGATGTCTCTATCGTTCCTTCCAACAATATACTCAGATGTGTCATCGCCATCTAGAATCTCAATCAGAGAACACTTCTTGGATGCTTCTATGATAAACTGGACCACCTTAAAAATGTTTGGTGTGAACCTTTTCTTCGCATTTATCTCAAGAATTGAAGCATCTGGTTCTGTGAATGGCTCAGACTGGAGTGCATTAGCGTCGTCATCCGCCTCCATTCTGCGCACCTTTGTAAGGCAGCTCTCATAGTGCTGTACCATCTCTAACAGGGTCATTTTACCATCCAGTTTCATCTGAAGCCTAGAGTTCAAGCTCTCACTCCGTTGGTTGCTCCTCAATCCTAAATAGCAATTACCGGCATGATACGCAGCACACCAAGTTCCCCTCGCCTCATACATCTGATAAAGCCACGAGCCCTCTCTGACCTCATGCTTAGCCAGGAATACCTGCCATTTCCTCTCAATCTCTTGTATGGAGCAACGGTCATACATAAAAATCCTGAAGTCCTCCTTCGCTGTATCGTCGTGAACATTGCACACGAGGTTCTGCTCAATATGCCATCCGCAAAGCCTATGCGGTGAATTCGGCCACACCACACTGACTGCTCTCTGCATAGCAAGGTCTCCATCAGTGATGACGGAAACAGGATGCTTCTGAACATTAGCTTCAGTAAATGTTTTCAGCAGCCACACATATGACTCAATATTCTCATGAGCAATAATTCCGCATCCAAAAATTACTATGCGGTAATGGTGATTCACCCCAATAAAAGGCACAAGGGGCAGGTTGTACCAATTTGTTTTGTAGGTGCTATCAAATACAACGACGTCACCAAATGCTGCATAATCAAGCAGACATTGAGTATCACACCAGAACAGCCCCTGCAGGTGTCCTTTGTCATCAGTCATGCACTTGAAAAAGAAATCAGAATCTCTGTTTTGACGTTCCGTCATGTGACTAATGACTGTTTGAGCATCACCACCAGCAATTATGTCCAGCTTATGGTGATGGCAGAAATTATACAAGTCCATTGATGTATAGCCAACCTTGTCATACCCACCGTACTGTATTTCCATAACTTCAAATATCTGGTGTTTGCGGATACCAGAAATCCCCAACTCGAGAATTTCAGCTTTCTGCTCATCGCTGATTTTTCGATGTGAACGCAGCAGACAACCAAGGTCAGCTGGCGCCAGTGGATGGTTGTGTTCATCGATGAAATCCTTCACATACCACTGCCCAGTGTTCTGATCTAGTGTAATCACCAATTTTGCAGGGCATCCAACACGAGTTATATCCCGTGGCCTCCGCTGCTTATTCTCCTTCTTCATGTACTTCTCTTCACGGTAGCCTTGACGACTGCAAACATACCTCCGAAGGGTGATCTCCGTGTGGCCACTGTTCCACTCAACATAGCTTTTCCTCACACTAAACTCTTTATCAAGAGCGTATGCGTTGTAAAACTGAAATCCTTCATCTTCGTTAGCGAACATCTTGCTAACAATTTCATTGTACTCCAGCAAAGACTCTAGATCCGCCATTTTCTCCTGCATCCATCAACAACATTAAACAAATTAAATATCCACATAACAAATTCAAACCATTTGTCACTTGAGAACCCAGACTACAAACAAAACATTTCGCTGCAATCATCGAATACTATCTTGAGCAAGTTATCATCTGATCATGAAACAAGGCACACAACAAGATGAGGCGGCGTCCAAGTACCTGTGGCTAGATGACCAAACACGCAGCTGGCGAGGAACGAAGCAGGCGCAGGCGGCAACGTCGCGAGTGGTCGCAGGAGAAACCTACGCGGCGTTGAAACCGTACCGAGCGCGCGGAGTAGGGCGACGGCCTTTGGCGGCGGCGGCGAGGGCAGGGCGGTTAGACACAAAAGAGCGAGGGCGGGGCTGAGTGCAGGGCGGCGGCGGCGGCGGAGTAGGGGTGCGGCGGCGGGGACGACCTTCGCGGCGATCCGGAGGGGGCGAGGCAGCGCGCTTCCGCGGGCGGATAGGCCAGGCCGTGCGGTTTGGGGGGGCCTGTGGCGGGGGCGTGGGGTTTGGGGGTGGAGGGGGATGACGAAATTACCTTAGTACCCTTCCGCACCTGAAATTAATTAAATTAATTATTTAGGGGAGGAACCGGGAGGAACCGGGAGGAACCGCCAACCATTGTAAAAATCCTCTATATATTTATGTTTTATCATCTCATAAGGTAGGATGAATGGATGATTGATAGGTAATAAAAAGTTTTCTCAATATGCAATGAAACCATTGAAGTGCATAATCTGCTGAGCTTTCATTAGCGGCGTACGTGGTCAGAATCTTAAGACAGGGTAGTGAGGTTTGAGACACGCCAACCTTTGTCAAGGTACTCAAAACTAGGGCCTGTTTAAATTCGGTAAAAAACTTTACGAAATTTACTGTAGTGATTTTAAACCGAAGATTAGAAGAACTAAATATGATCTAAATATAAAACTAATTACACGGATGGATGTGAAATCATGAGACGAATCTATTAAGCCTAATTAATCTATCATTAGAGATTGTTTACTGTAGCATGACATTATCTAATCATGGCCTAATTAGGCTTAATAAATTCGTCTCGCAATTTCACCCGGAGGTTATGGAATGGGTTTTGTAAGTTATCCACATTTAATATTCCTAATTAGTATCCAAACATTCGAATTTACTATAGCGATGAAAAAAATCGCGGAGCTAAACAGGGCCCTAGTGGAGTTCAGCAGCAATACTGTTCATCATGCATGATGATGTTGCGGTGTCTTGGGTGAGGCCAAATTTAGTTGGAACTTGGCATGTCTTTCTTGAACAAAAAAACTATATTCGGTTGCACACATTTTGTTGGAACCCAGAAAACTTTTATGAGACGAAACAAGGACATCTTGTTTTCAAAATTTTATTACTCTGATACTGTAGAACAAAATTAGGTGCTAGTCAGTACTAAAAAAGTCATTAAACTATACATACATCGTAAAATAAAATAATTCGATCAGTTATACAAAATCGGGTCATGGTAATTAAGTGCAATGCTGCACTCTGTCGCAGGCTCGCAGCAAGCCATGTGATAAACTGACTGCATATAAATTTACTTTCACAAAATACATACGCATTTTTTCCTATAACCAATTATATGGAATTAAAGCAGAAACAACCACATGCTGCACAAACGTTTGAAGTACGAGGTCAGTTTTTATATATATACAAATCCCGAAGAGAGCGGTATAGGTTGCAGCTTTGTTCCCAATCACTCATAATGCTTCCTGAAACATGACACTGAAGCTCTTCAAACTCGTTATGGTAACGAGATGAACTATAGGCATGGAAGGTATCAAGCATAGCAGCAGGAAATATCATCCTCCCTCCGGCCTTTCCTTATCCTCAAGGATCTCCATTTGAGCACATTTTGGCCAAGCTCTAGATACTGCGTTTTGAAATTTGAAAAATTGATGCTGAAGCCATGCTGTTCGTTGAATGTGCACCCCAGCAATCAGAGTATCAGATGGGGATTGTAAGCCAGTTGCTTGGGTGCTCAGAACAAGATGAGGTTTTAGGATGAGTTTTGGAAATCCTTAGTTGCTATACATGTGCTCCTCCAACTCTTCTAAAACTGAACGATGGAGCAATCAGAGTAGTAAATTCCTGGCTAACTCTTGTATTTACCAACTTATGTTCACTTAATTGAATTTAGTTTCTGTACTTTTTATTTCTGTGTATACCAATTTTAGTTTCATAAAATCAAATTCACTACTTGATGAAAATTTCTCGCCACTCGTTTATCAAACTTCATAAAACGTGCGTATCCTGAATTCCTGATACTTTTGTAGACTGTCTGGACAGCTCATAGTCTAATGCAAAACGTGCCTTATAAAACGTCCTTTCTTTTGTATGGCACAGAGTTCATTTACTCCATTTTTCTTCAAAATGTAGAGGAACAAGAAATTCAGTTTGGGGAAGGAAGTGCCAAACTATATGTCAGTTTTAAAAACAATTGGGTTTTGCAGCAGCTTGGTTTTAAGGTTTTACCCATCTTTATGCATACATAAACTCTTTGAAATCCTTAACAGGTGACTTTATTGCTCCAGCTCCTGTGAACCAGTTCTTCAAGAAAACACAGAACTATCTTGAAACAGAACATGTGATGTGGTCCAAGTATTACTGATTAGGCGCCTTAGGCCTAGTTTTTGATGATACAAGTTTGACAAATCAAATTAGCATGCTCCATATATATTGTAGAACCCAGCCATGCAGGAATGAATAATAAAAAAACTCCAACAGTAAATGTGTTGATGTATGAAGGAAAAAAAATATGAATCAGTGATACATGAGTCGCCAGCGGTACATAGAAAATAGGTGCATCAATTCACTTTCATATCTCAGTGAGCCTTGTGGTAAAACTGAATGCTTGTTGATCCTATATAGGACTAGGGATCAAGTTCAGCTGCCTTGCTACTTGCCATGAGTCTCATTAAACTTTAGAGCATATATATAGGACATAAAGGAGCAAGTGATGTAAGTACCAAAGTTCAAAGGCCAAGGACTTATGTATAGTCATATATAGATACAACACATGCTTGGAAATAGCTCCCTTCTCAACTATGGCTCACTTGTACACGCTATCTGTTCTGACAAGTCTTATAACATAGGCACACATTAGGAATGGCAGGCATGTGGAATACTTGTAGCGGTCAAGGTGGTATTGCCATTGGACTGGTTCATGCTAAACAGGGTCGTCATTAAGGCTTCTGTTGCCGGAGAGGAAGCGGATGTCTAGCGATGTGAAACCTCCATTGTGACAGAATCCTAGAACCTAGAGTGCTATCACGGCATCGCCCTTGTGCTCAATATAGCAGTGATGCATGTGGGTAAATATGTAGTGGAAACCCATATCTACGTGTAAACTCGTGTAAACCACGGCAAAAAAGTTATCTAAATTCAAACAAAAATATCACACATGTACATGACATGATGATACACAAATTTGTTAAAGGAAGTTTTGCCAAATTCGACTTCGTTTGTGAGATATAAAAATAACAAATTCCTAACAAATCATCTGGACAGCTTTCTGGCTTCAAATTTGTTATTTTTATATCTCACAAACGAAGTCGAATTTGGCAAAACTTCCTTTAACAAATTTGTGTATCATCATGTCATCTACATGTGTGATATTTTTGTTTGAATTTAGATGACTTTTTTGCCATGGTTTACACGAGTTTACACGTAGATATGGGTTTCCACTACATATTTTCCCGTGATGCATGCCCGTGCTGAACGATGATGAGGGCCACCCTCCTCTGATTGCATGGACCCCCTAGATGATTTTGAATGGAATTTTATGATTCTGGCAAATGAATTTTTGCGATGTCCGTGTTTTTTTGATAGATCACAGATGAGCCTTTCTCTAGGTTTACTAGTCTATCAACCCGTGCTCCACACGGGCTAATATTTTTAAAAGTTATTTAATTTAAAAATTATTTCAAAATTAAACTCCTACCTAATAATCAAAGTTGTTTACATATTACTCTTTCATTTTTTTTCAATACTTCAACATAATACTCATATGGATGTGTACTTATATTTTTTATTTGTGATTTACTTTTAATTAGTAATTGCTCAATACGCTTTTTCATCCACATTCACACTTATTTCATTTTGTATAGTACCTCCATACATTATATTTAGCATAAAAATCAATATTTTTAATCACTTCCTCACATATACTGATATACATGTATAAATTCTCTACATGGTGTCACTCATCATGCGTGTATACCTTAGTTTATTATTTTATATTAATAACAATGAATAGGTAATTTAGAATCATATATTAGTTTACTTTTGGACTTTTCAGTAGGATGCACATGAAGATAATTAGAATAAGATTTAGGTTTTTAGTTTAGGTTATCTTTAATAACGACATACGTGGGTAATTTAGATACAAATTTTATAATGGCAAAGCTTGATAATTTAGATATAGGTTTAGGGTTCATTTTAAAATATTTTTATAATGATAGTGGTGATAACTTTTTAACAATTATAATAGACCAGTGACTGTGGGTATTAGAGTTTACATGATTAATGTTTCTAATTTTTGTGAGAATTTTTGGGATTTGTCTTTTTTCTAGCGTGTCTCGTGAGAACTAATGCGGAGTCTCCAATTAAAAAAATTAAGGCTATATTGCTACCAAATTATTAACTTGAGCTATCTCTCATTTGTTAAATATTCGAACACAATACTTATATAGATATATACTTATTATTATCATCCGATTGTGATAGACTTTAGTTAGTAATTACTCTATAACCTTTTCATACACATTTATAATCTTTAAATTTCACTTTGCATCACATATATGTGTTTGAATTTATTTAATAAATCTTAAGTTTGAACTATAATTTTGACGTAGAAATCTATATTCTCATCACTTCCTCTATATCTTGCGTATATATCTTAATCACTATATCATATAGCAATGGTGTGAAATACACGATTTAGAATCTTATATTGGTGTATATTTTTAATTAAGGTGATTTTGATTCAAATATATGATTACCTCATGTTATTTTTAATAATGACATATGTGGGTAATATAGATGTAAACTTAAGAGGTTACTTTAAGTTATTTTTTAAGTATTCGTAGTGGGTAATTTAGTTGCAAATTTAGGAGGTTATTTTAAATATTATTTATAATGGCATAAGTGGGTAGTTTTGATGAAGATTAGGGGGTTATTTTGGTTTATTTTATATAATGGCAGAGATGGGTAATTTAGATATAGATTTAGGGGTTACTTTAAGTTATTTTCATAATGGCATAGGTGGGTAATTTTTTAGAAAATATAATAGATCTAATGGCTATGATGAATTGAGTGTTCCAATTGATGGCTAGATGTTTTGCTTTTTTGTGAGAATTTATAGGATTTCTCTCTTTTTCTAGGGTGTCCACCTAAGATCCTAGGTGGTTTCACGTGGAGGCTTCAAAAGGAGCCTCCAATTAGTAATAGTAAGATAAGATATGTTCGAAAAACAATTATATATTCTTCGGTATTTCTTAAAACAATATGTGATTCATGCAGAAGTTGACTTTGCCTTTTGCAATGGGACTATTTCATTGACGCTTCGGACAAAGGTAGATGGAAAACCGTCCACTGTATATGCATTTTTTGTGTGTGTGCTTTTACTTACTCTTTTTAGTAGTTTTCGGTCCTTGTCAGATATACCTCATTTTTGGATGCCACACGAAGTTTCAATTCGTTTCTCACTGCTCAACTGAAATATAATATTGATTGCATATGCTCCTCAGTGCTCACCAACAAGGCATGTTGGATCAGTTCTTTTTTTTTTTGAAACGAATGTTGGATCAGTTCTGTACATTATTAGCTTTATGAATACATTGCAAAAGCTAGACACAATGACGCAAAAAACAAGAATCTGGATCACAAAATGCTTATCGGAGCCAATCTGTGTTTTGGAGATCATGCCCATGTCCAAAGCGTAACTTTGCTTGTGACATTGGAGCCAAGACATCTCTTAAAAAACACAAAAGTTTTTTGAGAAACAAGACATGGATTTATAGCTCTTCTGGTATGTACTATTCAAGTTTCCTGATCCAGCAAACTCACTGCATTTTTTCCAAACCATGTTGAACAAAATTAGGCAGAAAGCACTAAAAATCATAAATAACACATCATAAATTAAAAAATCAATCAATTATACAAGGTCGAAGCAATTCACTTATTTATCGCAGCGAGCCATGTGGGAAACTGATTGCATATATACCTGAACTATATTTTTTTGTATGATCAGTTAAATGGAATTGACGCAGATACAACCAAGTGATGTACGAATGTTGTTGAGTGCCAGCGTTTATATATTGAAGTGAGCGGTATAGGTCTCAGTTTTGTTCCCAATTATCATTCATTCGTAATGCCTCCCAGAACATGATACTGAAGCTCCTCAAGGCTCAAACTCATCAACCTAATAACATGGTGTACCGTGTACTATAGGCATGGAAGGTATCAGCAACAATTATCCTCCATTGGGCCTTGTTCTATCTCTTCTTCCAACTCGGTGTAGTTGTGCCGTTGTGGGCTCCTTCAAGAGTGCGCGGAATAAGCTGTAGTTGCTGTCGTAAAAGCCCAAACACCAGCTGTCCGTCAAAAACCTCTGCAGAAGTCTTCTTGCGGCCATCTGAATGGCTGTAGTGACGGTGACTCCAATCCCTTCTTGTCCCTCCTTCGTAACCCAGTTCAGGGGAAGGGGTCATCACCACTGCAGCGGTGTAAAACTCGTGAGGCTCCTTCCACCATCTTGGTAACAGTGAGGTGTAGCTTCTCCTTTGGGATGCGGGCAGGCTCGATGACTCTCTCCAGCAATTCCACCATCCCGTTGTGGTATATGTACTTGGCCTGGAACTCCTCATATGAGATCTCAACTGGGGTGGTGATGTTCTCGTAGGTTTCCATCCTGCACAGTTTACGAGAAAGGAGGTCAGCGAGAGGTGAGATAGAAATTTTGTAATAAGAGAGAAGTTTTTCGAACCTAACAAGGTAGCTAATAGCAATAGAACGTTCAGAATCCTATACTTTAGTCGTCCAAACTTAAGGTTGCATTCAAGCAGAACTCTGATACCAACTGAAACGACCTAAATTCTTATTTCTAAGAATCTGACTCTCTGTACCATTGTCATTATGTTAGTCCTAGAATCAACATCTAACACATACAGAACTCATTCTAGTATAATATCACATCCATACTTCGATAAATAACACATAGAGTCTTACAATAGTGGATATCTTATTGAAATATGATTATTACAAGCCTCTTTGGGCTAAGTGACACATAGAAATCTAGCCGAAGCGATAGCTATTCTCCATTCTTGATGATCTTCATCCACAGGCAGCTCTTGAGCATAGCCACAACCTTCAGTCATACCATCCATCTGTGTTGTCATCATACTCGGATTTGTACCCTGCATCATCATAAGCTGTTCCCAAGGAATGGAACATTTCACATCACCATCTGAAATGCAAGCTTTAAGTGACCTAATACTAGTATAAGAATATCAAGGATAGGCTTAAGGTTCATCCTATGCATATATCATCTTCAAACCAAAACCAACCTCCCAATAACACCACGAGCATCCCTAGTGCGCTAGGTTCACGTCTCCAAGTAATCTTCCACTCAACACTGTCTAGGTGATGCGAAAGCTCCCACCCTTCGCATTTCAACTGCTCGAGGCAGGCTTAGAACTAGAGAGAAGGTAGAAAACCACAAAATAATGGCGGAAATAACAGTTTCACAGGAATTGTCCTTTGACCGGGACATCGGCTATATATTTAGTTTTGACTCTGTAGAGTTTGTACAGCTGGAACCACTCGGGATGCAAGCCGGCCATCGCCAACTTGAGACACAACCCACATCACAGACCCTAGCCAGTGAACGGTACCCTCCTGCCTTTCCCGGCTCAGGATACACCGAAGACGCAACTCGGTATCCGAGAACTGTGATGACCTCCCCATGGGGCCAGACGGGGGCACGAGTCTCTTTCGGGGGACAAAGGCCATCCGCCAGTTCCCCGACACACTTCCTCTATCTCCTTACAGTCCAGGTACCGCACTTAACTAGGCTGGCTGGAACACCCCCTCAGTAGATGTAAGTGGTGTGCATGGTAAAGTCCTGAGAAAGGTTATAACCAACTCGGTTTTTGGTGCCAAGATGAGCATCACCGTCAAATAACGTCTCCACCTCCAGTTTTTATCTCGCTTACCCATTACAGGTATAGCCGCCAAACTTCTCAAGTATCACAACAACATGTACCCACCACAGATACTCCATAGGATGTGCTCGAGCACACACCCCAAGCCCTCGATATGAAGATCGAATTAATCTGCTCACCCCGGGCAAAGATCCCAAAACGCCTTCTCCTTTCCCGGGTTTTTGCCCCACACACGCCAAGAATCTTAGCACACCCATCCCTTCACACATGCAAGCATAGCAAGTATATAACATTGAGTGTAACAGGTTCATCAAGGATAACGATAATAGAGTAAGGCCATGCAATAGGTCAAGCATCATCATCATATGAGAAAGTAAAGCGCTAGCATACAAGTTGCAATTCCTAAATAGGATTCAAATCGGAATGGGCATGACCCTTGCGGTGAGTGGTAGTCCTCTTCAGCGGGTTCTTCATAGTTGTTGTAGCCGAGCCCTCCGAACTCCTCCTCAGCTGGCCCTATTTACGAGAAATAAAGAAATACATCAGTGCCTATAATCAAATGAACTCCAAATGAAAGAAAGAAGATCCAAAAGCACTCAACTTCTGTTCTAACGCGTAGATCATGATTTCAGAAAATTATAGAAACTGGTTTCATGATTTTCTGAGCTAGAATGGATTTATAGTGAAATTTCTTAGATAAAACCTATTTTTTGAAATTCCCTAAATTCCAAAAAAGAAAAAGGAATCATAGGCTGACACATGGCAGCACCAGAGCGTGCCATGTGGCCATTAGCATGATGTCATTAGGGGGGTCGGCCACTACTGACGTTAGCATTGATCGGCCCAATTTGGATATGGCCCAGTTGTGGCCTGTGACTGCATGTGCACATATTTAGTACCACATTGCTAGTGGAGCAAGGGTGGAACCAGCTTATAAGCCTTTGTCCTCCAGCCATAGCACCTTCGGGTTAACCCTTTTACACGAAGCGAGGACGAAAGCGTAAGCAGGGTGCTATGTGTAAGTGGGCGAGCCCCTACGGAAGGGCGGCGCTGTGCAGTGTTGGAGGGCGAGGTGTTAGAAGTGGTATCAGAGCCGACCCTCACGGTTGCGCGTACGGGCGCAGTGTGCAGGCGTATGGCGCATGGTGCGTGTGGGTCTGGGATGGGACACACGGCATGGCTTATGTTGGGCCCTGGACGTACGGTCGTGCGCTAAGAGGGGGCGGTCTGCTGGGACATTTGCCCAAGTGTGGGTGAGCTGGATCGACGAGGACGTCGGGTTCTTTGAAGGGGGTGTATGTGATACCCGGCCCAATTTGGATATGTCCCAGTTGTGGCCCATGAGTGCAGGTGTACATATTTAGTACCACATTGCTAGTTGAGCAAGTGTGGAACCAGCTTATAAGCCTTTGTTCTCCAGCCATAGTACCTTCGGGTTAACCTTTTACATGAAGCGAGGACGAAAGTGTAAGTAGGGTGCTATGTGTAAGTGGGCGAGCCCCTACGGAAGGACGGCGTTGTGCGGCGTTGGAGGGTGGGGTGTTACGACGAGTCAGCGGTCCACGGTCCCACATGGAAGTCAGATGGAGAGGGTGACAAGTAGGGCCAGGTTGTCAGGTGGCGGAAAAGAAAAAGAGAGGAAAGCTGGGCTGATCATGGGCCGTTTTCTTTTGTGGACCTTAACAGAAAAGGGAAAAAAGATTCGTGGGTCCTAATGAATCCGGCCCACGGCCACTTAGGTGATGCGGGAGAGAAATGAGAGAGGCGGCGAGGCCGGTCCCACTAGTCGGCGACACAGGCGCCTGGGTTCGCAGGTCAGAGAGACATATATAGAGAGAGAGGGATAGGTGGGGTCCAGCAGTCAGTGATACAAAGAGGTGCACCCGGATCTTTTGTGATTCCTGCATCTTCGTCGACATGTGATCCTCAGTGTGGCTTCTCCCAGCGATGAACGACGGTGGCAGCAACGAGCGGTGGCGTCGGTGGTTTCTCAGGACAGTTTGCCTCCTACTCGTGGGTGTGCGACGCATAGAGCAGCGATGAGAGGAGCAGAGAAGATCTGGAGAGAGAGAAGAGAGGTAGGGATGGGATCGGCCTACCACGGTTGTCGGTGACATCCCCATGGCGGTGATCCGTGATGGCGGCGGTGACGGCGACGCAAAGTAGAGGGCAAGAGGAAGGAGAAAGAGGGTTTACTGCAGATGAGAGAGAGCGGCATGAAGGCCGGCCTGGCATGATTGCTCGATGAGCGGTACAATGGCCGAGCAGAACGCCAGGCGGAGCAGTACACAGCATGGCGAGCGGCGGCACTGAGCAAAGCATGGCGAGATGCTATGAGAAGGAAGGGGGAGTGAGACTGGGGCTCACAGTGGGGCAGTGAAGTAGAATGTAGCCGAGTTTGTGGGTCGGGCTTGCGGTTCGGCATCGTGGCTCCTCGGTGGCTTTCCAGCGAACGACGATGTGGCGACGTTGGCGAAGCCTCGGCGTCGTGTTTCCCCGGGCGGCTCCCTCCTCCATGAAGTGGATCCTCCTCCTCCACTCCTCCTCCTTCACCTCTCCGAGCTCAGTGCGGGTCTAGCAGGGCTTCACCCCAGGCGAATTTGATTTGAGCGGAGAGGGGGAGATGGAGGGTACTTGTAGGCGGGGAAGGGAGATGGGGGCGAGGTTGCATGGGCACGACGCTTCCTTGGCAGCCAAGGAGAGCGGGAGCAATAGCACATGGGCGTGGGACCGGGCAGTTCTGCGGTCGGCGCGAATTGCAGTGGAAAGCTGGCGTGACGCGGGTGGAAAGGAAAAGCGGGAGTGAGTGGTGTCGCGCGCGCAGGGAATGGAGAAGAAGACGACACTGTGGGCATGAGGCCCACGTGTCAGTGAGTGTGAGAGCGGGCGCGTGTGCGCGGGGGAGGTCCAGCGGGAAGTGGGCCGAATGGGCCGGTTGTGGGGGAGAGGTTGGGAGACGGAAGTGGGCTGGGCCGGTAGGATTAGATACATTGGGTCCGGTTAGGTTTTGTTAGTTTAGTTAGGTTTTTAATTTGTATTTGAATTTTGGTATTCAAATACAAACTCCACTCAAACATTTTGAAGTCCAAAAAGATCCAAATCACACTAGCATTATTCCCCTTAATTAAAATGTTAAATGTACAATTTCAATTTACTAGGAATTTTATGAGAGAAAAGAAGACAATCTTAAGTGTTCAAACAATTTCTCACCAAAAAAATTTAAATTCACTATTTTGAATTCAGGGATGTTACATTGTGCCTAACTGGTGGAATATATATAGATCTTAGTGGAGAAATTCATTATCTTCTGGACTTTTGCCGTCTGGCGGTTGCAGTTTGTTTTCCCTTTCCTTTTATCCTTTGAGTGCATGGAGGGAGAGAGAGAGAGAGAGGACGCTCTTATTCTTTCTTGTTGTGAGGTGAGGGGAGGGAGGGAGAGAAAGAGAGAGAGAGAGAGACGCTCTTATTCTTTCTTGTTGTGAGGTGACTGGCATGTAAAATTTTGGCTTGATTTTAGTTATGGCTTATCAGACGAATTTATGTTCATAAACCATGTATCTTTTAGGCTAAAGTGCTTAGTCATGCCGATAAAGTGCGTCTTACAAGATTGGTATACACTGTATCCTGATACTTATGTAGACAGTCAGGATAGCTCACAGGCCGCAAAATGTGAGACATATAAAACATCCTTGTTTGATGGCACATAGTAAATATTTCCCCTTTTTCTTCAAAATGTAGAGCTACAAGAAATTAAAGATGGGGAAGGAAGTGTCAAGCTTTATGTCAGTTCTAAAAACAACAGGCTTTTGCAGCAGTTTACTATTAAGTTTTTATCCATTTTACACTCTTTAAAAATCTTAATAGGTGAGAGAGCATTTTGCTCCAGCTCTTGTGAACCCGTCCTTCAAATAAACAGAGAGCTATTTTAAAACAGAACATGCGATGCGATCAGTATTACTGATTAGGCCTTAGGCCTCTGTATTTGACTATAGGAGTTTGACAAATTAAATTAACATGGTCTAATATCGGACTAAGGATCAAATTCAACTAACTAGCTACTTGTCTCCTAGGCTCATTAAACATTAGAATATAAACGACATAAAAAAGCAAGTGTTGTAAGTACCAGAAGTTCAAGGCGAAGGACTTATATGAATATATCAGTGGTACAAGAGTCGCTGGCAGCTGGTGGCTGGTGCTGATTTGTTGTGAGAGAAAAGTACTGCTGGCTGGCTAGTGGCTGGTGGCTGGTGCTGATTTGTTGTGAGAGAAAAGTACTGCTGGCTAGTGGCTGATAAGCCAAACGAACAGGGGCACCAAAATTTTTCCCATGGGAATCTTACATGCATGGAGTAGTAAACGTGTGTTAATGACAAAACCCATTCTATAACCCCAGGTAACTTTGTGAGACGAATCTAATGAGCCTAATTAGGCCATGATTTGCAACAGTGGTGCTACAGTAACCATCCGCTAAACATTCACTAATTATAGATTAATTACCATCATTAGATTTGTCTCATGATTTCCAGACGAGATCTATAATTAGTTTTATTATTAGTCTACATTTAGTACTTCTAAATGGTAAGATTCTCTTGCAAAATTTTTCACCAAAATTTTTTCACGGAATTGAACACCCCCAAAGTCAAAAGTTCAAGGCCAAGGGCCAATATATATATAGCTACAACACATGCTTGAAAATATATAGCTCCCTACTAACCTATGGTTCAGTTGTAGCTCTAGCTGTCCTGACGAGTAATAACATAGGCACACACGTTAGGAATGGCAGGCATGGGGAATACTTGTAGCTGTCATGGTGATATTGCCATCGGACTCGTGCATATATGCTAAACAGGTCGTCACTAAGGCTTCATCTTTTGCTAGAGTGACACCACTTGTGCTCAATGTGGCAGGGATGCACACCACTGCAGAACGATGATGAAGCTAGGCCACCCACCTCCTGATCTGATGGCATGAACTTACCTAGCTAGATGATCTGTGTGGATTTTTATAATCCTTGAAAATGCGTTTTAACTATGTCCGTGTTGTTTTTGATAGATCACAGATGAGCTTTATTTTGTCTAGGTGATCCAAATAAATTTGAGAGGCTCCGTAGTTTGTGATTCATGCAGATGTTGACTTCGCCTTTTGTAATATGATGCTATTTCACTGACGCTTTGGACACAGCTAGCTAGATGGAAAACCATTGGCTATGCAGTTTTTTTTTGTGTGTGTTTTTACTGCGTTATTTAGTAGTTTTCAATCCTTCTCAGATATAACTCAATTTCAGATGCTGCAAAAAGTTGTTTCTCACCGCTTATCTGAAATATTGATTGCATATGCTTCTCAGCACTCACCAACATGACATGTTAAATCAATTCAGTACATTCGGTTTAAGAATACATATTGCAAACGGTAGAATCAGATAAAACTGCGAAATGCTTATTTCCGAGTGTGCATTAGTGTTTCGGACTACACATGCTGCATTTTTCCAAACTACATGTTTCAGATATTGTAGAACCAAGTTAGGCAGAAGAAGTGCTTTAAAGAACAATAATTTACTCTAGATGTCTTAAGGAAATAAAAGAACAATCAGTTACACGCAAGCAAAATTTCGGACAGTGCAATTCATTTAGTGTTGCAGGGAACCATGTGGGAACCTGAATGCATAATCGACGATATACTTCTCAAAAATACATTTGTCCATATGGACATTAAATGGAATTAAATTATTAAGCAGAATTGACGATGTAAGATTGTTGTTCAGGTCTCGGTTTTCATTAGGCATCATCAAACTCATTACCTTTAACAAATTCATCTAGATGTAGGCATGGTAGGTATAAAGAATCTTGTTGCAGCAGATTGCAGATATTATCCTCCAGAAAGCCTTTCCTTACCGATAAGGATTTCCCAATTGTGAACAAATTGGTCGAGGTCTAGCTAACTAAGTGTTTTACAATTTTTATTTTTTTACGAGAAATTTTACAATGGTTGAAACAAATTAGGACCGTCCATCAAGCTAAATTCAACGGTTGAAACATAAAAGGTACCTAGAGGCACGTAGAAAAAGGTACCAAACGGTACCAAAATAGGTGGGATCGGTACCATAATAAATGGGACCAATATCAAAATTGGAAAGGTACCTCCTGGTACCTTCTGTACCTTACCAAAATAAGAATGGTACCTCCTGGTACCTTTTCAACCACCGTAAAACCCCTCTTTTTTTACCTATATCGAGTATGTAGTGGAGTAGTCAAATGGGGAACTATACAGGTTTAATTTCACTGGTAGAGCTAACTTGCTGCATTTTTCCAAACTATATGTTTCAGATATTGTAGAGCCGAGTTAGGCAGAAGCAGTGCTAAAGAAAATTGTTGGCGATCAAAATTCGCAAGGAATAAGTTCTGCAGGGAAACCGGTGGAACCGGAATTAAGGACCGGTGGAACCAGTTTTATTCACTATGTCGCATCTGACAACGTAAACCAGTGGAACCGGATTTGAGACCGGTGGAACCGGTTTTCCCTGAATTGTAATAGGATTGGACTCTTTTTATAGATCCGAACTGTAATTGGACTTTTCTTGCGGGGCAAGACCTCCCCACCCTATAAATATAAAGGGTTGCGGCCGATTGAGTATCATCCAATCGATCAAACACAATTTATCTTTTATTTGTCTTTACTTTTTGTCTCTACTTTATGTTTCTCAAACCCTAGCTCTTCCAAACCCTAATTGCTGTTCTTCCTTCGTCTCCACGACGATTGAGGACGTTCTAGGTGGCCTGCCGATCCTAGAACAACCCAAGGTGCGCACACCCTGACGGGGTCTCTCCCGGGTGAGCGTTTGTTGGTCTTCGCAGGAAACCCTAGCAAACCGGTTTTACCGGTTTCCTAAACCGGTTTTACCGGTTTCTGCGTAGTCAGGTCTGCGTTCTGCGATTCCGCGCGTGTGAGTGTTTGGCGCGGTGCGTTTTAGCGTCAACACACTTTTTGGCGACTCCGCTGGGGACAAAGAAAAAAGGATCTACTACCATGTCGAATCTACCGAAGCCAGACGAAGTTGATCCTGACAATATTCAGAGGCCGACTGCTAATGAGCTATCGGCTGAGGATCGTCATCTATTTGAGCAACTCCTGCTGCAAGAAAAGGAGGAGATGGAATGAGCCAAGAAGAAGCTTGAAGACAAGGCGCAATGGTTCCTCTCACACTTCTCCAAGGATCGAAAGGGTGCTATCTCCAAGGACAAGGAGGTGGTTGTTCTTTCAGAAGGAGAAGAAGAAAAAGATGAGGTAACACCCACTGTAAGTGCTGCATCCGCGCCTGTTACCCTTGATCAAATTAATGGCTTATTACTTTCTGGTCAAAAAAATCTTCTTACGATTGTTCAAGGCATGATTGATAAATCCGTAGGAAAACAACCTTCGACCGTAAATAGTAATGCTATTAATTCTGATGTAGTGGGTATTTCATAGCATGCAATTGTAACTCAAAATTCATCGGCAGCAGTACCACCCAAAGATCCACAATATGGGATGCCGTTGAATCATTTAACAGGACAAAATTCTCAGGGACAATTTGGCCAGGCAATTCTGGTGAAACCGGTTTCTGTAGCCGGTCCTACCGGTTTTAATGCCATTACACAGTACGACCAAAATCCGGTCCAACCGGTTGTAAGAACCGGTCCTACCGGTTCTAATCCTGCTATTTCATATCACACAACACCAGAGCTCATAACTAGTATGCCAATTGTTCAGGCTAATTCTGGCCGAATTAATGGTCATGTACCTACATGTACTCCAACGACATATACTACAAATCCTATGTCTTTCCAAAGTTTGGGTTATTTGCAACAATCATTACATGCATCACCGAACCAAATGTTACAACATCTGCCAAATAACAATGATCAGCAAAGCTCAAATGATCTTTATATTCAGAGTCTGATGGAAGAATATAAAAAAGATTTGGCTATTATGATTAAGGATACTTTTGGCGTAGAGGTTAAGGATAAAACTTTAGTATCTCAGAAACCTTATCCTGCAGTTTTTGATACTATGCCTTATCCTCAAGGTTTTAAAGTGCCAGAATTTATCAAATTTACTGGGGAAGACAATAGGACTACATGGGAGCATATTAGCCAGTTTAATGCACAAATGGTTATTCATGGTAGCATTGATCATTTGAAAATTAAATTATTCCCTTTGTCATTGTCTGGTGTTGCTTTCTCATGGTTTTCGGCATTATCTCCTAATTCTATTTATACATGGTCTCAATTAGAACATAAATTCCATGAACACTTTTAT
Organism: Alloteropsis semialata; assembly: GCA_004135705.1. NCBI lineage: Eukaryota > Viridiplantae > Streptophyta > Magnoliopsida > Poales > Poaceae > Alloteropsis > Alloteropsis semialata. The sequence goes on from CM014272.1 coordinate 13,914,923, forward strand.
AGTGGTGATAATAAATTGAGGTTATCTCACTTAACATCGGTTATGCAAAAGAATGATGAATCTGTTGCTGATTATATTAGAAGATTTAGAGATACAAAAAACCGATGTTATAGTTTGATTATTTCTGAAAAAGATCTTGCCGAATTAACTTTTAAAGGTTTGAAATCTCGTATCAAAGATAAATTAGAAGGCTATCAGTTTCTTACCATTAACCAAGTATTACAAAAAGCTTTGGCTCAAGAAAGCCGAAGTAAAGATGCTAGGCCAAAATCTGATCGTCCTAACATGCATATGTTAAACTATGATTCATTGGACGATGAGAATGGAGAAGTTTGTGCTGCAGAATTTACATGGCCAAGTAAGTCTCAATCATATAGTTGCCCTTCACTTAAACCGATCTATAAAAATCGGCAAGAAGAAGTGAAATTTACTTTTGATGTGTCCAAATGTGATAGGATATTTGATGAATTGCATAAAAACGGATACATCAGATGTGCATATACTTTACCACCGCTTGATGAGTTGAAGCGACGTGCATATTGTAAATTTCATAATTCTTTTTCACATGCAACTAATGATTGTAATGTATTTCGTAGGCGAATTCAATCGGCCCTTAATGAAGGCCATTTGACTTTACATGAAATGAAAGTTGATTCTGATCCTTTTCCTAAGAATTTCTCTGTCAATACCATTGAATTACAGAATCCTAAAGTGTTGATCCAGCCGAATCAAGCCGATACAACAAAAGGAAAAAATAATCATTGGTGAAGCACGACCAGAACAGAAAAGGAGCAAGAAGATGTGGCTGAAAAAAGACCCTCAAGTTGCAAAAAAGAATTTGACACTCGGGGGGCAAAACAAGAGCAAAGATGCTAGTTCTATTAGAACTGGTGGAACCGGTTCCTCAAACCGGTATAACCGGTTTACACCTGAAGATTCTGGCGGTTCAAAGAAGAAAGCAAGGCCGACCTTCGAAGAGCTTTTGGAAAGATATAAGAAGAAGGGAGCTGTCCAGAAGCAAATAAGTCGATCACATAGCACTGGAGATGCAAATTCAGCACCAAGACATCAAGATAGAAAAAAATTTCACCAACACCAAGGTAATTATACTGCTGCACCATATTATTTTGGTGGATCATATATGCCGTTGTCTTGGTCATATCCTTGTTATTATGCTCCTAGTGACTATGGTAGTACGTACATGCCGCCACATATTATTTCTTATCCAAATTATGGTGTCTTGCAACAACCGATTGTTTACGATGGTAATCCGGTTAAAAAGGATGCATGTACTAATCCTAAACAGTGTGAGAACAGCAACAGATCAGATTCTAAGTATATACAGCCGAGGTGGTGTCCCTCAGGCTTAACTCGCACTCAAAAGAGAAAATTACAAAGAATGCACAGGCAATCAATGGAGCCAGAAGTTGAACAAAAATCAGCGGCATCTACAAGGATGGTGTGGAGACCAAAACAAGTTGCTTCAACTTCAACATAGGTGAGACGCATGACATGGCCGATGCTTTATATGTTTAACATCGTTCAGAGAACAATTTTGATCTTAGAAGTGTTTTCTAGTGCACAAGTTTACTAGAAAACAGGGGGGCATATGTTGGCGATCAAAATTAGCAAGGAATAAGTTCTGCAGGGAAACCGGTGGAACCGGAATTAAGGACCGGTGGAACCGGTTTTATTCACTATGACGCATCTGACAATGTAAACCGGTGGAACCAGATTTGAGACCGGTGGAACCGATTTTCCCTGAATTGTAATATGATTGGACTCTTTTTATAGATCCGAACTGTAATTGGACTTTTCTTGTGGGGAAAGACCTCCCCACCCTATAAATATAAAGGGTTGCGGCCGATCGAGTATCATCCAATCGATCAAACACAATTTATCTTTTATTTGTCTTTACTTTTTGTCTCTACTTTATGTTTCTGAAACCCTAGCTCTTCCAAACCCTAATTGCTGTTCTTCCTTCGTATCCACGACGATTGAGGACGTTCTAGGTGGCCTGCCGATCCTAGAACAACCCAAGGTGCGCACACCCTGACGGGGTCCCTCCCGGGTGAGCGTTCGTTGGTCTTCGCAGGAAACCCTAGCAAACCGGTTTTACCGGTTTCTGCGTAGCCAGGTCTGCGTTCTGCGATTCCGCACGTGTGAGTGTTTGGCGCGGCGCGTTTAATCGTCAACAAAAATCAATAATTTACTGTACATGTTTTAAGAATAAAAAACACAATCAGTTGCACGCAAGCAGAATCTTGTTCAATTCATTGCGGGGAGCGCCATGTGGGAAACTTAACGCATAATCGTCCTGCGGCACTACTTATTAGGTAATTTAGCGATTTACTTGACAGAACTATATTTATCTATGGATACAAATGGAATTAAAGCAGAACCAATATGTAAGTTTGATATTCATGGGCAATGGCTTATATATAGATACCCCTGAAAAGGGCTCGAAATGTCTCGGATTTCATTAAAAGTTATCAAACTCATCACTTTTAACAAGGCGTATAATAGGCATGGTAGGTATCAAGAATCATGGTAGCAGAAATTATCCTTCATCTATCCTTTGCTTACCGATAATGATTTCCACTTGCAAGCTATTTGGCCGAGCTGTGTGATGAATTCTGAAAAGTTTGATGCTCAGGCTGAAGCGATGCTGTTCAATGAATCTATGCTCCAGTGATTGGAGTTTACAGCTGGGAATAGTCAGCAACAATTAACATAGTGATACACCTCAATGAAATTCTTGACATCCAGTTATATTTAGTAGAAATTTAGCGAATCCCTGTTTGTCAAAATATACAGTTTTTGTAGCCCTCTGTATATGCTTTTCTATCTATCTCTTCTGACAATATCTGGGCTCTATTTTAGTGATCGTTTATCAGAAAAACTAAAGTAATATAACACGCAAATTTTACACTGACGATGCATGCTCAGTTGATTCCTTGCAAGACAATGACGTAAACTGTATACATAAGGAATAAGATTAGCTCATCGTAAGCTGCAAATTTCTTCTGTATAAAATTAGGAATAAGATTATGCGGTCAGAGTACGATGACTGATTAGTCATAAAGCTTCTGTATTTCCGATACAAGTTTGACAAATTAAACTAAGCTGCTGCAGTTTTGTTCCATATATTCTAGAAGCAAGCAATGCAGGAGGCAGTATGCAAAAAAAATCCGTGCGTAAATTAAAAAAAATGAATCATTAATACGTAACCGTCACTGCATAGTGTTTCAGAGAGCCATGTGGTAAACTGAATTCTTATTGATTCTGCAGATAAATAAAATTCAACTAACTCTACAACTACTTGTCTCACAGTCCAATTAAAGTTTAAAGGACAGAAACGAGCAAGTGATTTAAGTTTGAAGTTCAAGCCGAGCACTTTATATATATGTGGGTATGGCATATATGCTTCAAAAGAACTCTTCTCAAACCTTGTTCACACAAAACACTCCCACACACATGATGATCGACGTCCTCAAATTCATCACCTTTAACAAGGCACACTTTTGGCATGGCAGGCATGAGGAATTTTTTATGCAGCCGTTCCGTGTCTCAACGCCTTCCATTTTCTCGTGTACAGGTTCTTGGTGTGTTGAATGCTACTTGGTAAAATTGAATGCTACTTGTCTACGAGGCTGATTAAACTTTAGAGATATATAGGAAATAATCGAGCAAGTATGATGTGAGTGTTGGTGTGTGTTGGTGCGTGTGTGAGTCTCTGTATGACTCTTCCTTCTTCTATTAATACATTGATACACAACTCTCATGCGTGTTCAAGAAAAAAAAATGATGTGAGTACCAAAAGGTCAAGGCCAAGGACTTATGTATAGTCAGTCATATATAGATACAACACATGCTTGGAAATAGCTGCCTTCTCAACTATGGCTCACTTGTAACGCTATCTGTTCTGACAAATATTATAACATAGGCACACATTAGGCATAATCACTTGGGATTTCATTAGAAGTGGTCAGAGATTTAAGACAGAGGACGTGAGGATTGAGACAATGCCAACCTTTGTACAGGTACTCAAAACTATTGGAGTTCAAGTTCAGCAGCATCATGATGTTGCGGCGTCTTGGGGTGAGGCCAAATTTAATCGGAATTTGGTTGCCAACACATTTTGTTGGAACACAGAGAACTTTTATGAGGCGAAACAAGAAAATCTTGCTAACTTTCTGTGTTTCCAAAATTTTATTAGTCAGATACTGTAGAAGAAAATTAGGCGCCTAGTCAGTACTAATAAATCATTAAACTATGCATTGTAAACTAAAATATTTTTTTTCGAAAGTAGACTAAAATAATTTGATCAGTTATACAAAATCAGGTGATGGGAACTTCAATGCTGCACTCTGTCGCAGCATTCCATGTGGTAAACTGACTGCATATAAATTTACTTTCACAAAATACATACGCACTTTTTCCTATGACCAATTAGATGGAATTAAAACAGAAACAACCACATGATGCACAAACGTTTGAAGTACGAGGTCAGTATATATATATATATATAGGCCTCCGCTATTTAGTACCCTGGGTCCTGAATAGTTATTTGGTACCCAGCCACATCCACTGCCACGCGCCCACGGAACCACGCCGCACGGTTGCACCACGGAACCGGCGCTCTCCCGACCTCCCAAACACATGATCTCGCTCGCCGGTTTCTGCGACCCTGTCGACCTCACCGGTCACCGCCGCTCAGGTCGTCTGCAACTTGTCAATCAGCCATATTGGAAGGGTTCGCGTGGCCGCGCGTGTGCAACAGAGCTGCTGCCGTTGGGATTTTCCTGCCTTCTCCCGTCGATGCCGCCGGTGGTTGTCGCCGATCACCCCTGGTGAAACTCGTGTCAACCATCGGCTGCGCTGATTGTGGAAGAACCATTATTATACTCAAATTGCAAAGCGAACAACCATTATTATACTCAAATTGCAAAGCGCAGGTTTTGTATGTCTTTTTTTTAGGGCAGCGCAGGTTGTATGTCTACAGGTAGCTAGCTAGAAAGGCAGTCTTTTAAGGCTGTAACTGCTTTCTTTGCAACTCATTCAACTGAGAAACTTGACCTCAGCTGGTCGTTCAGGATAAGGCAATGATAAATCATGTCAAGTGTATAGGTGCACTTCCTTTTTCTTTTCTTCGTGAAAGGAAATAATTTAATACATCCAGTTCTCACTTCTATCTTCCATATGTTCACGTTGCAATTTTCACATCATCAATCACACAGACTTTTCTCACACGTGCAATATTGCAATTGGCGTATTTTACATTAATTTAGATAACTAATACTGCACCTTAATGTGACGGTAGCAACAGGAACTAGCGTGCATCTTGACTCAAAATTACTTGTAAAATCCATCATGTACACATATCATCCATTCTATTTCAGTAATAAGATGTAAACATTGACATATTCCCAACTGAGCCAGGATTCACATCAGAATGCAAATTCACAACCCTAGGCACCATCAATCAACTGGCGCAAACACTGAACCAAAAGCTTATCCAGACTTTGGATCAAGCTCCAGGGCGTCAAGCCCACCTGTGGCACTCTGGCGGCTGGGTTCTTATCATGGACCTTGCCTTTGCTCATGGCTACGAGCCTGTGATTGCGGCTGAAAGGTAGTAAGGTACCGCTATCCACCACTGCCTCGGTGCCTCACTGCCCTGCGGTGACACCAATGCTGAAGACATGTCACAAAATAATTTATTCAGATTAGCTTATTATACATTTACACCAGGAATTTATTACTGGCTAATAGACTTATGAAATGAAAAAAGTACTTTGTAATGCATTTTGCAACACTAACATCTTTATTTCATACATCAAACTTTATATGAAATTGCAAATTGAGTGCAATGATTTTGACTGTTTGATTTTAGTTTCAAGCACAAAAACTGAGTACATTTTCCTATTTCATTGTATAAAGGTTCAGAAAAGCTCAATACACTTTGTTATTTTTTCTTGAAGAACGCACGAGAGCTGCGCATCACTATATTAAGGAGTACACTTTGCTATTTTAGTGACCCTGTTTTTACAAATTGGTGGAACTACAATAAACAAAAAACAACAACTATCTAACCAATCAACCATCTACTTCACATAGCAACCAAGGAATCGACACTCTGGTCCACCATATAATCAGTCTGTAGAAAATGACAAATTAGCAACCTAAAATAGGACATTTTGCAATGGCGGATAAGGCTTCATGCCTACCATGTATGCTTGGGTTCACACGAACAAAGATGTGGCAGTGGGTTGGCAAATAAATATTCTTTTTTGAAAGATGGTTGGCAATTAATTAGTGCATGGTGTAAATGTTGGACAGTGTGGATCAAATTGACAAGAAAAGGCAGCAATTTGCAATAACACAAAGTGTGCATAAAAAACAATTGAAAGGGAAAAAGATTTCAGATGGAATTTCAAAGGATAGTCCACTACAAGCAGGAAACAGAGAGCCAGCAAAGTGAATCCATGACTTATGAGCTATCTCTTGAAAGAACAGCTACTAGTAGTTAGGTAGGTCTTAACACATAAATGAAGTAGTATTATCATGAACACAACCCTACGTGTTGGCAAAAGCATGCATGCGAATTAAACAAGAACAAGAAATTGGACAATACCTAGAGCTCATCGACGGCCAAGCCCTGCGGCAGGATCTGGACAGAGGCGAGGACACCTGCTGCGCCGATCATGACACCTCTGCATGCAGTTGGATATTTAAGATTGGAATCAACTATGAACATTAAATATTTGCAATTAATTGAACAGATACCATGCATAAACGCCATGCTGAGCAGAGTGGGAGATTTTGTGTGGTGCAGGAGCGCTTAAGAAAGGTCTGTCAGATCCAACACCATCAGCTAGTGCACAGATTGACTATGCTCAATGAACCAGCACAAATGAATCACATCCTCTACTAGTTGTGATCTACTGATCTCTGATCTGCAATCACAATGGAGTTCGGAGTAGGAATCAACTAATCATTCGTATGATAAAACAAATTAAGGAGATTAGGACATGAAAAAGTAGAATATTAATACTAGGACAGGTGGCACGCTTTGCCGCGCCCGTTCTTGTTATACATGCCAAATTGCCAATGCTGACCGCGTAATGTATTGAACCATTTCCTGATTCGTTTGCGAAGTCCGAATGGACATGGTCAATTGTTCCCATATGGAACCTGCACTTCCACAACCTGAAATTGTATCAGGTTTTGTTGTCTCTTCACCCAGGTGAATATGATACTGGAACAATTGTACACAAAACTGTCACTTTCAATAGAGTAG
>CM014272.1:13923225-13938733 GCA_004135705.1 Alloteropsis semialata
ATATAATGATGATTGTTTTTCAGACGAATTAATGTGGACAATGCAAAAGTGTGAAGCAGGACAACAAAATGTAGGATCAGAGTGTTTACAGCCCCCAGCTTGGCAGGACAGGAAGGTTGGAGACATGATCACAAGAACCAAGACCCAAGCAACTGCCAAGTACACAATCCTCTTTGCAGAGATGTTGACGGGCGCCATGGAGGAGGGAATATTGCTACTCTTTCCTTTTCACAAAGAAGAGAGAGGAAACTGTACCATTTCTATTCCGGCCCCCTTGTGTTATATATATAGGTGACAGATAGATATATGCCATCCTCTATATAGGCGGGTTTGAATGCATTAGTTCTATAAGTTAGCAGATAATAATTAAAATTATCTAGTAGGGATCCAAACAGACCTGCTAAGAGCATCTCCAACAGATTGAGAAAACCAAGCCCCTTTCCCTTTATTCCTGGTTAAAGGGGATTGAGATAGAAAAAACACTCTCCAACAGATTGAGAAAACCAATCCCCTTTCCCTTTAATTTTTTCTCAATCCCCTTCAACTCCCCTCCTCTCCCCTTTCTAAAGGGGATTTGCCCCTCTCTCCTTTCCATTCCCCTTTCCTCCTTTCTTTTCTTAGCCACACGATCTCTGGCCTGCAACAGATCATGGCCGCCTGTTGGAGCCTGCTCTGGTTGCGAGCGGGGAGCGCCGCCAGGCCTGCACGGGCGCGATGGCCACCGCTCCGGTCGTGGCCTGGGCTAGCCGCCGCCCCCCGAGCACGGCTGTGGGCTGGCCGCCACCCCGGGCACGACTGCTGCCCCAGGCACGGCCGCGCCGGCTGCCGCCGGTGCTGCCGCCTCGGGCAGGCTTGCCGTCGCCGCGCTGGCTGGCCGCCAACACGCAGGCAGGCCACCGCCGTGCAGGCAGGCCAAGTCAAGAGGGCGCCGGCTGCTTGTCTTTCCTCCTCCTCCTCCGCCCAACAGGAAGCTGCTTCCACCAGGCCGCGTTCGCCCTCGACGCCGACCAAGAACAACACCACTCTGCAATGTGGTGTCGCGTCTGTTCGCCGTGGGCTGGCCACCCGCGTCTAGGCTGGCGAGCTGTGGGCTGCGCCCGCTTGTTTGCCCTCCGTCGGTAACCGCATGGCCGGCGCCGCGCTCACGCGGCTGGCAGCTGAAGAGAGAAGGAGAAGAGGAAGGAAAAAAAAGTCTAAGTCATTGACACATGGGACCCACATGGCAGATAAGATAGAAAGGGGAATGGGGAAAGGGAATCTGCTGCAGCACTTCTCCCCAGTATCACTGAGTTGTGAAAGGAGATTCCCCTATAAGCAGAAAAAAGGGAAAAGGGAAAAGGGGAACGGTTGGAGATGCTCTAACATTATTTCTCCACCCTAGTAATTAATAATTATAGCAGCTATTGGCTACCAAACTATTATTACTAATTGATCCAAAAAGGCCATTTATCATACACTAATACATTGATATATCTTAGGGCCAATGGGTTTGATATCTTCCAATAAATGCGTTGAGTATTTATACAACATGAGCATCCAATGGAATAATAAATATGTTAGTATCTGAGTTACATGCTCAGTATTATTTTTGTTTCGGTTTCAATTTATTAGTCAACAAAAACTATGTACAAAGATTTTCTACCGGTCACCGGTGTCTGGGGTAAGTACATGTGCTGGTTTCCTTCCTTTGGCCATCCATAATATTATGGAGCATACAATGAGGTGATACCAGTCGCTCACAATATAGGTTATGCTATACATAGGATTTTGAGTAATGTATAGGAGAGAGAGAGAGAGAGAGATCCCAAGAAGAAAACGTTATATAGCATTCAATCTAGATGACATTTGTTATTGCTTCCACATTCTTTGATTATGATAATGTTCGTGCTGTCTTTTTTTTGTGCTTTTTGTTAAACCTGTGTATAGCTAGATGTTGTAGTGTAGTGTGCTATGATCAAGAATCCTGCTGTTATTCTAGGGTTTTACAATTTTGTAAACTAAATTCCTCCCATAATCCATCACCTACAACTCTATCCAAAATACTGATTCTTACAAGTAAATTGATTGTATGTGACACCAGTGTTGTGCACCGCATATAGTTTTATCAATCTTGGAAAACATATTTTTCTTAAGAAGTGTGTGATTAATTGATTGATGTCTCTACAGAATCCTTTCAATTATGATTTTCATTTTTGCTCTTGAACATTTATATATCTTTATAAGTCAATATATTATATCTGGTAGGGTCAATTCTTCTGTTTCCTTGGAAATAAACGATCACTAATTTGATTTTTCTAGTACTGAATCTAGCCAAACTTGGTTCTATAAAAAATAAGCAAATTAAGAGATCAGTGAAGTTTGTGTAGTCCAATACAGAGGTGTGAGGACTAATCAGAATCCTTGCTCTGTTGCACAAGCTTCTCTCTTTTCTTTCATGACTGTTTCACAAAAGATTCAACAGCATACTCACTCTGATTTTGTAAGGGATGTGTGTTTGCACTACTAGGGGTTAGCAAAACAGCTGCTAAACCCCGCTATTTTCTGAAGACTTCCAATGCTTGCTGACACTTCTTAGATCATTGGACATTGTTACAGATGATGAAAGTTCCCTACATTGCACAGGGAAAAGTAAGGTACAAACAGTACAACAATGGTAAGTGAAGTTGTTTTGTTTTGTATCCTTACAAGTTACAACTCAAAGCTAAATAATATTTGCCATTTGAAATGAAATGAAGAAGGTGGAAGCAGCTTTGAGGCCCTACTTGAAGTAGTGCTATTATAACACTGTCCCTCTGAAAAAGAAAAAAACAGAGTACTCCGCATCTCTATCCTTGCAGTAAATCTTCAAATCAACCACATGCAAATAGTTCTAAAGAAATTGAAGGAAGTGACAATTCAGGGCTTCAGTGAGCTAATACATTAGGCAGCAGAGCATTTCAGAAGAGTTGGAGCAGAGCATTTTAGAAGCTATTTTTCATAGAAAGTTTGTCTCTATCTAAGTTCATATGTCTAAATATCAAATCACATACACATGAAATTCTATGCCAGCACGGAAAGCTCGATCATTATCTGTGTCGGCTTGTAAAATGTAGTCGGTATCGATAGTCCATGATTTATCTGTGCTCGTCGATAATACTTGGAGGGCTATCCAATTTCACTTGCACGTTGAACCGATGAGTGTTTTTGTAGGCAGTGAATTATAGTTAAATGCACACAGGTATATATTTTGGAGAGTAAATTGTCTCTAAATAAATCGGGATCATTAGGTATTCAATTTCGCTCATGGCTCTCTGCAATACATTGATTTGCGTATTAACCTATTCTGTTGACTGATCAAAATTTTCAAGTACTTATTTCAACCTAATTTGGTTTAACAACATCTAGAAATATGCTTGAAAAAATTCTTTTTATTCTTGTGATGCAACCTAGCCACTTAGCTTGAGTGCTAGACGCAATATGGGTGCTTTCCTTTTAGAAAATTTATTCCAAGAAAAAACAAATATGATGCTCAAGGTCAGATTGCTTGTCCATGCTACTTGAGGTCTTCGTTAGACCTGTGCTAGGATGCACGCACACATGCGGTGTGACCTTCTTAAAAAAAGGACTAACTGCTTTATTAAGGAATAAGGACTATATCAGAAATATTCGAGAAACATAATCGCATATTCGGATTTCAATGTGTCAGACATTTGGAAAAAAACAAAAAAAGATTTATTAGATGCGGAGGGAACTGGTACATATTGAAGTTTACTTGGGTTTCTGGCTCTTGATATTGCGTTGGAGCATGATTCTAGCTAATAGCTGGGATTTGATAGCTTCACTGAACTACTTCACCGAAATGTTTGTCGGTAGCAGAATGCATGCGGAAGATGAGTTGTACAGCCTGCAAGTGGTCTAACAAGTCCGGTTCCCTCAAGCCTCCAATGAAGGCTATACAGGCTTGCCCCCCTTTCTATAAAAGAAAATGAAAGGCATGCCGAGACGGAATGTCTGCATCAAAAATTCCTCATGCCTGCCATGCCAAAAGTGTGCCTTGTTAAAGGTGATGAATTTGAGGACGTCGATCATCATGTGTGTGAGATAGTGTTTTGAGTGAATAAGATTTGAGAAGAGTTCTTTTGAAGCATATATGCCATACCCACACCACATATATATAAGTGCTCGGCTTGAACTTCAAACTTAAGTCACTTGCTCGTTTCTGTCCTTTAAACTTTAATTGGACTGTGAGACAAGTAGTTGTAGAACTAGTTGAATTTTATTTATCTGCAGAATCAATAAGAATTCAGTTTACCACATGGCTCTCTGAAGCACTATGCAGTGACATTTACACATGGATTTTTAGCATACTGCCTCCTGCATTGCTTGGTTCTGGAATATATGGAACAAATTTATAATTGAAAAACTGCAGCAGGTTAGTTTAATTTGTCAAACTTGTATCGGAAATACAGCAGCTTTATGACTAATCAGTCGTCATACTCTAACCGCGTACGTTTTCTGTTTCACACGATTTTTCTTCTCCTTAAGCACAATTTCACAATATAATAGTTCGAGAAACTAAATTACCTACAAAGATATTCAAAGAGTATATGCTTGCACAAAGATGGGTTATTTTCTAAATCATCATTGCCAAACACTGATTTTCTTGAACACTGCACAAAAGGTTAACATTTTCGTCGCTCACTGTCCCCATCTGAAAACTCCACTACATACTAGATATAGGCAATAATAAAAACGGTTAAACAATTATGCAACTGCTAAATGTGTACTGCCATTTGTGCTATATTTTAGATATCTTCTACCTCTACCTCTATCTCTACATCCACCTCTCTTGAAGAAAAAAGTGAGAACATTGAAACTATGCCATAAAATGAGTTTATTTTTTTGCTATTACCATTAACAGGAGGGACAAGACAAGCAAATCTTCAGAACTAAGCTGTGAATATTTAATTATTAAAGCAAGCAGAAGGTGATTTGATTATCCCGTGGTCTTTACGGACCAATTCAGGCGAATTTAGAAGTAATTTGCTACTTACTATGAGCTGTCCTTATTCCTTATGGATACAGTATATGCCAGTATATGCCATTGTCATACAAGGCATCAAATGAGCGTGCATCAGTGTAAAATTAGCATAATTTATTACTTCAGTTTTCCAGATAAACCATCACTAAAATAGAGCCCAGATTGTCAGAAGAAATGGAGAAGCATGCATGTACAGAGAGCTACAAAAACTGTATATTTGGACAAACATTGAGTTGATGAAGTTCTGCTAAACCTCACTGGTTCTGAGGTGTATCTTGATGTTACAGCTAACTATTCCCTGCTGTAAACTCCAACCACTGGAGCATAAATTCATAGAAGAGCATTCCTTCATCCTGATCAATAGATCATTCAGAATTCATTACACAGAGCTCGGCCAGATAGCCCACAAGCGGAAATCATTATCGGTAAGCAAAGGCTACATGGTGGATAGTTTCCGCTACCATGATTCTTGAAACCTACCATGCCTATTATACGCCTTGTTAAAGGTGACGAGTTTCATAATGTTTAATGAAAACCGAGACATTTCTAGCTCTTTTCGCGGATATCTATATATAAGCCACTGGCATGAACAGCAATCTTACATTGGTGCTGCTTTAATTCCATTATGCGTTAAGTTTCCCACATGACTCCCTGCAACACTGAATGAAATGTACAGTCCTAAGATTCTGCTCGCATGTAACTGATTTTTTTTTTCTTAAAACATGTACAGTAAATTATTGATTTTCTTTAGCACTGCTTCTGCCTATCTCGGTTCTAAAATGTCTGAAACATATAGTTTTGAAAAAAGCAGCATGTTAAGCTGGACCAGTGAAAAGCTATCTCTGACGATTTATTTAAGGACCTTCTAGCAAAAGGTTTGGCAAACACACTGACTAATGGAGATTCTCAAATCGATAGATGTTCAAGAAAAATATATATGATGCGGTTTACCCTGGTTCCCTTCATTGCACGAGAAATCTGACTGCTCTCTAATCTTTTCAGCTGCGTGTCAGATGCTTTGATGTAATAATGACGTTATCCAAAAGTTGAAAGTTAATGGAGATTCTCAAATCGATAGATGTTCAAGAAAAATATATATGATGCGGTTTACCCTGGTTCCCTTCATTGCACGAGAAATCTGACTGCTCTCTAATCTTTTCAGCTGCGTGTCAGATGCTTTGATGTAATAATGACGTTATCCAAAAGTTGAAAGTTAATAAAAAAGGGAAGTGTCTAAACAATATCCTCACCACTTCATAAAACATCTAATTCATACTACCTCATGTCACAGTAAAGTTACATTTTTTTAGACCAAAGATCATTTGTCCCTGCTTTATACGAAAGCAAAGAAGTCACAACTGGGGATACCAGTTTTACAATAACTAAATTATTGCCAAACCCTGCTTTCTTCAACAATGCACAAGGCTGACATTTTCTTAGCTCGCTGTTCCCATCTGAAAATTCTTCCAGTTTTCCAATAATTAAACAGCTAAAGGAATATGAAACCGATAAATGTCTAAAGTTATTTGTGCTACATTTTGGTTCTCTTTTACCTCTACTTATCTCTTGAATGGAAAGGAAGAAAATTGAAACATTGCCGTCAAATATGTTTGATTTTTTGGATTCACCATTAACAGGAAGAACGACATCCAGATCTTCAGAACTGTAATGTGCTGAATATTTTATTATTAAAGAAAGCAGAAGATTATTTGATAATCCAGTGGTCGATAACTCGATATCGACCAATGCAAGCGAACTTTGAAGGAATGTGTATTGTACTATGAGCTTCCTAATTCATTATACATTGTATGCCATTGTCAGATAAGGCATCAAATGAGCATGCATCAGTGATCAGTGTAAATTTGACATGATTTATTACTTCAATTGTTCAGATAAACCATCAGTAAAATAAAACCAAAATTTCCAGAAGAGTCGGAGAAGGAATATACAGAGCTACAGTTGTATGTTATTTGGACAAACAGGGATTTGCTAAACTTCTACTAACCCTAGCTGCTTGTGAACAATTTCATATAGTTATATCTCTTCGGTGTGGCTGACTATCCCCAGCTGTAAAATCCAATCACTGGAGCTGCAGAGCATAAGTTCATACAAGAGAGCATCTTCAGACTTATCATGTAATCTATCAGAATCAGTTGTGTAGCTAAAGCTCGGCCAAATACCTCACAGAGGAAATCATTATAGCTAAGGAAAGGCCAGCTACAGAAGAGTGTCTGCTACCATGATTCTTCGAAAAGCGTCATGCCTAGAGTATCTGCTACCATGTGACTCGCCATTTTCGCTAGAGAACCAAACCTTTGCTAGTGAAGATCACGAGATTTGGGCTGGCATAGTAGTTATTACCTGCCCAATAGCGTTTTGAATTCATCCTGCCTATATCTTTTTGCTCACAACTATGCTCAGAAGAGCTCTGTATTCTACGCTGAGTCAGGTTTCTTATACTCGTCTCGTCTTTTAGTTAGCTTCCAGAGATTTGTTGTTTGAGTAGGATGATTATGCATTTAGTTTCCCACATGGCTGCCTGCAACACTGAGTGAATTGGACTGTCTTAAGTTCTGCTTGCCTAACTCAGTTATACAATATCTAAAAAAACATATAGTTGGAAAATTGCAGGAAGTTGGCTCTACCAGTGAAATTAAACCTGTATAGTTCCCCATCTGACAACTCCACTACATACTAGATATAGGTAGAATAATAAAGACGGTTAAAAAATTATGCATCTGCTAAATCTTTGCTGTCATTTGTGCTTATATTTTAGTTATTTTCTACCTCTACCACTCTTGAAGAAAAAGGTGTGAAAATTGAAACTCTGCAATCAAATACATTTGATTTTTGTGATGACCACACCTTGCAAATATTCAGAACTAAGTTTTGAATATTTAAGAAAAAAATCAATTTTACTATTGTTAGCAATCCACTTTGTCCTCCTAACCCCTTGAACAGAACCTAGAATCGTTTTACTCCCTCAAACTATTTCAATTGGTCCAATCTACTTCTTAACCAGATGTTTGTATTTTCTTTTATCCACGTAGAAGTTGAATTCTATATTCAAAATTTCACATGATGTCCTACATTTCTTAATTTATCTTAATAACTGAGGGCATCATGTTCTCAATCATCTCACAAAATTTTAATTTGAAAATAAACTTGTACATCTAGAAACAAAAAAAAAATCTAATTAGGCAGTATATTGGACCAATGGAAATTTGGGGACTGAATCAATCCTATGTTTTGATCCAGGGGTTAGGCGGCCAAATTAAATCGGTGAGGATAGTAAACTGTACCTTTTCCAATATTTAATTATTAAAGCAAGTTGAAGGTGATTTCATAATCCGGTGGTTGCTCTGGACCAATTCTAGTGAATTTTGAAGAAATTTGCAGCTTACGATGAGCTAATCTTATTCCTTACGTATACAGTTTACGTCATTGTCTTGCAAGGAATCAACTGAGCATGCATCCTCAGTGTAAAATTTGCGTGTTATATTACTTTAGTTTTTAGTTTTTCTGATAAGCGATCACTAAAATAGAGCCCAGATATTGTCAGAAGAGATAGAAAAGCATATACAGAGGGCTACAAAAACTGTATATTTTGACAAACAGGGATTCACTAAACTTCTACTAAATATAACTGGATGTCAAGAATTTCATTGAGGTGTGTCACTATGTTAATTGTTGCTGACTATTCCCAGCTGTAAACTCCAATCACTGGAGCATAGATTCATTGAACAGCATCGCTTCAGCCTAAGCATCAAACTTTTCAGAATTCATCACACAGCTCGGCCAAATAGCTTGCAAGTGGAAATCATTATCGGTAAGCAAAGGATAGATGAAGGATAATTTCTGCTACCATGATTCTTGATACCTACCATGCCTATTATACGCCTTGTTAAAAGTGATGAGTTTGATAACTTTTAATGAAATCCGAGACATTTCGAGCCCTTTTCAGGGGTATCTATATATAAGCCATTGCCCATGAATATCAAACTTACATATTGGTTCTGCTTTAATTCCATTTGTATCCATAGATAAATATAGTTCTGTCAAGTAAATCGCTAAATTACCTAATAAGTAGTGCCGCAGGACGATTATGCATTAAGTTTCCCACATGGCGCTCCCTGCAACACTGAGGCCCTGTTTGGAACGCAGGAATTTCGCAGGAATCACACCGAAATTTCACAGGAAATAGTTCAATTTTACAGGAAAAACGCAGGAATAGGGAAAAAATCCCGCATTCTAAACAGGGCCTGAGTGAATTGCACAAGATTCTGCTAGCGTGTAACTGATTGTGTTTTTTATTCTTAAAACATGTACAGTAAATTATTGATTTTCTTTAGCACTGCTTCTGCCTAACTCGGTTCTACAATATCTGAAACATATAGTTTGGAAAAATGCAGCAAGTTAGCTCTACCAGTGAAATTAAACCTGTATAGTTCCCCATTTGACTACTCCACTACATACTGGATATAGGTAAAAAAGAGGTGTTTTACGGTGGTTGAAAAGGTACCAGGAGGTACGACGAGGTACCTTTTCTATTTTGGTAAGGTACCAGAAGGTACCAGGAGGTACCTTTCCAATTTTGATATCTGTCCCATTTATTATGGTACCGGTCCCACCTATTTTGGTACCGTTTGATACCCTTTCCTATGTACCTCTTGGTACCTCAGGTACCTTTTATGTTTCAACCGTTGAATTTAGCTTGATGGACGGTCCTAATTTGTTTCAACCATTGTAAAAATTTCTTGGTAAAAAAATAAAAATTGTTAAACACTTAGTTAGCTAATCCTCGACCAATTTGTTCACAATTGGGAAATCCTTATCGGTAAGGAAAGGCTTTCTGGAGGATAATATCTGCAATCTGCTGCAACAAGATTCTTTATACCTACCATGCCTACATCTAGATGAATTTGTTAAAGGTAATGAGTTTGATGATGCCTAATGAAAACCGAGACCTTCCTAGCTCTTTTCAAGGATATCTATATATAAGCCAACTGGCCATGAACAACAATCTTACATCGTCAATTCTGCTTATTAATTCCATTTAATGTCCATATGGACAAATGTATTTTTGAGAAGTACATCGTCGATTATGCATTCAGGTTCCCACATGGTTCCCTGCAACACTAAATGAAATTGCACTGTCCGAAATTTTGCTTGCGTGTAACTGATTGTTCTTTTATTTCCTTAAGACATCTAGAGTAAATTATTGTTCTTTTAAGCACTTCTTCTGCCTAACTCGGTTCTACAATATCTGAAACATGTTGTTTGGCAAAATGCAGCATGTGTAGTCCGAAACACTAATGCACACTCGGAAATAAGCATTTTGGAGTTTTATCTGATTCTACCTTTTGCAATATGTATTCTTAAACCTAATGTACTGAATTGATCCAATGTGTCATGTTGGCTTGTGCTGAGAAGCATATGCAATTAATATTTCAGATGAGCGGTGAGAAACAATTTTCTGCAGCATCTGAAATTGAGTTATATCTGAGAAGGATCGAAAACTACTAAATAAAGCCAGTAAAAACACACAAAAAAAAACTGCATGGCCAATGGTTTTCCATCTAGCCAGCTGTGTCAGAAGCATCCGTGAAAATAGCATCATATTTCGAAAGGCGAAGTCAACATTTGCATGAATCACATATGGTTTCAAAACTATCGAACCCTCTCAAATTTATTTGGATCACCTAGACAAAAGCTCATCTGTGATCTATCAAAAACAACACGGACATAGTTAAAACTCATTTTCAAGGATTATAAAAATCCACACAGATCATCTAGCTAGGTAAGTTCATGCCATCAGATCAGGAGGTGGGTGGCCTAGCTTCATCATCGTTCTGCAGTGGTGTGCATCCCTGCCACATTGAGCACAAGTGGTGTCACTCTAGCAAAAGAAGCCTTAGTGACGACCGTACCTGTTGTTTAGCATATATGCACGAGTCCGTGCCATTCCTAACGTGTGTGCCTATGTTATTACTTGTCAGGTTCAGTTGAACCGTAGGTTAAACTATTTTCAAGCATGTGTTGTAGCTATATATATTGGTCCTTGGCCTTGAACTTTTGACTTTCATCACTTGCTCGTTTCTGTCCTTTATGCTCTAAAGTTTAATGAGCCTCGGTGACAAGTAGCTAGTTAGTTGAATTTCATCCCTAGTTGTACTATATAGATAGGATCAGCAAGCATCCAGTTTTACCACATGGCTCACTGAGATAACTAAAGTGAATTACTGCACCTCTTTATATCCAAATATTCTGATCGCATCGCATGTTCTGTTTTAAAATATTTCTCTGTTTTTTTGAAGGACGGGTTCACAAGATCTGGAGCAAAATGGTCTTTGACCTATTAAGATTTTCAAAGAGTGTATGAGTTCTTAAATATGGATAAAATCTTAAAAGTAAACTGCTGCAAAAGCCTGTTGTTTTTAGAACTGACATAAAACTTGACACTTCCTTCCCCATCTTAATTTCTTTAGCTCTACATTTTGAAGAAAAAGGGAAATATTTAATCTGCCATCGAACAAGGATGTTTTTATATGTCTCACATTTTGCAGCCTATGAGCTGTCCTGACTGTCTACATAAGTATCAGGATACATTGTATACCAATCTTGTAAGACGCACTATAACAGCATGACTCAGCAGCTCAGCCTAAAAGATACATGGTTTATGAACATAAATTCGTCTGATAAGCCATAACTAAAATCAAGCCAAAAATTTACATGCCAGTCACCTCACAACAAGAAAGAATGAGAGCGTCTCTCTCAAGGATAAAATGAAAGGGGAAACAAACTGCAACCGCCAGACTGCAAATGTCTGGAAGATAATGAATTTCTCCACTAAGATCTATACACAGTCCACCAGATAGGCACAATATAACTAATTTATTAGAGATTTTGCACTTAAGGCTAGTGCCTGCTGCATAACATGATTTTACAAACAAACATAATTACCTCAAGTTACAATAAGGCTCCGTTTGGATGTCGATATGGGAGGGCATGGAATTGAATTGGGTTCAATACCAAATCAGCCATGGTATTGATTCAATTCCAATTCTATTGTTTGGATGTCATTGTGTTGAAGTTTGGAATCTTAGGAAAGAACTCAATTCAATTTTCTGTTTGGATGTACAGAAGCATAGAATTGGTATTTGTTCTCAATTTTGTGAAACTAGAATTAGTAGATACAAAATTTAAAAGTACAATAACTAAATTGAATTATACGAAACATAATTATGTGAATACATCAGTGGGAAAGAAATTTTGATACTACTCTGATAGCTCCCTTGTTCAGTTTTAGAAGAGTTGGACCAGCACATTAGAGCAACTGAACACCTGTTCTTTCACGAAGTTGGTTTCCCTGATCTCCTAGGAAATTGCATCTTCCTCACTATCCCCTCGTAGAGACTCCAATTACTGGGGTCCAGATTCCAGACAGAGTGTCGCTTCAGCATGTCATGATCTTTTGTATTTGCATGACTATCTAGATCTCGGCCAAATAGCACCTAAGTTACTACCCTTGTCGTTAAAGACTGGCCCGAGGAGCGATGATATTTTGCGCCTCTAATCTTGATACCGTCTATGCCTATATATAGTGCACCTTGTTAGGGTGATGAGTTTGAGCCTTGTGGAGCTTGGATATCATTTTCTAGGAAGCATATTATAATCATGAGTGAATGGTAATTGGGAACACAGCTGCGACCTATACCGCTCTCTTCAAGGATATGCATATATAAAAACAATGGCCTTGTACAAGAAACGTTTGTGCATCATGTGGTTGTTTCCGTTTTAATTCCATTTAATCGGTCATTGGAAAAAGTATATATTTTGCGAAAGTAAATGTATATGCAGTCAGTTTCCCACATGGCTCCTCGCTGCGACAGAGCGCATCATTGCACTTTCAATGACATGATTTTGTATAAGACCGAATCCCTTTTGGTTTACAACGTATAATTTAATGATTTTTAGTACTGACTACCGCCTTGTTTGTTCCACAATATCTGAATGACAAAAAAATTAAAAAAAACAAGTTAGCAAGACTTCCTTGTTTCGTCTCATAAAGTTCTCTGCATTTCATAGAGATGTATTGGCAACCAAATATAGGAGTTCTGTGCTAACCCATGACATGACATGCCAAATTCTGGCTAAATTTGGCCTCACCCAATTCCCTCTTAATGAAAAACGTGCTAAGGCACGGTCGCTAAAAAAAAGAATTTGGCCTCACCCAAGACACCACAACATCATGCATAATAAAAAAATACTGCTGCTGAACTCCATTATTTTTTAGTACCTTTACAAAGATTGCCATTGTATCAAACTTCAGACCCCTGCCTTAATACTCTGACCACCCGAAGAATGAATGCCAAACAGATGAGTTGTTTCTGTGGGTACAACGGAATGACCAACATATTATGCATTTTAGTGGTTTCATTGCGGTGAGAAAACTTTTATTATTACCTACCAATCATTCTTATGCCATGATAAAACACAAATATCCTTCAGAGAAGCACCAATAATTATGATGCACTAGACTTGGGTATTTGGGATTTGATAGGTATTCTTCAACCTCTATTCTCACAAAGACACGGAAACAAGATAGTAGTGTGCATTAAACCAGACCAAAGAGAACTAACACACTATATTACCTTCTCTGCACCAAATTGACATGCCGACCTCAAACTCCATCCCAACGGGAAGAAGCCAAACTGCTGGAGTTAGCCATCGAAGCTTTTCCTGGCAGGTTCCATGGGATTTGCATGGAGCTTTACTCAGTCAGACCACAAGCGTTCAAGGACTTGCCAGATTTACTCTGATGGCTCCCTTGTTTCATTTCAGAAGAGTTGGAGCAGAGCATTCAGATCTTTGCACAAAGAGCAGTTTGCTAAACTGCTACTAAACATCACTGGCAATTGGCATATACTGATCGCAAAAAAAAAAATGGCATATATATAGCACTTAAGTGACATTTTTTTCGAGAACATGCATGACATGTTTTCATTAAGAAGAGAGTGCAACTGCATACAAAGTGATGCCGCTATATATATGGATGCGGATGCCAGTGGAACAATATAAGATGAAGAGAAAATGGCCTAATAACCTCTCCAAGCTGACTATAGCAAAAACAGCTGGAACTACTGCAACAAAAACTTGTACAAGTCTACAAAAACTTGAGAGAGCAAGAAACTGAAAAGGCTGGAAACTAAGGAGACGCAAAGCGGCAATGGTTTCGATAAGGAAAAGACTGTTGAGGGTGGATAATATTTGCGGAAACTATTTTTGAAACATACCATGCTTATAGCAAGCCTATTTAAATGTGCTAAATTTTAGGATGTTCAATGTTATGGCTATAGCCACGCTCTTATCTCGTATATATAAACCATCGGCCTACAAAGCAAAGATACATCACCCGGTTGTTTCTACTTTAATCACTACTGCCGGATCCTAACTTAATTTTATAGGTACCGGTTATCCAATCAGCACAACAGATAATACTTGAGTTGCATCAAGGTCCAAAAAATGTCCATATCAGCACCTATATTAAAGAGCAGGCATGGATAGCCGATTCAAAAAAAAGTCAAATAGTAAAAAGTAGTTTTTTTGGGGGGGACCGCCGTCATGCATTTGTTGCATGAAATATGTGCGCGCGTCGGTTTCCGATGACCTGATCCTGTCTTGCAATCTTTGCTTACTGTCTCACATATACTTATTGGTATTGCTATAGTGAGTTCTATTCATTTTGACTCTTGGTGTCTAAAACTTTTGTTAACCATTAGGACATCTAACTTCGAATAAATCAACTAGAAAGTTGAATACCGCATTGTAATATATAACTTTTATCAGAAGTTTGCCTTCATCTAAGTACATATAGAAAAGCTATAAAATTGCCAAAACAAGCAAAAAATCAGGTTACATACACAAGAAAGTCTACAATAGCATGGATAACTCGAGGACTATCCATACCAGTGTATAACACCTGTGATACTTATCCATGTCGCTTGTAATAAGAGCTGGCACAAATATTCATCGATTTATCCATGCCAGTGGATAAATCTGGGGGGACTTATCCGTGCTTGTTCCAATTGCACTGGCACAAATGATCTGATACAGATGAATGTTCTTCTACTAGTGAATTCAAACTAACAGGGCATAGAGGCAAATATATTTTGAAGAAGTAAATTGATCCATAAATAGTGCAGAATCATCTTAAAACTTTCTCACATATGGTGAACTGCGTATTAACTGATGGATTTTTTCCTTAAAATATGAACAATTGATTTGTTGACTTCATTTTTTTCTTAATACCCAGCATGGATAGTCATGTCAAAATTGGCAAACACAAACTAGTAAAAAGTATCAAAAGTGTTATACACCGGCATGGATAATCCTCGAGTTATTTGTGATACTCTAGTGGATTATCCATGTCACTTGTGATACTTATCAGCAATGGCACAAATATAGCATGGATAGTTTTTTTTTGTT
>CM014272.1:13938879-13950121 GCA_004135705.1 Alloteropsis semialata
CTTCAAACCATTATTTGGACATCTAAACTACTTCAAATAAAAAATCAACTAGAATTCTAGAATGTTGTAGGTCCTGTTGAAATATATAATTTTCATATAAAGTTTGTCTCCATCTAATTAAGTTCATATGCAAAGTTACACTAATTTCAAAACAAGATAAAAAATCAAAGTACATACACAAGAGAATGTCATGCCGCTATCCATGCCTGTGACTTGTGAGTCCTAAAATTTGTGCCGGCTTGTAATAAGTCTCCGTATATAGATAGTTCTCGTGCTGATATGGAATACATAAGGGACTTATCCGCGCTAGCTCCAATTTCACCGACACAGATGAGCTCTATACCTATGGTTGTTTTCTTATATATAGTGAGTTTTTTTTTTTGCGATCAAGAATATCTTCTCTATTACACAATCAACGGATTACAATCTTCTTGCAAAACATGCAGCAAGAAGTCTGGTTGCTGTGATTCCCACAAGACGCTACACCTACCCATCAAAACCTCCTTAGCACAATAATGAGACGTCAGGTTTGCCTTGCGATTGACATGCACAAGATCAAAAGAAGAAAAAGAGTTACTATGCTCTTGAATATCAGCGATGATCGCCATGATCTCCGACCTCTGCGAAAGCCTGGAGCACCAAAGATCAACGAGCTGTTTGGAATCCGTCTCTGCAATCACCTGCGCTGAAGTCCATCGCTGCAACTTCTGAAGCCCAAATCTGCATGCTTGTGCTTCTGCTGAAAGCACTGAACCCACGTTTGGTAGCCAGATTCCGGCAGCTGCTATGAAACTCCCTTCGTTGTCCCATGCAATGGCACCACATGCCCCCGTGCAATCCTCAGAGAGAAAGGCGGCATCCACATTCAGCTTGATATGGCCTTCCGGCGGTCGTTGCCACTTTACATACCGTTCTTGCACTTCCTTTTTGGTTTCCCTCCTTGATGGCACCAGAAACTCAATGGTTTCCATGATCCAATCTAGGGCTTTGCTGACTGGGATTGGATTCTTGCCATGACGCCGGTCATTTCTCGAACACCAGAGCGACCACATACCACGAAGGATATATAGTGAGTTGTAGTTATTAATTGGGTAACATGCATGGTTTTACAAACAACATAGTCCAAAAAGTTCCGACAAGTGAATTCAATTTTATGGAACTAGAATAGGTAGATAAAAAATAAAAAATACAACAACAAAATTCAATTATGTGAAACATAATGGGTAAATACATCAGCAAGCGAGAAATTTCAGTACTACTCTGATTGCTCCTTGTTCGGTTTTGGAAGAGTTGGAGAAGCACATTTAGAGCAATTGAGGACACGTGTGCTTGCATAAAGTGGGATTTCATAAACTCCTTCGAGACGGCTAGACCACACTGGTTTTGAACACTTCTTTATAGCTGCATATCAGGCATCTGGCTCACTAAACCTGAATACTCTGATCACTGGGACCCTCAATCATAAGCTTCATTGTTTCTTCAAGATATTTGGTATTCCCACAACTCACTATCTTGAGCTCAGCCAAAATGTGCTTAAGGGGCAATCCTTGGTGATAAGGAAAGGCCCAATGGTGGATAATTGTTGCTACTGTGTAACACCCTAATTTTTCATCACAAGAAATTGTAGGAATATTTCTGTAATTTTCTAGGGTTTATTGGAGGCATAAATGAATTTCTTGGAATTAATGGGAATTATCTAGAATTTTATGGAATTAAATAATTCATTAATAGACTCAATAAGTATATTGTTGTTTTATGTATTTGCATTTGTTTTTGTTTGGTTGCTATTTAAGTTTGAGTTTAAATTTATTTTGAATTCAAATTTGAATAGCATTTGTTTGAGTGAGTTAGTTGTTTTAGTTTAAGTCCAGGTTTCCTCCCTAGACTCCTGTTTAGTCCGTTTTTTCCCCCTCCAGCCGGCCCATTTCCTCTTCCGGCCCAGTTCGCCCGCAGGCCCGCGTCCCCGCCACCCTCTCTCCACTCACCGCCAGGTGGGGCCCAGCTGTCATCCCTGACCTCGTGTCGTCTTCGACCGGGACTCGGTCCCAAGTCCGACCGAGACCGAGTCAAGCCGCGCCGCCGCCTCGGTCTCCAGGGCCCGCACGCCAAGCGGCCTTCCCCTCCTATAAGTAGCGCCGCCACACCCCCTAGCCCCTGGGAACCCTAGCCCTTGGAAGCCCTGAGCGTGCCGCCCGTAGCTTCACAGAGCGCCGTCATCGCCCGAAGGCCCGAGCTCCGCCGCCGCACCTGATCTCCGTCATCCGCGCCCCATTGCCGATGAAAACCCCACCAAGACGTGCGCGTTGAGGTACCAAACTTTCCTGTGCCACTCAAACTCGATGTTGAGCTCTCGTGTTACCGAATTCGCTCACCGGAGCTTTACCCTCGCAGGCCGAGCCGCCCCCTTACGTCGCTCGTCTCCACCGTCGTCCAAAACTCAACGATAGCACCCTGGAAGGATTCGCCATGATCGCATCTGCGTCCTGGTCCAATCCGCGTCAAAATCCGTGCACTGTGGCGCCGGATCGAGTTTCTCCGGCGAGCTTGCCGTCCTCCGCCGCCGCGCGCCGCCGTGGAACACCCCGCTGCCGCCGGTCAGGACAACCGAGCTACGCCAACCGTCCATCGGTGAACCAACGCCCGAGATCGAGTCAACAGATGAAGGTACCGGTCAGCTGTGTCAGTTTTCCTAAAGAGACCCTGGGTATTTGGATAATCAACCCGCACTCCATTGACTGTGTAAAGTAATTACAACAAGGTCCTTATTTCTTGCGGTTTAGCCCCTGATCTTTCAATATATCGAACCCGCCGTCCAATCTTGATCTTTTACGTGTTAAACCCTAAAGTTATATACATAATTATGTATATGCCCTCGGATTTTCTTCAATCTAATCCCTGGAAGTTCCTATTCTTCGCAGTTAAGCCCCTGGCGTACCGTTTTGACCATATCTCGATCGTTTCAACTCCGTTTCAAGTGATTCTTCAGCTCACGTGACCGTAAGGACTTGATCTATACCTTTATACCGTTCCTTTGTACTGTTGCCCATGTTTGGTGTATTGTTTCTTATTTGTTGTATTGTTGTTCTTGTATGTGACCCTGTGCTTCGAGTAGAAGGTGCAAAGTTCGTGGTATCCAAGGATCGTTCTTGGTGATTCGAGTATTTCGTTTGAGAAGTCCCTGAGCCGTAGCATTTGTTAGCTGGATTTAAGGCAAGTGTATTCTTGATCATATTTTCAGTCCTAATAACCATATGACATGCTCACTTTATAGTTATGCTATGCTTGCATGCTTTTGTAATTATGATGGGACCCATGTTAAGGACTTGACTAGTTTTGATTACCTTTTTCCTTGCATAACCGGGTTATTTAATTTATTGTTGGGTAGCATTGCTTAGTTGCTTTACCATGGGTTATGGAGAACATTAATGCTGAACTTTATGAATTTGTGATATGCTCATTGGACGGTAAACAAGATCATTATTTTAATTGGAACATGGAGTGACCACCCAAGAAAACAGTGCAACCACATAGCTAATGGGCTCTAGTCGTGACTAATTAATTAGAAGAGTTAACTTATAATAACCTTACCGAAAGGGCAAGAGGGGAAGCATAGACGGGGTATAGCCGGATCTCTTGGGAGTATGCTTTGGTAAGTAACTCGGCGATTAGAAAAGGTTATGCTCTGCTGTGGCTTGAAACCTTAGCGGGTTGTTTCATGTTAATAATTCTTTGTAAAGGTCATGTAATGGTTCTCTGGCCCCTCACCTAAGGAAGTGTTGAAGAGGCTAGCTACCTCAGGCTATATGAGAAACATTGTTTGTGGGTAAAGTGTACAACCTCTGCAGAGTGTAAAACTGATATATCAGCCGTGCTCACGGTTAAGAGCGGCTTGGACCCTCTCATGATAATTGAACTTGAAGTTGAAATAAATCGTGGTTACTTATGAGCATTTATATATCTCAGTTCTTTAATCAGGGTTGGTATATACTTATACCTTAGTAATTATGCTGCTAAATAAAACTTGACCAACTAAAGTGCTTAAAGCAATTTAATTAGAAGCCAAACTATTTCCTTGTTAAGCCTTTGCATGTCATTTGTTTTTGCTCTACATTTGCTGAGTACCAACCATAAGTGTACTCAACCTTGCTTTATCTGCGGCTCAGGCTTAGACAGAAGTTTCAGTGGAGTATTTTGGAGTTTCTAGGCGTACGTGTTTCCCCAGTCAGCTGCCTGTGGAGAAGTGTTGAAGATTCCGCTGCTAGTAATTCGCTTTCGTGAGTGTAATAATGGTATTTAATATTATTTACGTTTTGCACTGTCTTTTATATCACTGATGAAGTCTCATATGTGTGTAAACTTGATCCTGGCGCACATATGATAGTCATTCGGTTTTGTTTACAAAATCGGGTGTGACATACTGCTATTCTTGATACCTTCCATGCCTATAGTACACGGTATACCACCACTACCGGAAACTCCTAGTTTGCCGTGTGCCCCTGGCACACGGCAAACAGGCAGTTTCCGGTAGTGCACGTTAGTTTGATGAGTTTGTGCCTTGAGGAGCTTCAGTATCATTCTGGGAGGCATTACAAATGAATGATAATTGGGAACACAACTGAGACCTATACCGCTCACTTCAATATATAAACGCTGGCACTCAACAACATTCGTACATCACTTGGTTGTATCTGCATAAATTCCATTTAACTGATCATACAAAAAAATAGTTTGGCAACGTATCAGGTGCAAACCAACCTCCCCGTGCAAACTATGCAAACCTCAATCTGAACCACATGATCTTGATCCAAGGGGGCGCGTAGAGAGAGGTGGGAGGGGGGATTTGCAAAAGTGATCTTGCTGTGATTAAGGATGGGCGGTGATTTTGCAAATCCCCCCTCCCACCTCTCTCTACGTGCCCCCTTGGATCAAGATCATATGGTCCAGATTGAGGTTTGCATAGTTTGCACGGAGAGGTTGGTTTGCACCTGATATGTTGCCAAATAGTTTAGGTATATATGCAGTCAGTTTCCCACATGGCTCGCTGCAACAAAGTGAATTGCTAATTTTTTAATTTATGATGTGTTATTAATGATTTTTAGTGCTTTCTGCCTAATTTTGTTCAACATGCATGGTTTGGAAAAAATGCAGTAAGTTTGTTGGATCAGGAAACTTGAACAGTACATACAGAAGAGTTATAAATCCATGTCTTGTTTCTCAAAAAAGTTTTAGGCTTCGTTTGGATGTAGATATTGGAGGCTGAGGCATTGAATTGGCTCAGAATACCAATGCTGAGGGGAATTGGAAATGACCTCAAATACCAATGCCATTGTTTGATGTGCAAGTAGATGACAGCTGGAATCAAAGGAAAATAACCAATTCCAATTCATGTCTGGATGTACAAATGTGGAATTGTAGTATGGGTTGTCTACAATGGTGTAAACGCATTGTAATCTATATTTCACAGCATGTAGATTTATTGGATGATTATAAATATTAACTTTACACTTAAAAACATAATAATATTAAAACATAATACTAGATAATGCAATAATATGATAAAAAACATGGAAAAAATTGATGACAACCCATAAATTAATGTTGATCACAAGCATCTATTATAGAGTCAATACTTCATGATCAATATTCCAAGTCTCTTACAAGTACCATGACATCTCACAACACCTAATTTAAATAGGTTCATTACTACTATATTACATAATAGCAAGCATACATTACATCCTTCAATCAGCCACCATTCCTCTAATTCAGCATAAGGAGC
The DNA here is from genome assembly GCA_004135705.1 of Alloteropsis semialata. Taxonomy (NCBI): domain Eukaryota; kingdom Viridiplantae; phylum Streptophyta; class Magnoliopsida; order Poales; family Poaceae; genus Alloteropsis; species Alloteropsis semialata. The sequence continues at coordinate 13,944,659 of CM014272.1, forward strand.
CATTCTTTCCTCATGTCCATAGGCAGTTCCATAAGCGCATGGAATAAACGTTCATTAAGGATCAGTTTTCCATAAGACCGCAAAAGATCACATCTAGCTAAATCTGGTATTTGTTCAAGTGCAGCAAGGATTTCTGCAGGAGGAGTAGCCTGAGGCATTGGTAATGGCTCGGTGGATTTTAGAGCATCTTGAAATGAAGTCCTCATATCTCCAAGCATAGATAGTATGGCCTCACCAGTTCGCTGCCTCTTTTGGGGTAACTCTGGTGATGCATCATCAACTTATTCATGTGGAACTTGAGCACTTTCAGCACCTGTCTGGGCACCTTCACCATTGGCATGATCTTTTGAATAAATAGTGGCGATTGTATCCAATTCTTCACTACTTTGGTCTTGTAAGCAGCTGCTGTCTTGTTAGCCTACATAGTAAACAAATAGACATGTATCAGCAACCTCCATTTTACATTTTAAAGAGTGAATCAGCAAAAAAAATAGAAAACACACACACATGGACGTACCTCCACATATCTATTTCAAACATCATCACTGTCAATTAACAGCTTGCATTTTCCCAATCCCAACCAAAGCCACTCTATTGTGAGGCTGATGTCTAGTTCACTATGCCTCAAAATGTACTCATCAAACATGTCATGGGCTAGCTAATCTCTAAAAGAGTTCCATTCGGTAGTCAACACTTGTAATTAAGTTAGCATCATCTACAGGTTGATTTGGCATAGCTGCTAGTTCAGCGTCTACTTCCTGCAATAATAAATCATCCATATGATGCTGCCTATCCCTTGCAAAGTTATGTAACACGCAACAAGCATTAATAATTCCAATCTCCAATAATATTAGGAGTCAGATTTTTACCATTCATATAGCTTTTGTTCAACACTATATGAACAGTTGTTACCTGATCCTTTATGCCAAAAAAACTTTCAGTATGTAGGATAGCCCATTTTTTCTTCAACAATCCAAAAGTTCTCTCTACAACATTTCTAGCACGAGAATGACGCAAAGTATATAACTCTTTTGGAGTTTTAGGCTGTTGTTGACTTGACACCCACTCTTTCAAGTGGTATCGAGTGGATCTGAATGGAGCTAGAAATCCAGGCCCATTTGTGTAACCAGCATCAACTAAATAATAATATCCTATTATCAAACAATCAATTTAGCTGATAGGTAAATAAAATAAATAAAATACCAAGACAAAGAGTCGTACCCTTAGGTACAACAAATCCATCTTGGCAACTCATTGCATCACGTAGAACTCTTGAGTCAGAGGCTGAACCCTCCCAGCCAGGTAATACATATAAGAATTTCATGTTCCAATCAACCACACCTAGCATGTTAGTGGTGATTTGTTGCTTTCTGTTCCTATACCTCCCTTGGTCAGCCACGGGCACACACACCTCAATATGACACCCATCTAGTGCTCCAAGTGCATTGCCAAACCACTTCCATTTGTAATCATCAGGTGGATAAATAGAAGGATCAGGAAGTTTAATGAACTCCACACTTAAAGATAGAATGGCAGTCAACACATCAGAAAAGTGTCTACTGATAGTCTCTAAAGAATGCTTGTAGTCGCCACGAAGCAACCTCATTTTTAGACCATGACCAACTACTAGCAAGAACATAGCAAGCTTTTCTTCCACAATAACATATACGCTGTCACGCAAACCACACCTTTCACGCAATATGGCACACAAATCATGGAAGTTTCTTTTAGTCAAGCACAACTTATCATAGCATGTAACTTCAGACCCATCATACATCTCTTTGAGCAAATACTTCCTATTATTGTGCCGGTGCTCATCACTGCTAAAGCACCCTACATCCCTTGGTGGCCGCTGCTCACTAAGATATGCAAGCCCAAGAACAACCGACTCAAAGAAGAGTTCTGTCAACACAATTCTTCTCTTCTTTCTTCTTTTATTTTCTTCAGTTATATAAGAAACCAATTTGAGATCTGACATTATAGCTACAATGCACACACACCATTCATAAACTTCATGGCAGACAATAAGAGACGGATCATTTAGGCTTCACATACCTTCAATTGGCCAAAGCAGCAACCCAACACTTTAGTACCCTGAAAAATCCAAGCAACAGACCTTGTTAGGGTTTTGGTCGGCCAAATCAGTGGAGTGCCAAAGAAGGGGATGGGGGCAATGGGAAGGCGCCATGGATTACAGGGAAGAGGGCAAGGGGGGAGGCCGATTTTACCTACACAGATTGCACACGAATCCATCTGGGAAACACATGAGATTGGGGGAAGATGGTGCAGCAGGGGGAAGGGAAAAGGGCAGAGGATTGCTGTAGATGGAAGAGCACGAGAAGGAAGGCCGGAAGGAGCCTACCTGTGCCGGCGACGGTGGCCGCGGAGGNGGGGGGGGGGGGGGGGGGGGGCGACGGCTGCGGCCTCTTGGTCGCGTCGCCAGTTCGCCTTTCTCCCGAGGGGCCTCCTCTTTTTTTCGCGAAGAGAAACGGCACGGGCCGCCGCGGGGGAAGGGGGTGTGCGCGATTCAGGCCAATACCGAGTGCCAACCCTTTGAATTGTGGGCGGGCTCGCGCAACGGCGGGTGAATCGCCCGCGGCATTGGAGCCCGATTCCAGCCGCCAATACCGAAGACATCCAAACTGCTGAATTAGGGGGCACTCAATGCCAATTCCTGATTCCAGCTCTCAACATCGACTTCCAAACGGCACCTTATGTTTTTTAAGAGATGTATTGGCTCCAATGTCACAAGCAAAGTTACGCTTTGGACATGGGCACGATCTCCAAAACACAGATTGGCTCCGATAAGCATTTTGTGATCCAGATTCTTGTTTCTTTTGCGTCATTGTGTCTAGCTTTTGCAATGTATTCATAAAGCTAATAATGTACAGAACTGATCCAACATTCGTTTCAAAAAAAAAAAGAACTGATCCAACATGCCTTGTTGGTGAGCACTGAGGAGCATATGCAATCAATATTATATATCAGATGAGAGGTGAGAAACGAATTGAAACTTTTTTGTGTCATCTAAAAATGAGGTATATCTGACAAGGACCGAAAACTACTAAAAAGAGTCAGTAAAATCACACACACAAAAAGCATATATAGCGGGTTCATGCTATCAGAGGAGGGTGGCCCTCATCATCGTTCTGGACGGGCATGTATCACAATGGAGGTTTCACATCGCTAGACATCCGCTTTCTCTCTGTCTCTGGCAACAGAAGCCTTGGTGACGACCCTGTTTAGCATGAACGAGTCCAATGGCAATACCACCATGACCGCTACAAGTATTCCACATGCCTGCCATTCCTAATGTGTGCCTATGTTATAGTACTTGTCAGAACAGATAGCGTTACAAGTGAGCCATAGTTGAGAAGGGAGCTATTTCCAAGCATGTGTTGTGTCTATATATATATGACTGACTATACATAAGTCCTTGGCCTTGAACTTTGGTACTTGCTTTATGTCCTTTATGCTCTGAAGTTTAATGAGACCCATAGACAAGTAGCTAGGCAGCTGAACTTGATCCCTAGTCCTGTATAGGATAAACAAGCATTCAGTATTACCACAAGGCTCACTGAGATATGAAAGTGAATTGATGCACCTTTTTCTATGTACCGCTGGCGACTCATGTATCACTTATTCATATTTTTTTCCTTCATACATCAACACATTTACTGTTGGAGTTTTTTTTTATTATTCACTCCTGCACGGCTGGGTTCTACAATATAAGGAGCATGATAACTAGCTGGCGCCCTCGCTTCGCAGCGGGATGCCAAACTCTTGCCAATTCCCTTGTGATGCTTTTTACCATAGTTTTTATTTCACGTAAAAATAGAAGACACTAAAGAAAAAAATAGACCATTCCAATCTGATCTAATATTCTATGAGTCCACTGGGTGGTTCCAGAATGTCCCAGGTTGCTCAGGCAGACAGCATGGAGCAGGGAACCGGGCGTCCGTACATCTATGAGTGTATTAGTTTTATAGGATTTGATTTGTCAAACTTGTATCATCAAATGCATAGGCCTAAGGTGCCTAATCAGTAATACTTGGATCACATCACATGTTCTGTTTCAAAAAAGTTCTCTGTTTTCTTGAAGAACTGGTTCACAGGAGATGGAGCAATAAAGTCACCTGTTAAGGATTTCAAAGAGTTTATGTATGCATAAAGATGGGTAAAACCTTAAGACCAAGCTGCTGCAAAACCCAATTGTTTTTTTTTAAAACTGACATATAGTTTGGCATTTCCTTCCCCAATCTGAATTTCTTGTTCCTCTACATTTTGAGGAAAAATGGAGTAAATGGACTCTGTGCCATACAAAAGAAAGGACGTTTTATTAGGCAAGTTTTTGCATTAGACTATTAGCTGTCCTGATAGTCTATAAAAGTATCAGGAATTCAGGATACGCGGTGTATTCTAATCTTATAAAATGAATTATATGGGTATGCCTCCGGCCACCTAAAAGTGACATGATTATTTATGAAGCTTGATAAACGAGTGGCGAGAAATTTCCATCAAGTGAATTTGATTTTATGAAACTAAAATTGGTATATACAGAAATAAAAAGTACAGAAACTAAATTCAGTTATGTGAACATAAGTTGGTAGATACATGAGTGAACCAGAAACTAACTACTCTGATTGCTCCAACGTTCAGTTTTAGAAGAGTTGGAGGAGCACATGTATAGCAACTAAGGATTTCCAAAACTCATCCTAAAACCTCATCTTGTACAGAACACCCAAGCAACTGGCTCACTATCCCCATCTGAAACTCTGATTGCCGGGGTGCACATTCAAAGAACAGCATTGCTTCAGCGTCATCTTTTCTGTTTGCAAAACGCAGTATCTAGAGCTCGGCCAAAATGTGCTGAAATGGAGATCCTTGAGGATAAGGAAAGGCCCTAGGAACGATGATATTTCCTGCTGCTATGCTTGATACCTTCCATGCCTATAGTTCATCTCGTTGCCGTAACGAGTTTGAGGAGCTTCAGTGTCATGTTTCAGGAAACTCATGCATGTGCCTTCATGCACATCTCATGCTTGAGCTTGTAGAGGCCAGTCATTAATTGGATTGCCTGATAGTATACATCAATATTGAGCAAGGATGCAAAAAATGTGTCGAGTAGGAGCAAGAGCAATTAATTCATAACTCTTAACACATGGCATTCAGCCGTGTTGCTTTATTTACCCATTTGTGGATATGAAAACTCCATGGTTGCTTAAGACAGCACTTCTAGAAATTGAACAAATGCTTCATGCTGTAGAAATGTGGAGACCGCATGTGTTTCTGCAGGTCAATGCTTTTGACAACGCCAGTAGAAATCGAATGATTTTTAGGGGCAAATTTTGACATATAAGGGAATGGTTCATCAGTGAAGTATAAGTGAAGAAGATATGGTTTTCAGCACCTTGGGTAGAGTACAGAGTCTAATAATCATGTGTTCTTCCTCCATTGGGCCTA
>CM014272.1:13951121-13965677 GCA_004135705.1 Alloteropsis semialata
CTCCTCCACGCCGGCCCCCTCCACGCCGGCCCTCCTACACGCCGGCCCCCTCCACGCCGGCGCGCCCTCCTCCACGCCGGCCCCGGCCCCCCTCCTCCACGCCGGCCCCGGCCCCACTCCACGCCGGCCCCGGCCCCTCTGTGTACGAGCCCTCCACGCCGCGTCGCGCGAGTCAGCCGAGCGGGGCTGACGTCAGCCCCTGCTCGGCTGACGTCACCTTTTTTTTCTTTAATTAATTATGTATTTGTTATAGAAATGATTATTAGAAAATGCATTGGAAATTGTTAGAAATTATTTATAAATATGTTGGAAATGTGTTTGGAAATTGTTTAGAATTTGATAGAATTTGGTAGAATTTGATAGAATTTGGTCAATTTTGATAGAATTTGATAGGATTTGATAGGATTTGATAGGATTTGATAGGATTTGATAGGATTTGATAGGATTTGATAGAATTTGATCGAATTAGATATAATTTGATATAATTTGATAGAATTTCATACAATTTTAGAAATTACTTTGTAATTGGTTGAATTTGATATAATTTGATATAATTTGATTGAAATTCATCGAATAAGATATAATTTCATAGAATTTCATACAATTTTAGAAATTACTTTGTAATTGGTCGAATTTGATATAATTTGATATAATTTTATGGAAATTCATCGAATTTGATTGAAATTCATCGAATAAGATATAATTTCATAGAATTTCATACAAATTACTTTGTAATTGGTTGAATTTGATATAATTTGATATAATTTGATATAATTTGGTCGAATTTGGTAGAATTTGATAGAATTTGATCGAATTTGATAGAATTTGATAGAAATTGATAGAATTTGATAGAAATTGATAGAATTTGGTTGAATTTGATAGAATTTGATCGAATTTGGTAGAATTTGATAGAATTTGGTTGAATTTGATAGAATTTGGTCAATTTTGATAGAATTTGATAGAATTTGATACAAATTGATAGAAATTGATAGAAATTGATAGAAATTGGTAGAATTTGATAGTATTTGATCGAATTTGGTAGAATTTGATAGAATTTGGTTGAATTTGATAGAATTTGATAGAATTTGATAGGATTTGATAGGATTTGATAGAATTTGATATAATTTGATAGAATTTGATAGAATTTGATCAAATGTGATAGGATTTGATAGGATTTGATCAAATTTGGTAGAATTTGATCGAATTTGATCGAATTTGATATAATTGTTATTTCATGTATATTTGATAGACGAAAGACGAAATGAATATGACAGAAGAGGAAATGAACGTGTATATGATGGAACAAATCGCAAAAGGCAGTGCACGTGCCACAAACCTTCTCGACGTCGACGAGGAGGCAGGTGGTGACGATGGCAGCTAATACCTGAATATGTCAGGTGATGGCATGGAAGAACCTGCCGCTGGAAGTGTTCGGGCCGAGGAGGTATATATGTATACATATTGTCAATATCGAATATATATATGTTCAAGCATGAAATCTTAATATATACATTTCTTTCTCATACATGTAGCCCTCAGGCTCACAGCCTTCTGGGTCCTCATCATCGAAGAAGACGAAACGTGGCCCGACCAAGAAGTTAGAGGGCAGACTTGTAATCACTGATGTGCAGAAGATGGTCGGCCAGTTGCGCCAGAGAAAGCTGCTATAAAGATGGCCAATCAGTGTGGTGTTCTAGTGAGAGACCACGTGCCCATCAGCCTGCAGAGGTGGAAACCCTGCGATGATGCTACATACGTGCCGCAATCAGAGAAAGAAATGCTATGGGCCAGTCTGCAAGAACATTTCGCGGTGCCTCAAGGTTCAGAGGCAAGAGTCAAAAATTGGGCTCTAAAGACGATGTGTACTGCATTTCAAACATGGAAGAAAAATATGTACAAGAAATATGCCGAGAAGAACCTGACACCCAACTTCGATGATTACCCAAAGCTGAGGGGTCATTGGGATTCCTTCGTGCAGTACAGGCGGTCGGAGTTAGGTGAAAAGAACTCGCAACAGAATAGGATCAATGCCGCGAAGAAAAGATACTTCCACTCTGTTGGACCAACTGGCTATAAGAAGAAAATTCCTATCTGGGACAAGATGGAAGAAGATTTGGTTGCCAGGGGAATCACGCCGGCGACAATGCATTGGCCCGAGCGATCAAGGCATTGGTACTACGCTCATGGTGGCACTCTGGATCTTTCCGATGGGTCGCTTATATACAGCGATGAGGTAAAAGAGGCGGCCGCTGCTATCCTTAAGGTCATTCAAGAGACAGCCGATGGGACATTCGTTCCCGACAGAGAAAACGACGAGCTAACAAGGGCTCTGGGGAACCCCGAACATCCCGGACGAGCTAGAGGTGTCGGCGTAGTCCGTGGAAGACTGCATTCCCTGCGGACAGTGACACATACAGGAGTCGAAGCCGCTCCAAGGCCGCACAAGAGAGAAGAGTGGAGAACTTGGAAAGAGAGCTTCGCGAGACAAAGGCCGGCATCCCAGACATGGTGTCTAGACAGCTACAGACATTGCTGAGCCAAGGGCAGACGGTGCCGGGAATAGTACATGTACCAGCTGGTGGATCAGCTGATGGTGTTAGCCCGCCCTCCCAACGTCGCAGCAGTGTTGCTTCCACAGAGCTCCCACCTGCCGATGCCAGGGACGAGAGTGCTCGCTATCCAGTGGACGAAATCACTCTGCGTACGCCATGTGAGCTTCATATACCAAGCCGGAATTTATCCACTAAGGTGGCTTACGGTATGGCTTATCCGGTGGAGCAAGGGCAGACCATTCATGGGGCACAGATTCTAAGTGGCTACTGCAAGGTGGGGGTCGAGCAGATTTGTGAAGGATATGATGAATTGGAGCTCGACATCCCAGGTGGCGACGAAGAAAAGACGTTAGCGGATACTGCCCACGGCAGTATCATTCTATGGAAGAAGCGTTACGTCAAATTTCGCAGTCAAGGGCCGTCAGCTACATCCTTGATTTTGGATTTCAAGGATGTGTATGATTTGTACCGTCAAGATGCCATAGACCTCTCATTGATGAGCTGCTGGGTTGTGTAAGTTTCTTTCACTGATCTATTCTCGCAATACTTGCTTTCTTAATTATAATTTTCAACAATAACAATCTATTCTTGTCATGTAGGATGGAGATCCATACATGCCGTGAAAAATCGTATGATGATGTCGGCTTCATGGATCCATTGATGGTAAATGCCGTAACTGTAGACAGTAACCCACTAGAGACGGTGGACAACATATACATGTACCTGGAGAGACAAAGAAGCAAGACTTACATTCTTTTGCCATACAATTTCCAGTGAGTACTTCTCTCTATGTATGTATAACTTTAAGACTTTGTTCTCAATACTTGTGCATGTATTTATATATATATATATATATATATACAGCTTCCACTGGATACTGCTTGTGATAATCATAAACACCGGTCAAATTGTTGTCATGGACTCACTGCGGAAACCACAAGAGGATTACCAAGCAGTTTTAGACTTGATTGACATGGCATGGACACGTTTCCGTGCGAAACAAAAAGGAAATTTCAAACAAAAACTGGATGTGAGGACGGACTTTCCGGTACGTGGCTGGTGTACCCGCATATCTCGTAAAATCACACTAATATATAGTTGTTACGTCTAACTTTATTCTTCTCCACTATCAGTGTGCCAGATAGGAAGCAGGGACGAATCTATGCGGATACTACGTCTGCCAGTGGATCCATACCTTTGTTTCTCCCAAAAAAAGCGACTCAAGAAGAACTCATGGTATGAATTAGATTATTAGTGTATATAGAAATTAGATTATTAGTGTATATGGAAAATAGATTATTAGTGTATATGGAAATTAGATTATTAGTATGGAAATATTAGTGTATATTGAAATTAGATTATTAGTGTATATGAAAATTAGATTATTAGTGTATATTGAAATAAGATTATTAGTGTATATGGAAATTAGGTTATTAGTGTATATGGAAATTAGGTTATTAGTGTATATGGAAATTAGATTATTAGTGTATATGGAAATTAGATTATTAGTGTATATGGACATTAGATTATTAGTGTATATGGAAATATGATTATTAGTGTATATTTATTATGAATATATTTATTATACTTTGTTATTTCATGTATACTTTGTTAATTCATGTAAACTTTGTTATTTCATGTAAACTTCGTTACTTGGTTAGAAATGATTATTTGTTATTGATTATTGTTTAGAAATGATTATTAGTTATTGTTTTGAAATGATTATTAGTTATTGTTTAGAAATGAATGTGTTAGGATATTTTATAATTACATGCAAAATTTATTTAATAAATGAATGAATGATTATTAGTTACTTGTTTAGAAATGATTACATGCAAAATTTATTTATTATATGAATGAATGTTGTCATTTGTGATTAATGCAGAGGATGTTTTACCATGAAGTGCCCCAAAAAGCAATAGCTATTGCGGACCAACTATTTGGATTCATTATGGACCAAGTTATAAGTCCACTGGGAGATACCACCATGACGGAACCGCTATCGCTCAATTGGACTCCCTTTCCGCTCCTTCTTCCAGTTCTGCTCGTGAATTGTAAATAACTTTTAAATGCTCTAACTTTTGTATTGGCCGATCTCAAATGTTTATATGTGAATGTTCGAAAAAAATGCAATCAAAGTCGGGTCAAAATCAATTGACAATTGCGACGACTTCAATCTTATTGCGTGAAAGATCGTGTACGACATATGACGAGCAGACACGTAGACGCGTAGATTTGTATATAACTAACCCAAATATCAAACATTTTAAAAAAAATAACCAAAACAGCCTTTGGTACCGGTTGGTAACACCAACCGGTACCAAAGGCCCTCCCCCGCATGCCTACGCGGGGGGTCCTTTGGTACCGGTTCTGGACCCGGTACCAAAGGCCGCCCCCCTTTAGTCACGGTGTCGCGGTACCGGTTCCAGAACCGGTACCTATGAGGGTTACGAACCGTGACCGATGAGCATCTCTCCAGTAGTGTAAAGACAAAAGTTATTCAATGACAATGATGGGATGTGACATTAAGCAAAGGTAACATCATGCCAGATCTACATCCTGCTGGTCATATTTCAGAGGCTAAATAATGTCAATTAATCAAAAATGCTAAGCACGAAAAAAAAATCATGCATATCATTTTAGATCCTCTAGTTTTTCTTCATCACATTGGAATAAAATTCTTTGCGGATATATTTAAAAAATATCAAAACAAGTTTATTGCCCGAGTTCGTTGAGTTGGAGTGCGGATTGATTTTTAAAAGTCGAAACGTTTATTTGTGACAATGCCTAAGAACAACGGTTGAATAAGGAGTGTTGGTTAATTTATGAAAATCCAGACAGTCTATCTGTAACAATGTCTAATAATAACATTTATAATTAGAGTGCGGATTGATTTTTAAAAAATAAGAGGGTTCATTTGTGACAACATCTGAGAAGAATGGTTAAATAGCAGTGTTGGTTAATTTAGATAGCTTATTTGTAACAATATATAATAACAATAAGTTAGAGTATGATTTGATTTCGAAAAAGTAGAGGGAGTTTTTTGCAGCTATAGACAAAGACACGTGGCAAAAGATGCCAGGGCACAGCGGGGGCTCCGAGCTCTCTGGTGGCCGGAAGAGCCAGGAGCTTTTAAGAAACCCGATATAGCACATCTGGGTCAACCCTATTAAATAAAATGGAGGACTAAAGTGTTAGTGATATACTGATATACCATGCATATGAAGGCCTGATCCACTTGATTGCAGGCCATGGCCAGATTTTGTATGCTAGCTGTTACAGAAAAGTGTTGTGTCCGTTTTGAGCTTATAAAGGTACAAATTAACATGTACAAATTATAAACAGTGTCCCATAGGTTGGGCGTGATGTACTGTAGAGTCTGGAGCTACTTATCTGCTAAGCTTATTCAATTGTAATCTTCATTCTCCATCATTTCAACAAATCCTATGTAATCAATGACCGTGGGAAATAAAATGCTATGTGAACTATATTTCTGAATTCCCCAGCGATACATATAATTAGTTTTAAAAATGGCTAATGGTTCCATTCATTTGAGAACTGAATAGCAAAATTAACCCATTGTTGTCTAGTGTCCTTCCCTTTAATCTCATGCCTCAGAACCAGCAGTCACTTGCCTTGTGTCCTTCCCTTTAATCTCATGTAACCCTTAGAAAACGGTTTAAACGGCAGTTTTCTTTAATCTTTTTGATGGTTTTTCCTCCAAAACATTAATTAAAAACCATCGGGAGTGGGGTTGGAACAAAATAACCAGTTAGAAATTGAATTTTGTATGAAAAAACCACTTTGCACACGACTGAATTTTGTATGGAATTAATATAAATGTATTTAAACAGTATCAAACCGGCGGTTTTGTATTTAAATCTTGTCGTCCCGTAGTAGGTAAAGTTAGCTGGAGAGCATTCAGAGAAACTCGCGGAGAAGGCCTTGTTTAGTTCGCGCAACTTGGGTTGCAACTTTACTGTAGCAATTCTAAACCTAAGATTAAGAGGACTAAACACGATCTAATTATAAAACTAATTACACGGATGGACGGAAATCGCGAGACGAATCTATTAAGCCTAATTAATCCGTCATTAGAGATTGTTTACTGTAGCACGACGTTGTCTAATCATGGCCAAATTAGGCTCATTAGATTCGTCTCGCAAAGTTAGGGGGTTATGGAATGGGTTTTGTCATTAACTCACGTTTAATACTCCATGCATGTAAGATTCTCTTTTATGAATAGTGAAGTTGGATGAATAGTGAAGTTTGTTGTGGGAACTAAACAAGGCCTAAATTTACAGCACAGTCTGACACTACACCAGAGGGTACCTATATAAACTTTCCTCTGATGATAATATGCACCTACGAAGGCAATAAAATTATATCCACACTAGAAATGAACAACAAAACAATAGTGGTTGATAGATGGTTCCTCGTACGAACCTTGCCAATTGTCTAACTCTCATAGATCCGAAGTAGGCATGGTAGGCATTGAGGACAGTCGTAACCATATCCTCTTGAAATGGTACACATCCAAAGCTAGATTGAGTCCAGCACACTGCTTTGTAAGGTGGGAAGAAATGTCATGGTTCTTGTAGAAGGATTCAGGCACCAAGGAGCCCCAACACAATGGGCATGATCCTTAGATCACACAACCATGGCCAAGAGGAAGGATCACCCCCAGCCATGTGCGCATGCATCTGTCAGGCTCTCTGAACTACCAGCACTCCAGGAGGCCTTTCTCAGCAATGCTACTCACAGACGGCTTGCTGGCCCTATCCTGTGGGGTGCCATTTGCCAAATGCCAAATGCCAATTGGTAACGACATGAAGTTCGCTATTTTGTGATGGAATAAAATCAAATTGAGATACTGGTGACCGGAGAATATGTAATTTTCCATTCCTTTTTTTTCTGGTGTAGTGTCAGACTGTGAAATGCCAATCTACAAATTACCATTCCTTGCAACATGGTGCAGCTTCAGTAGTTTCTGTGAAAAGAAGGCAATGCGTTATGCATTTTCAAAATTTACCCTCATTTGTTCAGTCTTCTCGTAAGTTTCAGTGGTTAATATGAAATTAAATGTTCATCTGATATTGAGAGGGTTCACTTCACAATAACTGAGTAAACATTTTCGTATGTATTTTTTCATGTGGTGCTGAAAATAAAATGATCGAGTAGCAAATACGCATGGACATGTTTTCTGTAATAAAAAGCATTGAACATGTGAATTGCAGCGCACTTGAGAAACTTGGCTATAAAAACATGGGGCTCCTTGGAGAAGAGGTGTGGTGAAGTTCAAGAAATGAATTGAAAGGAGCAAGTAACAAGGAAGTATACTTGTGGCTTATCTGGTTTCAGGACTTGAAGCACAGCAACAAGCAACAACTGACCCATAAACCTTTCCATTCATCGAATAGAAACTGGAGGCAAGAGGAATACTTATCCAAGTATATATATGGTTGGCTTGTTGCTGTGTTTCCTTCGAGCCACTTTTCCTCTGGTTCCTTTCCATATCGCTCTTCACTCCACGACCCCTTGCTACCTCCGCCCTGCGTCTGTCTTCGCACTCATAAAACTAAAACAGCATGAATTAATTCAAGAATACATGCATCAACCTGATTAACTTCCATTGAAATCCTTCACATGTTTTTAACTTTATCTTGTGAACGAATTAACATTCCACTAGCAACACCAAATGATGAGCCAATAATTATCTTGATATATTACTGAAACTATTTTTTCACTATATATATTTGCGGAAAACATTCTGTGCCCACGGGATACATGCCCACCCCAACATCGTCAATGCATATTCCGTTAAGGAGGGACAAAAGATCCCATGCTACACTGTTTTTGCATGTGTTGTGTCAGAGTTTGTCTGTGTGTCAAAGTTTAGACTAAAAAACAATTCTGCGTGAACACATTCATTTGTGCAAAATACAAATCAAATCAACAAACAAGAAATAATCCTACAAATTCTGACATAATGCGTTAGCAAAGTTAAAACAAATTATGATTCTCTGACACACAATGAAATTGGATGAAAATATTATTTGCACAAAAATATATTCTCTAACACCAATGTTCATATCAGATGTATATATTTTACAAGACTCCAATCCAAATAAATTAAAATAATAATAGAAACCAACAACAAGCAAAAACACCTTTGTCCAATGCTATAGGGAAAAACACCTTTCACTACGGGAGATCCTCGGCAAAGGCCGTTTGGCCCACGGCAAAAGCTTCGCCGTGGGCCGCCCCCGGCAAAAGCTTCGCCGTGGGCCGCCCCCGGTAACAGGCACTCGGCAAACGAGGTAACGGCAAAGAGCTCTTTGCCGAGTGTCTTTTTTCGGGCACTCGGCAAAGCTTATTTCTCCTGCGCACCAAAAAATCCAAAAATAATTGCAAATTTTTTTTTTCCAATGTGAGAAGGCCTTCAACCATCCACAATGTGGCAAGTCGCGGCATTTTTCGCGGAAAATTTGCGCGCTACGCGGTCGACGGGATTCAAACCCACGACCTCTCCCTCGCGTGTGACCTTCTCTACCACTGCACAACACTCTCACCTGTGACTAGATGCTGTTCTGATTTCTACCATATTATACTAAACTGAATGTAAATTGCTTGTTTGAGGCCCTAAACGATTTCAAATTTAAAAGTTGTCAACTACAAAGTTTCATAACTTTTTGAAATCTACAAGTTTCATTTTAATAGTTTCTCCATCCGAGGTCGTTTATGAAATTTAAATTTCAAATTTGAGAACATTCAAACTTACTTTTCGTTGATAAGATCACTTCAAATAAAAAGTTGTCAACTACAAAGTTTCATAACTTATTGTAATCTACAACTTTTATTTTGACTGTTTCTTCATCTGAGGTCATTTGAAAAAAATTCAAATTTCAAATTTTGACAATTACAAATGTACTTTTTATTGTCATAATTAATTTAAATTAAAAAGAGATAAAATGCAAAGTTGTATAACTTCTGAAGATCTACAACTTTTATATATGTCATTTGTTCATCCGGTGTAGTGAGAGTAACATTGTTTGCAAATCTTATAGAATCTCTCTTCAAGTTTTAGAAAACTATACGAGAGATATAGATTTTGTGAACAATATTTCTATCATTTTATCGAATGAAGAAATGACCAAACTAAAAGTTGTACATCTTGAGAAGTTATACAACTTTGTAGTTCAAATCTTTTTAATTTGAATTGATTTACTACTTCAAAATGTAGTTTGAATTATGACTTTGCCGAGTGTAAAAAAACACTTGGCAAACAGTGCCTTTGCCGAGTGTCAAAAAAAAATACTCGGCAAAGATATTGTTTGCCGAGTGTTTTTTTTTGATACTCGGCAAACAATATCTTTGCCGAGTGTTTTTTTGACACTCGGCAAAAAAAAAAACACTCGGCAAACAGTGCCTTTGCCGAGTGCCCGAAAGAAACACTCGGCAAACATGGGGACACTCGGCAAACTTGGGACTTCCCATAGTGTTTGTCCAATGCTATAGGGAAATAGAACCAACAATATTTGCACCTCATGCCTACCCCAGATTGAAGTGCAAATAGTTACATGAACAGACTCCTAGAAATCATGACCCCCCCTTTGCCCTGCATGCCTGAATGTCACCAACAGAAGAACACCTACATACTAGAAAACAAGATGAGGCGCTCGTACACGATGAGGCGGATGGAGGTGGGTGAGCAGGACTTGGATGAGTATAGTGCAATACGAGAAATGTGTGCATGTGCATCCAAGTGTACTTTTAGAATTCACTTGGTGAGCTTTTTCAACTATGTATATATATTTGAAAGAGTAAAGAACACCGGCGGTCTTTGAACTTATTCTGGTGTGTCATCTAGGTCTCTAAACTCTCAAAATGCATTTTCAGATTTCTAAACTTGTTCAAGGTATCAGGTAGGTCCATAATCTCTCAAAATGCATCTTTATGTCCATAAACTTGTCTTGCAGTGTCATGCATATCCCTAAACTCTCAATATGCTATTTTTAATTAAATTAAAATGTTTATATGCTACTTTAAAATAATGAAAAATTCTTTTGCTACTTTAAAAATAATAAAAAAATGCTATTTTGAGAATGAGAACAAATTATCTTAATAAGATACAAAGTGCATGCAAAATATAATTAGTTAATAAAAAATATTCAAAAGTTAGCGTTGTTATTTCCATGTTAAATGAGAAAACTATAACATCCACTCACTACCAGAGAACAAAATTTTCTTGGCGGCCAGAAACCTCCAAGGAAAGTGCCAAAACCGCCAAGGAAAACATCCTTGGCAGCCAACCGCCAAGTATAGTCCGCGCAAGGGAAATTCGATTACCTTGGAGGTTGCCCTCAAGAATGATTTCCTTGACGGTTTGACCACCAAGAAAACTGGGACGCCGGCCAATTTGTCACATGGACAAGGAAACCATTCCTAGAGGTCTACACCACCAAGGATGTTATATTTCTTGGAGGCCATTAACCGCCAAGCAAATGAGCATTTCCTTGTCAAATGTAGACCCACAAGGTAATTTTAGTTTTCTTGGCGATAAACCGCCAAGTTAATGTTTATTTCCTTGGAGGGTACATGCTGACAAGGTAATAATAATTTCCTTGACTACCATGACCGCCAAGTAAATTTCATTTGGCAGTATCCACACCCAAAGTAAGTGCTATTTTCCTTGACTGCCATTGCATGCCCAAGGTAATTGACACTTCTTTGACTGTGAGTGTAGCCAAGTTAAAACATTTCAACAGCATATTTGCACATATATATAGAAGTTGGCAGCCACAATAGAACTGCGCCAAAATTAAATTAGATAGTGTTGGGGATTTGGCCGGCCGACAAACGCCCTCTGCTTGTTTTGCTCTCTATCATGCATAAAGCAGCAATGAACTAGGGAGCAGAAGCCAATCAGCTTCGATCACTCAATAGGTCCCTAATTTGGCTTCGGTCGGGCGAGTTAAACCAAAGCAAATCGGCTTCGGTTGTCACGATTAGCAGTATACCAAAGCGACGTTATCCAAACTAAGTTAGAAGCTAATTCGATGAAGTATTGACACTATTGAGTGTCAAAAGCTATAATTGAGTTAACGGCTAGCTTCGGTTCGCTCCATACTGCAGGTCCTTGGGAGAGCCCTTAGCTTTTGGACGCCAAGAGACGGCTTTGGGTCGTCCCGACTCGGAGGAAGCCAAATCGAGGAACTGCTCTGCTCTTTCTGGCGAGCGAAGCAGGCTTAGACCAAGTCCAAGCCAAGTCAAACACGGGATTGCAAGTCTACTCATTCACATTGGGAGGAGTAAATGTACCAAAGTGTCCTTAGGCTATTTGTGTTATATAGTCTAGAGGATGATGCCTGATTTCCAAGGGTACAATGGGAATGTAAAGACCCTTGGACTCCCTATAAAAGGAGGCCCCTCTCCTACATGTAAAGGTTGTTGATTCCTGAGAACACTGTTGATAAGTAATATATTGTTGCTTGTCCCAGTTACTCAATCTCTTCCGTTGCTTGGGCTCATTGGCTTCGGCTATTATCCCAACAACTGGCGCCCACCGTTTGTGCTGTGCACGAACAAAACCCACGATAACCACCATGCCACCAAAAAAAGCCAAGTCAACCACCACTGCGGCGAATGCAACTCCCAGCAACGAAGCCGCTCCCCAACCCCCAATTCCACCAACAAGCCTACTACAAATAACCGAAACCATTATCGATGACCAACAGGTCGATAACGAAACCCTCACCACTGAAGAGAGAATGCACCGACTTGAAGAAAGGCTTCGTCTTCGACGCCTTGAGCAGCAGAGAGAGCTGGAGGCTGCACAGCTCGAACTGGAGCAACAAATGCAAGAGGAAGAAGAGGAGCAGCAGCTTCAATTGCTGCAAGTCAAGAAGCACCTGGAGGAGCTGAGGCAAGCAAAATAGAGGAGGCTGAACAATACAAGCTCAAGAGCTGAAAAGCTGCGTCAAGAGCTTGACAAAGCCAAAAAACAAGTTGCTGAGCTACAAGCAGAGCTCAACGAGCCAAACACCACCACCAATCCACCAAACCATAACTCTTCATTCCAAACTGGCTTCCACACACTCCACACCTGTCCTATCGACCATACTTGCCCACTCTCAGAAAGCCTTCAATTGGCAAGATGGCCACCATCTTATAAACCTATTTCTCTACCAAGATATAATGGCCTCACTGACCTGAAGCAGTTCCACATGAGTTACGAAGCTGCAATAGCTTCTGCTGAGGGAGATTATGTTGTTCTAGCAAAATTTTTCATCATTGTCTGCGATGGCACAGCAATAAACTGGTACACGAAGCTGCCAGGTCTATCAATCAATAGCTGGTATGATCTGAAGAGGGAGCTCATCAAAAATTTTAGCATTATGGGAGATCAATCACTCTCATATGCTGAACTCACACTACACCAGCAGCCGAAGGAGCCCCTAGAGGACTACTTCCGCAGATTTGTTACTCTACGCGCTCAAGCTCCGCACATCCCTGACGAAGCAGCGAAATTCACAGCAATACAAGGGCTTCGCCCTGGACTGTTTGCACAGCATATCGCAAGAGAGACACCAGCTACTTTGGCAGACCTATATGATGAGTTCAAGAAGTATTGTCGGTCTGACAATGACAACCGAATGAGATTGGCTAGAGAAGCCATCATGAGAAACCAATATGAGTCACAATCCAAAAACCACCACCACAGCCACAACTACCAAAACTACTCCCACCAAACAATCATGAAGGTAGACAACCCACCTTCTTCCTACGAAACCCAACCACCTTACCAAGAAAGCCAACACCACAATCAGAAAAATGAGCCCACTCAAAGGGGCGGAAAAGCCGGCAGAGGCCAAGGGAGAGGAAGAGGTCCATTGGGACCTGAACTGTTTTGCCAATACCATGGCAAAAACCACACCCATGGCACAGAGCAGTGCCGAGACATCAAGAAAACAATAGAAAAGCTAAGAGCAGAGAAGATTCAAGCAACCCAAACGAAGCCAATATCGGCTTCGCAGCCAAATACCCAAAACCCTTCCCAAGCTATCCAACCATACTGCCCAGTATATCCTTCGCTAAACTCAAACACTGTACACCCATCAACAGCGATGGCAACTCAATACTTGCCTTCGCCACAAACCTTTCAGCATTATTACCCACAAGCCATATATCCTCACCTATACCCTCAAACCTCCCAGCAAGTGGCTTCGCAAAACATAAAGGTTGAGGAGCTACCACCACCACCACTTCCACAACAAAAAGCCAATCAACAAGAAGCTCCAAGCCCACTCCCAAGCTATGGACACATCATGCCCATCTCTGGAGGATCATCGCTTGCTTTTGAGAACAAAAAGCAAAGGAAAAGCTATTTCTGTCAAGTCAACAATATCTCTGTTGATGGTCCATACAAAAAGTCAGAATGGTCTCATATGCCCATCACCTTTACTGAGGAAGATCTCAAACTCCACAATTTCCCACACAATGATGCGATGTCAATCGAAGCCAATATTGCTGGCTGGACGATCGGAAAGGTGCTAGTAGACACAGGAAGCTCTGCTGACATCATCCTAGCAAAAACACTGAGAAACATGACCAATATCAACCCAGACAACCTGGAGCCATCAGACACTCCATTGGTCGGCTTCGGGGGGAAGCGAACCCAAACACTCGGGAAAATTTCATTGCAAGTATCCTTCGGTGACACATCCAATGCAAGAACGGAGTACATCACCTTCGATGTCGTAGACATGATCTTTGACTACAATGTCATTTTTGGAAGAGGAGTTATAAACGCCTTTGACATCATCATAAGGCAATCATTCTTATGCATGAAGATGCCAGCTCTAAAAGGAGTCATCACTGTATATGGTGACCAAAGGGAAGCCAGAAACATTGAGAAAGCTAGAGCACCTGGTCAACGAAATGTGCATTTGCTTCAAGAAAAAGATCCATTTTACCCAGAAGAAAAGCCAAGTGCTGAGAAAGA
>CM014272.1:13966677-13978421 GCA_004135705.1 Alloteropsis semialata
GATGCAAGAAGCTACAGAGACGAAGCAGGTGCAGTTACAACCCGACGTTTTTGACAGAAAATTGATTATCGGCTCAGACTTGGAGCCGGACGAAGAAGATAGGCTCATTAAATTCCTGAGGAATAACAAGGATGTGTTCGCTTGGTCAAGCAAGGACTTACCAGGTGTTGACAGAAGCATAATTGAGCACAAGCTGGCAATCAGTTCTGACATGAAGCCAAAAAAGCAAAAGCTGAGAAAGATGTCAGAAGAAAAAGCCGATGCTGTAAAAGCTGAAGTGCAAAGGCTACTAGATGCCAATGTTATACGTGAAGTCAAATATCCAACATGGCTAGCTAACACTGTGCCAGTTCAGAAGAAGAATGGCAAATGGCGAATGTGCATCGACTTCACAGATCTCAACAAGGCCTGCCCAAAAGATGATTTCCCACTGCCAATGATTGACAAGATTGTTGACCAAGCAGCAGCAAGCGAGATGATGTCCCTCTTAGATTGCTTTTCCGGCTACCATCACACCAGTTGGCACCTTTTGCTTCGTCAGGATGCCCGAGGGGCTCCGGAATGCAGGAACCACTTTTTGCCGAATGTCAAGCACAGTGTTCAAAGATGAATTGTTCAAGACAATATTGGCATATGTTGACGATATCTTGGTCAAAAGTGTCAAAAGGCAAGACCACATATCAGATCTGGCAATTGCCTTCGCTCGCATGAGACAAGCTGGTCTCAAGTTAAATCTAGAGAAATGTGTATTCGGAGTGACAAAAGGAAAGATCCTTGGTTGTCTGGTATCAGCTCACGAGATAGAAGCTAATCCAGACAAGATAAAGGCAATCCTTGACATGGAAGAGCCAAAATGTATGAGAGATGTGCAGAAGCTGTCGGGCAGAATTGCTGCACTCAACAGATTCATCGCAAAAGCAGCAGAGCGAAGCTTACCATTCTTTGCAACACTCAAAAATGCAGCCAAGTTTCAATGGGGGCCAGAGCAATCAAAAGCGTTTCATGAGCTAAGGCAGTACTTGATGCAGCTCATGAAGCTAACAGTACCTAACCCAAAAGCACCACTACTACTGTACATCGCAGCATCACAATCAGCAGTAAGCGCAGCGCTTATCACAGAAAAGCTGATAGAGGGCAGAAGCATTCAGCAGCCAGTATACTATGTGTCGGAGGCATTGGCCGCATCAAAGCTGTTTTATACAGAGATTGAAAAGATGATCTATGCAGTGATAATGGCTTCCAGAAAGCTCAGACACTATTTTGAGGGCCACAACATCAAAGTCCTCACAGGTCAACCTCTAAAAGAGCTTCTGAACAACAAAGAAGCTTCTGTCAGAATACGTAAGTGGACCGCGGAGCTTTCAGAGTACGTTGTGGACTTTGAAAGGAGAACATCAATCAAATCTCAAGTCCTAGCTGACTTTATTGCGGAGTGGACATCGCCTTCACCACAAAATGCTATCAGAGAGGAAAATTGGCTGATACACTGTGATGGTGCTTGGGGGGACAAAGGAGCTGGCATAGCGGCAATTGTGCAATCGCCTTCGGGTGTGAAAATGAGATATGCAGCAAATCTGGAGTTCTGCAAAAACAGCGACAGAAGCACAAACAACGTGGCTGAATACGAAGCTGTGTTACTGGGGCTTAGAAAAGCAAGGGCTTTGGGAGCTCAGAGATTCACTGTCAAAATAGATCCAAAGGTGGTAGCAGACCACATTGAAAAAGAAAGCATCGCGAAGCAACCAGAACTCATCAAATACTTGATCACTGTACGCTCAATGGAGAAAAAATTCAAGGGTTTCACTGTGGAGTACATCCCAAGATCAAAAAATGAAGAGGCAGATGTGCTGGCTAAGGCAGCTGCAAAGGGGGACAAGCTTCCACCTGATGTATTCTTTCAAACACTAACAACACCATCGATAAAGGACTCAGATGATTTGCCGAAGCTGATCAATGCAATAAGCTCAGAGGATTGGCGATCCCCAATAATAGCTTATCTTCGGGGATACTATGAGCCAACTGACGACGATGATCTAAAAGCCATGCAACAAAGGGCAAGATGCTATCAGATGATAGATGATGTCCTTCACAAAAAGGGAGTTGTAGCTCCTTGGCTTCGTTGCATCTCTCACAAAGAAGGCAAAGAGCTGATTCAAGAGATACATAGTGGCTTATGTGGAGCACACTTTGGGCCAAGAGCTTTAGTGGGGAAGGCAATGTGGCAAGGATCTATTGGCCTGCAATCATTATCGATGCAACAAACACTGTCAAGACATGTGACCAGTGTCAAAAGTGTGCAGCAAACAGAAAATCTCCTTCGGAGCAGTCGCAGCTGATAACTCCAACATGGCCTTTGCAAAGATGGGGCATTGACTTAGTTGGCCCACTTCCAACAGCTCAAGGAAATCTCAAATATGCCATAGTAGCAGTTTAGTATTTCACCAAATGAATCAAAGCCAGACCATTGGCTAACATCACAGCAAAAACAGTGATCAAGTTCTTCTGGCAGCAAATTGTGTGTCGATTTGGAGTGCCAAGGGAAATAACAGTGGACAATGGGAAGCAGTTTGACTGTGATGAATTCAGGCAGTATTGCATGTCGATTGGAACAAAGGCAAAATTTGCTTCGGTCTATCACCCACAAACAAATGGAGCAGTTGAAAGAGCCAATGGCTTAATCTTTACAGCCATTCGAAAGTGCCTTGCAAATTGTAAGAAAAAAGGCAAGTGGGTAGAAGAGATGCCGAAGGTGATTTGGGCTCATAACACCACCACATCAAGAGCAACACAGTTTACCCCATTCAAATTACTTTATGGTGAAGAAGCAGTATGCCCAGAGGAAATATTGCACAAGGGGCTTCGCACCCAACAAGAAGCTCCCAAAGATAGCGAAGCCATTGACAAGGATCTCATTGAGGTATACAGGCTGCAAGTAGCAAAAAATATTTCCAAGTATCAAGCTGAGACAAGAAAATGGCGAGACAAGAAGGTAGTTAAGAAAGATATCAAGGTAGGGGACTGGGTCCTAAGAAAAAACCCAAGCATGCCCACTGGAAAGCTGCAACAGAAATGGAAAGGCCCATTTTTGGTCATCAAAAGCAACAGGCCTGGCTCATTTCGCTTAGGCGACGACGAAGGCAATGAGCTGCCGCATTCGTGGAATGCAAACAGCTTACGCAAATATTATTTATAAAAAGATGTAAAATGGCTTCGTGTTCTATAAACGAAGTCATTAAGTAGAATAGCATTTTTACTTTTTCCGTAAGCCCGTACTCTTTTCCTCACAAGGGGACCCTGACCAAGGGGTGAGGTTTTTAACGAGGCGGTGCTTACTGTAACTCGTCAAGCTATATATAAACGAGGTATTCCCCAAATGAGCAGCATCGAAAGTGATTGGCTTCGACCAAGTCGCTGGTATTCGACAATTCAAATAGAACTGAATTGACCCTACCGAGAGTAAGGCCAATTCAGATCTAAGGAAAAGCTTACTCGAAAAAGGAGTAAAAGGGGCTTCGGTCCAAAAACACTTACTCTAAACAGAGTAAAAGGGGCTTTGACTCAAACAACTATATAAAATCAAAAACAGCTTCGGTTAACAGTTTTATAAACGCTTATAAACAAAAATAATAAGCTTATGCAAATACAAGTAATAGGGGCTTCGGCAACCTATCAGAACTCACGCACAACATATTCTTATACATTCATATTTATGCACAAAAAGCGCAACAAAGCTAAAGTGGCTTCGAACCACAGGTACACGCAAGTACAATACACTTGAACGAATAAACCTCGCTTCGGGGGGGAGGAGGAGTTTCTTTCGTAACGAAGCCCAATCGAGCTTACATTCATTCAAGTGTTTCCAATCGAAACAATGACCAAGCGAATTACAAAGTGTTTTACAAAGAGATGGCTCAAAACATCTCAAAAATATAGCCGTCAAATTGCTGGCCAGATCTCCTAAATCTTGGAGCATTAAACACGTAAGAAAAATCCCTATCATCATCTAAATCCTCTGGCTCGACCTTAACTGGAAGCAAACGAGCAGCTTCGGCGTTTCTCGCATGAGCAAGTTCGACACGAGGCGACTGTCGAACGATGAAAGAGTTAAAAAAGTCAAACACATCAAATTCGCAATGATGAAAAAACTCGTGACAAAATTCCTAAAAATCGCCAAGTCTTCGACTCGGATAACATTGTTGATACTGTTCCCATGCGAAGCCAGACACACACAAGGGGCCATCGCGCATGGTGATTGGCATGAGTTCAAGAACAACTCCCTCGCCAGGGATCTGAGTATATACAAATATTACATCGCTTA
The DNA here is from genome assembly GCA_004135705.1 of Alloteropsis semialata. Lineage (NCBI taxonomy): Eukaryota > Viridiplantae > Streptophyta > Magnoliopsida > Poales > Poaceae > Alloteropsis > Alloteropsis semialata. Next base: position 13,970,996 of record CM014272.1, read on the forward strand.
GTGTTACTTTACAGCAAAAGCTAAACAAAGTGATAGCCTCAACAAATCTACACCTTCGGCTCTCCATCGTGTCTCTCATCAGCACCAGCATGAGAGGACGAAGGGCCAGCAGTGGCAGCTTCGGCTTCGGCTTTCTGCTGCTGCTCAAGGGCAAGCTCCTCTTTGTACTGAAAATAAACAAAACAATCAATACTAAAAGCAAAATAAGTAGAATACAAGTGAAAGCAAAAATAACCAAAAGGGCGAAAGAAGTTAACCTTAACAAGACGATCATACGCAGTGCTTCGGGCACACTCTCTCCCTGTGGCAGATCAGAATTTCCTGAGAAAGATGGCACGAGTAGCCAAAACAGCTTCGTTGAAAAATTCCTTTTTGTCGGGATTCAAAGCTGAAGGAAATTGAAAGTCCCTCTTCAAGAAGCTCTTATAGTGAGAGCACCCTTCATCTGATAGCATCTTAAAGGCATTTGTGATGCAAGTTCGAGCAGCATAATCACCTACTCTGGACAAGACGTCAGGTAGGGACTTGAACTCATCATCCAGCCATGCGAAAAGCTTCCCAAGGTCAAAATCATCTGAAGGGAAGGGCAGCGGTTCGGCTCCATATTGCTTCAGAGCAGCCTCGTACTCTAGGTACACGCCAGTGCTGCGGCTAAGAATTTCGGTCTCCAAATCCTTTTTGTCGGCTCTCAGCTTGTCGATCTGAGACCTTAGCCTATCAACTTCGGAGACAAGAGAATCCTTTAAATCAACAGCAACAAGAAGCTCTCTCTTGTATTTCTCCGCATCAGACATCGCTTTTTCCTTAGCAGCCTCGAGAGTCTTTATCTGATTCTTCATTTCATGCTCCAAAGTGGAACTCTCGACCAACTTGTTCCGAAGCCCCTCAATAGTTTGAGCATTGAGCTCACGTGTAGTCTCAAGTGAGGAGACTTTATTTTTAAGCGAAGCCATCTCTGACGTGGTGGACTCCCGCTCAAGATGAAACCGCTCTTTTTCATTCTCCAAAGATTCCTTGAGCTGCAGGAAGCTCTTGCGTTCTTTCCTTAAACTATCAAGTTCAGCCCGCTCGTTCTCAACATCGTTGAGACGAAGTGGAAGGCGAGCGAAAAGCTCCTGCATGGACATCATAGACTAAAACAAACAAAAGATAAGTATAAAAAAAGCTAAACAACAAACTCAAAAACGAAGGAGAAGAAACAAACCTGGATATTGCCACTAAGGCTGGAGATCGAAAGTGTGTCCAAATCCAAAGATTTCACACGAGTCTCAAGCTCTGAAAAAGCAAAAACAAAATGAAGACAAAAAGTAGCACTCAATCGGCTTCGTGAGAAATAATAGTAAAAAATGTAACCTTTTGGAGCAACAATTGGAATGTCATTGGGAGGGCGAAAACCACCCTGCCGAAGGCGATCTGCGATGGGGCCATAACCAGTATAACTTGCTCCTGAGGTAAAAGAATCAACAAATCAAAAAAGAAAAAATAAGGACATAAAAAATTAACAAAGCGAAACGTACCTTCACATTCAAGAGCTGGCTTCGCAGAAGCCGATTCAATGCCCATAATAGGGGCAGAAAGTCCAGCATCAGTTAGATGAGTTAAATTAACTGGCGAAGCAGTTGCTGGAGTCACCAAGTCGCCAGAACCCTGCCCAGTCTCAAGAGCAAAAGCCGTCTGCGCAGGCTATTCAATGTTAGCAGAAGCCGTCTGCGCAGGCTCTTCAATGTTAGCAGAAGCCGTCTGCGGAAGCTCTTCAATGTTAGCAGAAGCCGTCTGCGGAAGCTCTTCAATGTTAGCAGAAGCCGTCCGCGCAAGCCCCTCAGAAGTCTGAAGGGACTTGGCCGCTGCACCAGCCAACAAGTCCAAGGACGATGGCTGGAACGGGACAGATGATACTTCAGCTTCAGCAATGGAAAAATCTTTCGTCTCATCCTCCCTCAGAAGACGGCTGTAGCTTACTTCATCCTCATCGTCAATGCATGCGGGCAGGCGCTCACGACGAAGTGGTGCAACAACGGCTTTAACTGTAATAAGACAAAAATAAATAAGAAAAGCGAAGCCAAAAACAAAAAGACAAGATAGACAAGAAACAAACCTCCAGAAGAAGGTAAATCGACTGCAGTAGAAGCTGCAGGATCAACCTGCATAGGTGCAGCAGTAACAGGCACTTCAACAGACGAAGCAACGGGACGAGGAGGAGCACTGGAAAGCGGAGCGATGGGAAGAGCTTTCACAAGCTTTTGACGTTTGGAAGCCTCTAAGGAAGAAGTAATAATCCGTTTTTTCGTGGCAACCACCTTGGAGGCGCATCCTCGGCTTTGGCTCCCGCCCCGGCTAGAGGGGGCTCCGGCTTTACTGCCACCAGCTTCGTCGCCGCCCTCGTCTGATTGACCGCTTCCACGGCCTTCGCCACGACCCCTCTTCCCACGGCCACGAGTTGGCTTCGGGGCTGCCAGCACGCTGGGATGATCCTCAGCGGTGAACTTCTTCGTTGGCTTGGATGGGGCCGTACGCTGAGGGTAGCTGACACCCATTTCATCAAACACTCTGTTCAAACGAACCCCATCCACTAAAGCCAAACAACTTTCATGCTCCTTTGATGTATACTTTCCACAAATAATTTCAGCCATCAGTTCGATGGACTGAACGTAGGAGTAATCCGACATGTTGGCCGGCTTCTTCGCCCCAAATTTGGGAAAGCAAACATTGTTCATTCCTCTGTAAGGCTTTGTGACAACTGGAAATGGCCTCCAGTCAGCAGACAAAACGTTGAGCCCCATGGCCAATCCTTCCTCAACCAAGTCACGGCTGCTGGAGACTCGGCTAGCTTTGTAAAAGGCGCTCTCACAGCGGTCGAAGCCGGGCGCCTTTCTGTTGAAAGAAGGGCAGGCAACGAAGTTACAAGGACCAATAGAGCTGTGCAGTGGAAACGATCTCTGTTTCGCTCCATCCTCTAACACATTCTCCAGCGCTGGCACCTTGACGTAAAGCCAATAGCTTTTCCAATTCTTATCCCAGGTGTTTTTCTGGCAAAAGGTAAGTTCTACCTTTTGCAAATCAGTCTGCCTCCATCGCGCGCAGAAGGTAACGCTACCATAGTCCGGCTCGTATTCGAAGCCGTCAAGCTTAACACTTTTGGTCTGGCGATGCCCTTCAAAGTAACGGACAAAGCAGTCCACGTTAACATCTGACGCATTCGTTTTCACCGCCCAAAAGAAGCGAAGTAGATGAGTGATAGCATTGGGGGTGAGGTGATGGAATTGCAATCCGAACCTCCCAAGAATATCAGCAATTATATTATCAACGGGCATCCGAAGCCCAGCGCAGAAGAATTCCTTGAACACCACGGCTTCGTCCTCAAGAGGTGTCGGGGTAGTCTCTGTGCTTGGGGCTCGTCCGTGACCGGCTGGGAAGTATCCTTTTGACTCATAAAAGCGGATCAGCTCAGGGGTAACAAAGGATTTACCAAAGACAGTGGTCTTTGGCTTCTTCCGATATTCCAAAAGATCTGATACATCGGCTTCTACGTCCTCAAGGGCATCACCGGCCGCAAACTCGGCATCTTCTGTATCATCGCCTCCGGCGGGATCATCCTCAATGGGATCTTTGCCCCTGTCATCAGCTTCCACAGCAATTTCAGCTTCTGGAGCTACGGCCACGTTGACCTCAAGCTCTTGAGCAAAGGATTGAGCTTCGACAGCATCCATGTCAATAGCGTCCGAGTTGTCTCCTTCGGAGTCGGAGTTAATCAGACGAGCGGTTTGCTTCGTGCGAGCCGCTTGAACAAACAAAAAAAACAATAAGCAAGCGAAACAGCAAAAAGACAGAAAGGAAAAAACGAAGGAAATAGTAGAGTACAAAAAGCAAAAACTTACTCGTAACGAAAAGAAAAAGCCAAACACTTGAGATTCAAGAGCTTTCAAAGCAAGCGAAAGCTTCAAGACAAAAGCTCAGTAAGAAAATCGCCAAGCGAAGCAAGCGAGATTCTACCCCCCTTCGGTCCTATTTATAGGGCGGTAAAATCAGACCATTGAAAATCTCAAAAAATGAGCCAGCGCTTCAAATTCAAACTAACCGAAGCAAAATTACGGCAACGGTACCAAAATTTAACCGTTAAGAAGCACCTGGGGGCTTTCTCCAACAAGGAGGAGGCGTTTCTCGGGCTGGCAAGCAATCCAAACTTCGTGGAGCTCGGCCTGTTGAAGAAAGCCCTCGTCCTCGAGGGGCTACTATTGGGGATTTGGCCCGCCGACAAACGCCCTCTGCTTGTTTTGCTCTCTATCATGCATAAAGGCGGCAATGAACTAGGGAGCAGAAGCCAATCAGCTTCGATCACTCAATAGGTCCCTAATTTGGCTTCGGTCGGGCGAGTTAAACCATAGCAAATCGGCTTCGGTTGTCACGATTAGCAGTATACCAAAGCGACGTTATCCAAACTAAGTTAGAAGATAATTCGATGTAGTATTGATACTATTGAGTGTCAAAAGCTATAATTGAGTTAATGGCTAGCTTCGGTTCGCTCCATACTGCAGGTCCTTGGGAGAGCCCTTAGCTTTTGGACGCCAAGAGACGGCTTTGGGTCGTCCCGACTCGGAGGAAGCCAAATCGAGGAACTGCTCTGCTCTTTCTGGCGAGCGAAGCAGGCTTAGACCAAGTCCAAGCCAAGTCAAACTCGGGATTGCAATTCTACTCATTCACATTTGGAGGAGTAAATGTACCAAAGTGTCCTTAGGCTATTTGTGTTATATAGTCTAGAGGATGATGCCTGATTTCCAAGGGTACAATGGGAATGTAAAGACCCTTGGACTCCCTATAAAAGGAGGCCCCTCTCCTACATGTAAAGGTTGTTGATTCCCGAGAACACTGTTGATAAGTAATATATTGTTGCTTGTCCCAGTTACTCAATCTCTTCCGTTGCTTGGGCTCATCGGCTTCGGCCATTATCCCAACAGATAGCATCCAACAATACAATATATAACATCCATGGTACATAGAGTAGTGCAATATTGTATCATGCCTACATGTCAACACCACATGCATATGACAACATTACACAGAACTACACAATAGCAAAAGGTTAGCCTCGCACCATCTTAGTTTCCACCAAAATAGACCAAAAGGAAGTTAACATCACATCCTGAGATTCACTAAGAGCTGTTGCACTAGTTGTTTGCTCTTGTGCCACTTCCATCTATAGCCATGGAGTCTTTGCTGCCTGCATGGTCAGCGCCACCCACCAAAATGCCATCACCATCGCCTTCGAGATAGTCGCCATCACCATCACCATCGCCTTCGAGGTCCTCGCCATCACTATCTTGATCACCATAATTGGCATCGCTTTCAAGGTCGTTATCATCACCATCGCCTTCAAGGCTGAGGTCGCCATAGCTTGCATGCCAGCTGCAATCTTCATCGTCATCTAAGTCAAGGATCTGTGTGTCATCACCTCCATGTGTTGATCCAGTAGTCTGCAAAAAGCAATGTGTACTTCAAATACCAGTTTTGAGTGACAAGCAAAACTTAAGTACTAGTTAAGTCATTTTAACATTACTGAAAGTTCATACAGAAACGTACATGAAAAGGTTGCAAAGAAAAAATGAGGGATATCTGCCATACAAGAATATGGCAACCTTACCATGAAATTAAAACCTAAGACAGGAATAAAGCCCATTTCTAATCAACAAGAGGAAGCTCGTCGAGCGCTTGCTAGTCGGTTGGGTAAAGCTTTGGGAAACCTTAGGCATTGGCATGGACCCCACGGCGGTGACCATTGGAAAGTAGGCCGCTTGCGAGCCGCCTTTCGGAGAGAAGACTCGGGTACCTTTGGTAGAGATTCAATCTTTGGTTTTGATCACTTTTTTGACTAAGAGCTGTACCTAGAGACGAATAGGCCCTCGTTAACCTCTGTTATGTTATCTTGCCTATGCTTTTGGATGCGATCAACCTTTACACCTCACCCACATCATAAAGGTTTACCTCTATATGCAATCGATGCTTAATGATAGGAATAGATCCGTTAGATTAGATGGAAAACTCTAGGTAGTTCATTGTCGATCCACAGATTGATAAACCTTGGATGGAATACTCTAAGGGAAGAGCTACGATGATCCGTGCGCTTGCGGTTCACAATTGGCGCGTCTAAGGACCGTCAACAAGTAGCAATTCTATTTCTTTTGAAACTTTGTTTGGGGGTCTAAATGATTTTAGTCAAAAAGTGTGACATGGTTTAAAACTACAAAGATGTGACATGTTTTGACAAATTCATCACCTACAACTCATTTAGTTTGCAATCTAATGTATGTACTACAAACAACACCACACACCGCTAAGTGGCATATATATGCATGTACACCATATCTCAATATATGTAGGCACACTAGTTGTGTATGCCAATGGGTGGCGCTTTATTAATTTGCTAGGTGGTTTGTAAAACTACCTAAAATGATAATTTTCTTTGGCAAAAAAAGTATTTTTCTTGGTGGTGCAGAGAAACAGACAAGGAAATAACTATATTACTTGGCGGTTTCAAATATCACCCAAGAAAATATGTAGTTTCCTTGGCGGTGCGATCAAACAGTCAAGAAAATATACATATTGCTTGGCGGTTTCAAATAACACCCAAGGCAATATATTCTTTCCTTGGCAGTGCAATCAAACAGTCAAGGAAACATGCCCATTGCTTGGCGGTTTCAAATAACACCCAAGGAAGTATGTTATTTCCTTGGCGGTGCAATAAAACAGTCAAGGAAACATCCATAATGCTTGGTTTGCTTCAACACTCAAGAAATGTATCTTTCCTTGTAGGTTCAATATGGCTGCCTAAGAAGTTCTATATTCCTTGGCAGTTCTGTTTTGGCCCTCAAGGAAATTGTTAGCCTCCAAGAAAATTCCGTTTTCTGGTAGTGACTGTTGACATTTCAATGATCCAATGGTCTTGATAAGCCTATAATGAGTGTGAGTAATAAGAGGCTAATTTAGAATTAAAATGGTCTAAGTGGTAAGATTTCTAAATGAATTGTCTAAAAAAATAGTTTGACAAACAGTCCATTTGAACATAATTAATTAATAGCGGTTTTCAGGGATATGAAATCCACCTTGAGAAGTTTAGGGACCCAAATGACACACTGGGACAAGTTTGGGGACCTGAAGATGCATCTTGAGAGTTTAGGGACCCGAATGACACACTCAGCAAGTTTAGGGATCTAAAAATGCATTTTGAGAGTTCAGGGACCTAGATAACACCTCGGGACAAGTTCGAAGACCACCCAGTATTTTACTCTATTTGAAACTCAACCGCAAAATAAATGTATATGAGTACTATATTGAAACTAGTCAATTAGTTTTACCTTCTCAATGGAACATGTTACATAGACTAGGTGGAGTAATTGCCTTTTTTTTCCATAATTTCAAGTGCTGAGCTGGATGC
>CM014272.1:13985688-14014110 GCA_004135705.1 Alloteropsis semialata
GAGTTTGTTACTTTGGGTAGGGGGAATTAGTGTGAGGGAACACAAGACTGATGTTTTTCTTCGTATGTGATATGATAGGGTTGCCAAGACACCATATTAGACCAGGTTGAGCCAGGGTAATACTAACAGGATGGATTTTCCACCACATGAAGAATGAATACAACGTCACTTCTATTTTCTGTCTAGCTATACAGAGAATTCTTGTATCACCCGTTACAGTTTTTGAAGGAAATCCTATGGTTATGTTCAAATTTCAACAAAATGGAAGAGATCCGGAAATTTATTCATGGCTGTTTTCTACAATGCGTTTTCTTAAATACTCAGATCAGTATGCATGAATGTGTGAAATTTCAGTGGCAAGCTTTCACTTCCCTATATAAAACTTCTTGCACGTGCCGTGCACATGTTTCACCAGTATTGAGATGGCTTTCCATAATCATTTGATTCATGAATAGTAGAGAGGCCCTTATCTATATAACCTATATAATTGGTCCCCACTACACTATTTCTCTCAATCCTCAAGAGGCCACATCATCACCTCCCACTAAGATGCATTAACACCATACTAAGATGCATTAATTGCTATCTCTCTCTTATGTGGTGCACATTTTTTTGAATTTCTAACTGTCCGGGCAACTTGGTGAACATTTTCTATTCATTAGATGTATGTCTTATTGCTTTTTTTCTTATCTATTCAAAAGTAACATAAAAGTTTATAATTTTCATCAAGAGATAGCTCATATGGCTCTCGGGATAATCTCTACAAATGCACAATTTTTACGAGCAACTAAACAGCCACAGTGATTCATAGTTTATCAAAAAACTCTTTCAAATCCCGCAGCAACGCGTGGGGAATCACCTAGTTTGATTTAAAAACGTGGCTATAAAAGGGCCCCTGAGAGACTAGAATGTAGGCATGGTGAAGTCAGTAGATGAGGGAAGAGCTATTTTTTTCCATTATAGAATAGGAATGGGCGGCATCAGGAATCATATCTATCCATGCTTTCCATCTAGAGGGACTGTCATTGACTGTTCTTGCTGAATGTAACCATTGACTTGCGCAACGAATTTCCCTAGTTGGTATACCGTATTGCTCTCCACCGCACCACCACCCCCAGTCGGCGCCACCTCTGCACTTTGATGGATCCAATTTTCCGTAAACTATGACAGCTAAAAGGATCATGTGATGAATAAAATATTAGCACCATTGATCTAATAATTGCACAGGAGAATAATTATGTTCTCATCAGTGGATCATCCATTACAATGCAAGCCAAGATGTATGAAAAAGTTGAATACCTAGTGCAGACGCATAAGAATTATGACGCATGCATGGTGGAAAATCAAGTTTAGTGAAGTCTTCATCACTTCTTTCTTATTTGTTCAGATTCGTTTTTCGTTATATCTGAAATGATAAGCATACATCATAGGCTGTTTTCTATGCTTGTTGTACTTACAAAATGAGAGAGGTTCAATATCTCTTCACTTTGCTCTGATGTTGAGTAAACAGTGATTAGCATTCGTTAGCCTTACATACCCATAGGCATTCTATACATATTCTGGTTTCAATGTCTCACTAGATTATAGATAAAAGGTGTTAGTTCCATACTGACCACTAATACATCTCAAGTTTATAACTTTACTACTATAAAGCACTAAAATCGTATAATTTCATTAATGTAGCATGTGGACATGATTGATCCCAGTTGGTGCAAGTTTGAGCCATATAAAAATATTCAGAACCAGGATCATATACCATTCAGCTACATTCGATAAACAGATGAATGCATGGTCACAGTAGTTGTCAAGGGCGTCGAATCCCCGGACAGCTGGGCCTCGGCTACGTAGCTCGTAGCCTCGATCCGTCTTCTCCGGCGAGGTTTTCTCCTCCGCCGCAGGCTTAGGTTTAGCAGGGGAGAGGGAGATAGGTTTAGGGATAATTCTTAGCTTGCCAATCCAATGTCTCACAGTTACAATATATGGCCTGAGGCCCAAACTGATTGGAGCCGATTGCTCCTAAAACTAGGGAATAAAAGTAGTAACTAATCAAGTTAATCTTGGAAACAATCTTAGCCACTGGTGGCTCAACGTGGACCTCCTGCGCCTGATCAGCACGCGCTTGGGCGCGGCGCACGTCCCTGGCCCGGCGGCGCCTGCTGTAGGTCAGGCCCCACATGACATCTCTCCCCCCCTCGAGAGCCAGATCGTCCTCGAGCTGGAACGCCGGGTACCGCTCGCGGAACGTGTCGAGATCCTCCCATGTGGATGACGCTGCAGAACCGCCCTTCCAGATCACAAGGCCCTGCTGGACGCCGCCTGCAAGTCGAGTACGCACGACGCGCTCTGGCTCTGGTTCGATGGCGCCGTGGTGGATGGCCGGCAGGGCAGGCGGGGCAGGCGGCACCAGGCCGACATATTTCTTGAGCAGACCCACGTGGAAGACGTCGTGGAGCTTGGCGTGCGGCGGTAGCTCGAGGCGGACAGCAACGGGGTTGATGAGCTCGACGACGCGGTACGGCCCGAAGAAGCGCGGTTTCAGTTTGCCCTTGGTCACTTGGGGCAGGAAGGCCGGAGCACGATGACGAAGACGAAGAAGCACCATGTCGCCCACTGCATAAGAAACAGGCCGATGTACCTTGTCGTAGTACTTCTTCTGGACGGCCTGCGCTTGCTCTAGGCGGTAACGAACATCCGCCAGGAACTCCTCGCGGTCGGCCATGCTCCTGGCGACAGCAGCCACACGAGTCTCCCCCGGTTCATAAGAGCGGATGGTGGGAGGGTCGCGGCCATAGACCACCCGTAAAGGTGTGTCCCGTAACGACGTCTGGTAGGCGGTGTTGTAGACGTACTCTGCCCACGGAAGCCAGCGGACCCACTGGCGGGGACGATCGCCGGTGAAGCACCGGAGATACATCACAATGACGCGGTTGGCCGCCTCTGTCTGTCCGTCCGACTGTGGGTGGAAAGCGGTCGTCATGTGCAGCTTGGTGCCTAGTAGCCGCATGAGCTCCCTCGAGAACGTGGAGGTGAACACGGGGTCTCGGTCTGACACCATGGACTGGGGAACACCGTGGAGCCGAACGATGTCCCTGAAGAATGCCTGCGCCATGGATTCTGCAGTGTAGGGGTGAGCCAATGGAATGAAGTGGCAATATTTGCTGAAGCGGTCCACCACCGTGAGGATGACGGACTTCCCGCCCACACGCGGAAGGGCCTCCACGAAATCCAGGCCGATGTCCGCCCAGACCGTCGTCGGCACCGGCAGAGGAAGGAGCAAGCCGGCGGGGTGGAGGTGCTCGGACTTGAACCGCTGGCACGTGTCACAGGCGCGGACGAAGTCCTGGACGATGCGGCGCATGTCGGGGAAGTGGAAGTCGCGGCGTAGGTGCTGCAGGGTGCGTTGGACACCCTCATGGCCGTCCCCATGGACAGCGGCCACAATCTCCTGGAGCAGCGGCGACGAGGGCGGGATGTAGAGCCTGGAGTCGAACGTGACCATGCCGTCGCAGAGGCCCCACGGCGCCTTCCGGGTGCCGTTCACAATCATGTCGCGGGAGGCGACGAGGGCCGGGTCCGTGGTCTGAGCGTGACGAAGGCGGTCGATGAAGTCGAAGCGGGGCGCTGACACGGCCAGCACGGCCCCGTCCTCCGTATCGCGGCGTGACAGAGCGTCAGCCACGGTGTTGGCGGCGCCCGGCTTGTACTCCACCGAGAAATCGAAGCCGAGGAGCTTGCCCACCCAGTGGTGCTGTGGGATGGTGGCCAGGCGCTGGTCGAGGAGGTACTTGAGGCTGTAGTGGTCGGTGCGCACCACGAACCGACGTCCCCACAAGTACGGTCGCCAATGCCGAATGGCGAGAACGAGTCCGATCAACTCCCGCTCATAGGCGGCGAGAGCTCGGTGACGAGGCGCCACAGGCCGGCTGAAGAAGGCCAGTGGATGCTTGTCCTGGAGGAGCACCGCACCAAAACCGTGCGTGGAGGCGTCGCACTCGACGACGAACAGCTTGTCGAAGTCCGGTAAGGCGAGTACCGGCGCAGAGGTGACGGCGTGCTTGAGCGCCTGGAACGCCGCCGTGGCGTCCTCGGTCCAGCGGAAGCCGTCCTTCTTGGTGAGCGCCGTGAGGGGCGCAGCAATGGTGCCGTAGTCGTGGACGAACTTGCGGTAGTAGCCCGCCAACCCCAGGAAGCCGCGGACCGCGCGCGCCGAGCGCGGTTGGGGCCAGTCCATGACCGCCTGGACCTTGGTCGAGTCCATGGCGACGCCCGCCGCGCTGATGATGTGGCCGAGGTAGGAGATCAAAGCGACGCCGAACGCGCACTTAGAGCGCTTGACGAAGAGGCGGTGCTGGCGGAGCGCGAGGAAGACGGCCCGGAGGTGACGCAGGTGGTCTGCCCATGTCGAGCTGTAGATGAGTATGTCATCAAAAAACACAAGGACAAACCGGCGGAGGAAGACGCGCAGGATGTCGTTCATCAGAGCTTGGAACGTAGCTGGGGCGTTGCACAGCCCGAAAGGCATGACGAGGAACTCATAGAGTCCATCATGCGTGCGGAACGCCGTCTTGGCGATGTCGGCTGGGCTCATGCGGACCTGGTGGTAGCCCGAGCGCAGATCCAGCTTGGTGAAGAACTTGGCGCCGTGCAGCTCGTCCAGGAGCTCGTCCACCACCGGAATAGGGTACGCATCCTTGATGGTGATGGCGTTTAGGGCCCTGTAGTCGACGCAGAAACGCCACGACTCGTCGGCCTTCTTGACGAGGAGGACCGGGGACGAGAACGCCGACGTACTCCGGCGGATGAGGCCCTGCTCCATCATGGCGGTGCATTGACGTTCGAGCTCGTCTTTGTGCGCCACCGGGTAGCGGTAGGGGGCGCACGGCCACCGGCGGGGCACCCGGCAGGAGATGGATGGCGTGGTCATGGCCACGCGGCGGCGGCAGTCCGCGGGGCTCCGCGAACACATCTGCGAACGAGGCGAGGACGTGTCACACCCGATTTTAAGGACAAAATCGAATGCATCGCATATGTGTGCCAGGATCCGTTCATCACACATATGTTGACGTCATCAGTGAATATATCAAAAGACAATGTTCAAAAGCGTACAAAAGAGAGTACATAACTTTATTACACTCATCGATAAATAGACACGAAGGTCTTAAACGTTCATCGACATCCTAAACGATAAAACAGCTCCTTGACTTCATCCACAGGCACTTGACTGGTTGACGCGCCTAGAACTCATCAAAGTCGCTGAAGTACTCCACATCATTGTTATCTTCTGAACAGCAGTTGTTTAGCAAGGGTGAGTACACTTATGGTTGGTACTCAACAAGTGGGGGAAAATGCAAGGCCATCAAAGGGGGTTCAGGCTCATGCGGTTAGCACTTTTAGTTGTCCAAGTTTTATTAGCAAGCACCTAATTACTAGATGTAAGTTTATACCATCCCAAAATTAAGCAGGATAACCCAAAATTATTCCACCAAAAACCAAGAACCACAAGTTAAGATCAAGTTAAAGTTCAATTATCATGTGAGGGTCCAAGCCGCCCTTAACCGTGGGCACGGCTGATATATCAGTTTTACACTCTGCAGAGGTTGTACACTTTACCCACAGCTCGTGTTCCCCTTGTCGCCCGGGTTTGCAAGGCCCTTAAACACTTCCTTTGGTGAGTGGCGAGGGTTCACTACGAAGCCTTTACAAAGACCCAAAGTTAAACTAGCAGCCCGCTAGAGTTTCAGCAGCGGTGAGGTCCACAGCCCTCCCAAGAGAGGACGTACCTTAGCAAAGACTACTCCTACAAAAGGACCGAGCTATGACCCCTCACCGGCCCCCTCCTTGCCCTTACGGTAAGACCACTAGCCAACCCCAAGTCTAATTAATTAGCTAAGTCAGAGCCATGTGAAACTGTGGTTGCACTGTTTTCTTGGGTGGTTCTCCATGTTCCAATTAATCATGATGATCTTGTAAATTAAGCAAGAATATAACAACATAATTAAATCATGATTAACATTGCATAAAAGGTAACAGAACCATCCCAAGTTTAAGCAAGCTAAGCATTTCTACCCATGATATAACCAGGTGATTCAAGGTTCAAGGTAAAAAGATCTAGTCATGTCCTAATAGGATAACCCGTCAAAATTAATGCATAACAGTAAAGTAAAAGTGAATTTCATGAATGTAAATGGGACAAAAAGAATGTTCATGAAGAGGGAGGCCACTTGCCTTCCTCAACAAACTGCTGTTGGTCCTCTTCAAACAGCTGCTGCTCCTGATCTTCCTCGAACGGCACGTTCTCTACACGATCACACAAGACAATACAACAAAATAAATAAAAACAGCACATCAAACAGTACTAAAAGTACAGAACAAGCACCTTAAACTAAAGAGCATGCAAAGACGATCGCGTGGACACGAAGATCGCCCAAAACGGATTTAAAACGACGAAACTACGCTAGTTACAAGGTTGCAGGGACTTATATGCAATTAAAACTAAAGTCTGCGTACTGTTTTGATAAAAACCGAGGGCACAAACATAAATAAACAAAGATCTCAGGGCTAGCAAGCGATTTGACCAAGGACAGGACGGCGGGCGATATTATTCAAAAGAACAGGGGCCTAAACAGAAGTTGTAAGGGCATATATATGAATACTTTGAACTGTGAGTGGACTGCGGGTTGATTATCGGAAAGTTGAGGGACTCTTTAGCAAAAGTGACACCGACCGGCGGGTTTGACCCCAGTTGACCGGTACGCTCGGGCGATCTGGTCCCTTGATTCACGATCGGACGGCTGAAAACGAAAGGGGGCGCCGGCGACGCAGAACACAGCGGCGCCGCCGTGGCCGCGGCGGGGAGGTCGCCGGAGCATCGCCGTAGGGCGCTCCGGTGCACAAGAACGTGAACAAACGGCACGGGGAGCATCGGTGTGGCATGGCGAGCTCACCTAGGGGGTTTGCAGGGGCTGATTGTGACCGGAGATGCTCGTCGGCGTAAGGAGGCGGCGGCGAGCTTCGGTCGGACGGCGAAAGAGATGTTCCGGCGTCGGTGGCGGCTCCTGGACGTCGGGAAACGGCTCCGGAGCTTCCTGAGAGCGAGCGAACACGATAAAGGGGGTCAAAGAGGGCTCGGACAGGGAGAAACAAAGACGACGGCGTTACTTCACCTCGGCGGCGGTGAAATCGAACTTCGACGAGCAATTAGGCGCACGGGAAAAGGGTTTTGGGGTGTGAAACGCGTGTGTGCGCGAGGAGGGAGCTTCGTCGGGTTTTATAGGGGACCGAGGTGGGGGAAAACACAGAGGGGCTCGGCCGGGGTTTGAAGGCGGGCGGAGCTCTCGGCCATAATGGCATTGAGGGCTCGGGCGCCCGTTGCAGAGGGAGGAAAGAGGGGGAGGTGGCGTCCGGTTGATGGCGCAGTGAAGGGCCTTGACGCGGAGGAGGAAGACGCGGGCGCGCGGAGACGTGGGCGCGGTGATTGCGGGAGCGGCGGCTCGGGCGAGCGCGGCGTCGCGAAGACGAAGAACAGGGCGCCGACAAGCGGGCCCCGGTGGTCAGTGAGAGAAGAGCGGGAGAAGGAAAGAAGGCCGGGTGGGCCGGGAGTTGGGCCATTGTCCGGGCCGGGGGGAAGAAAAAGAGAGGAAGAGGAATACGGGCTGGGCCAAAATGATGAAAGAGGAAGGAGGGAAAGGGAAAAGGATTTGAACATTGTTTGAATTAGATTTGGATGAATTTGATAGGAGTTTGACTTGGGATTTGAATTTGGATAGGATTTTGAGATCACTCAAGCAAACAAAAACAAATGCATGGCATGAAATGCAACAACCACTTATTGTACTAAGATTAATTATTTAATGTTCAAGTAATTAAGGCCACAAATTAAATAAAGGAAAATAAATTTATTAGACCTAAGATCAACCTAAACAAAGTTTCTATAATTTGTTACATGATGGAATTTGGGTGTTACAGGACGGCGTCGAGCAGTGGGCGGTCCGTCGACGGCGCACTGGCGCCCTGTGTGGCCGAGCTAGTCGCGGCCCGTGGTGCGTTGGCGCCTGGTGACGTGGCGACGTGGAGGCCCGGGTCGCGCGGCGGCGCCACGCCGTGCCAGCAGATGTCGCGGCCCTGGTGCTGGAAGGACACGGTACGCGCGGAGAAGTCCCAGGCGAGGCGCCCGAGCGTGGCCATCCACTGCGTACCGAGGACCATGTCGTAGGCGGCGAGGGGCATGACGTAGAGGTCGACGTGGAACGTCATGCCGTGGATGGAGATCGGTGCCCGGCGCAAGACCCCTGGGCAGGACACCTTCTCGCCGTTGGCCACCGTTGCGGTCAGTCGTGGGCGCGGCTGGATGGCCAATCCCGTGCGCCGGGCTGCAGCCTCGCCGATGAAGTTGTGGGTCGACCCTGTGTCGATGAGTGCAACCAGCGAAGCTGCGCCCAGGGTCACCCGGAGGAGCACGGTGTTGCCCAGAGGAACGCCCGCCACGGCGTGGAGAGAAAACACGGGGGTTTCCGTGTCCTGAGCGTCCTCGCCGCCGGCGTCGTCCTCGTCGTCGTCCTCGACGCTGTCCAACAAGAACAACCGTTTGCATACCTTATTGTGGCCACGGCTGTACTTTTCGTCGCAGTTGAAGCACAGCCCAAGCCGGCGCCGCTCATCCTGCTCGGCCTGGTTGAGGCGTTTCACTGGCCGACCCTCGACGGTGGGGATGGGCGCCGCTGGCCTTGGCGCTGGTGGAGCCGGCAAGGCGAGGCGAGGTGGGGGCGCCGGCAGAACGCCACGGGCCGGGGCCCTAGCTGGGGCGGCGGTGTACTGCTCCATGAGTTCCATCTGGCGGGCGAGGCTCATGGCAGCGGCGAGGGATTGCAGGTTCTGGACCTGCACCTGGATGCTGAGCGGTGGAAGGAGGCCTCCCGTAAACAGCTGCACCCGCTGGGTTTCATCGAGAGTACCGGCGCGGGGAAGTAGGGCTTGGAAGCGATCCTGGTAGTCCTCCACCGTACCCGTGCGGCGGCATGACGCCAACTCGAAGAGGGGAGCCGATCTGAGCGGCGGCCCGAAACGGAGATTAAGGAGCTCTTTGAAACGAGGCCACGGCGGCGTCCCCTCGTCCGCCTGGATCTGCATGTACCACAGCTGCGCCCCGTCCTCGAGGTTGTACGAAGCCATCCACACTCGCTCCTCCGGCATGATCCGCTGTTGAAGGAAGAACGACTCGCATCGATTGATGAAAACGAGCGGGTCGGACTTGCCGTCATACCGAGGGAACTCTGGCCGCCAGTGCTTGGGCGGGCGGTCCTGGTGGTGCTCGCCAGTCCCGTCTTGGCGCCCGAGGAAGACGACTTGTCGGCGGTGAGGGAGGCGATGGCCTTGGCGTTGGCCTCGACCGTGGCCTGCAGCTTCTTGATGGCGTCGGTCAGGGACTTGATCTCATTGTCGTCGCCCATGGTTGCTGCGGAAGATGGTGGCGGATCAGCTGGGGTGGCGGCGGCTGGTGGTGAAGTGGATTGGGAAGGTGAGGATCGTCGGGATCGTGATACCAGGTTGTCAAGGGCGTCGAATCCCCGGACAGCTGGGCCTCGGCTACGTAGCTCGTAGCCTCGATCCGTCTTCTCCGGCGAGGTTTTCTCCTCCGCCGCAGGCTTAGGTTTAGCAGGGGAGAGGGAGATAGGTTTAGGGATAATTCTTAGCTTGCCAATCCAATGTCTCACGGTTACAATATATGGCCTGAGGCCCAAACTGATTGGAGCCGATTGCTCCTAAAACTAGGGAATAAAAGTAGTAACTAATCAAGTTAATCTTGGAAACAATCTTAGCCACTGGGTGGCTCAACGTGGACCTCCTGCGCCTGATCAGCACGCGCTTGGGCGCGGCGCACGTCCCTGGCCCGGCGGCGCCTGCTGTAGGTCAGGCCCCACATGACAGTAGTGATGAAGGTGACATCTAGTGTCTCGATAGGACTTTTTATTTATGATGAAAATGTTCCAGCTTCAGACAACTTCATAGCATTAGTCCACAATCATTACAAGCACTCATAAAGTTTAAAACACACATATTAGTTTAATAGTACTACTGTCCTATAAGTAAAACAAATGGCTATCCATGGGAACCAAATAACTTCATGGTTCTTGACGCTAAACAGTGACATGTCTCCTTTTTGTCATCAGTGCACTGCAACAAAACCTGAAATCGAAGCCAATGCATCCCTCTGAATAGAACTTGCTTTTGCAAAAGGGCAACGTATCAGGTGCAAACCAACCTCCCCGTGCAAACTATGCAAACCTCAATCTGGACCACATGATCTTGATCCAAGGGGGCACGTAGAGAGAGGTGGGAGGGGGATTTGCAAAAGTGATCTTGCTGTGATTAATGGTGGGCGGTGATTTTGCAAATCCCCCCTCCCACCTCTCTCTACGCGCTCCCTTGGATCAAGATCATGTGGTTCAGATTGAGGTTTGCATAGTTTGCACGGGAAGGTTGGTTTGCACCTGATACGTTGCCAAAACTTGCAAAAGAGCCAATGTGATTCATGTTGCCCAGCATAGAGAAGAGCTGAAGAGGCCCCTAACATTAATTAAATAAAATTGTGCTTATGTCTCTCAGAGTCTAAACCAACCATTAAACAAGCATTCAAAGACAAATGGCTTGATATGACTTGCAGAGAGAGGATTCAGAGAAACTCTTGGGAAGCTAATTAATATTTTTAGCAATCTAGCATTTAACAAGGGTACCTATATATATCCCTGCCTATTCTCTGAACTTAGGCATTCTTTTTATTTGGGGGTACAATTACAATACAATGTGCACTTACAATCCAATAAAATGGGAAGCAGCGATGAAGAAGCAAGTGACTAGAGCCAGCAGCACGAGCACTCTGCATCTCTGAAAACGAAAACCACAGTTGCTGTGTCCAATGCATGCATATTCATCCATGGATGCACTGTAAGCATGGTAGGCATTCAGGATTGTCTTAAAAAGCCAATAAAATGGGACGCAGCAATGACGAAGCAAACAACTAGAGCGAGCAGCATGAGAAGTCTGCAATCTGCATCTCTGAAATCGAAAACCACAGCTGCAGTGTCCAATGCATGCTTGTGCTTCCTGGTAAGCACATGGCCCATAAGCATGGTAGGCATTCAGGATCGTCTCGAACATTTCTGCTTGTTCCAAAGGTTGATTCCTGAAACTTGCGTTGCGTGGCGAGGGGATCCCCCATCTACCTCGAAGGAGGATTCAGGCGACACGGAGGACCACGGCTGTGGCTGACAGTGACAACCCAGAACATGGTCGTGGCTGCGTGTGTGGCAAAACAACAACAACTCCGGAAAAGTATTCTTCATCAGTCTCATGCCTAGTTAATTGAGACACATCGTCTATATCTTATAGGTGACGCGCCTAATAATTTCTGTATCGCCTAGGTGGTGTCACCTTTTTTATGATTTCTTACATAGTGACGTTAATGGGTGCAATGCATATCTGAATAAGATAAAAATGGGTTCGGGAAATAATAGTAAGTATAGCATTCAGATACACTAAGATAATGAGATGGATGAATGATCACAATGATGAAGCTATAATCTCGTCGTCCCATAGTAGGTGAAGTTAGGAGAGCATTCAGAGAAACTCGTGGGGAAGTAAATATATAGCAGTTTGACATTATCACCAGAGGGTGCCTAAACTGTCCTCTGACGATAATATGAACCTACAAAGGCAATAAAATTATATCCACACTAGAAATGAACAACAAAACAATAGTGGTTGATAGATGGTTCCTCGTACGAACCTTGCCAATTGTCTAACTCTCATAGATCCGAAGTAGGCATGGTAGGCATTGAGGACAGTCGTAACCATATCCTCTTGAAATGGTACACATCCAAAGCTAGGTTGAGTCCAGCACACTGCTTTGTAAGCTGGGAGGAAATGCCATGGTTCTCTAGAAAGATTCGGGCACCAAGGAACAACCCCAACACCTTGGGCGTGGACCGTAGATCACACAACCATGGCCAAGAGGAAGGATCACTCCCAGCCCTGTGCACATGCTTCTGTAGGCTCGCTGAACCCGTCGCGCTTCAGTAACCACAACCGACAGAGTGTTGGACTACCAGGAGGCCTTTCTCAGCATGCTATTCGCAACCGACATGAAGTTTTCTATTTTGTGATGGAGTAAAATCGAATTGAGATACTGGTGACTGGAGAATATGTAATTTTCCATTCCTTTTTTTCTTGTATAAACATGGATGCAATGCCAATCTACGAGTTACCATTCCTTGCAACATGGTGCAGCTTCAGTAGTTTGTGTGAAAAGAAGGCAATACATTTGTTCAGTCTTCTCGTAAGTTTCAGTGGTTAAGATGAAAATCCAAAATAAATGTTCATCTGATATTGAGAGGGTTCTCTTCACAATAACTGAGTAAACAATTCCGTATGCGTTTTTTCATGTTGCGCTGAAAATAAGATGATCGAGTAGCAAATACACATGGACATGTTTTCTGAATAAAAGCATTGGACATGTGAATTGCAGCGCACTTGAGAAACTTGGCTATAAAAATATTGGGCTCCTTGGAGAAGAGGTGTGGTGAAGTTCAACATATGAATGGAAAGTGTCAACTAACAAGGAAGTATATGGCTTAGCTGCTTTTAGGACTGAAGCACAGCAACAAGCAACAATCTGACCCATAAAGCTTTCCATTCATTGAATAGAAATTGGAGGCATGAGGAATACTTATCCAAGTATATATATGGTTGGCTTGTTGCTGTGCTTCCTTCGAGCCACTTTTGTCAGGTTCCTTTCCACACTCTTCACTCCACGACCCCATGCTTTCTCCGCCCCGTGTCTATCTTCGCACTCATAAAACTAAAACTGCATGGATGGATGAATTAATTCAAGAATACATCGCATCAAGCTGATTAACTTCCACTGAGATCCTTCACGTGCTTTTTTTTTATCTTGTGAACGAATTAACATTCCACTAGCAACACCACATGATAAGACAATAATTATCTTGATATACCACTGAAAATATTTGTTCACAATATATTTGCTAGTATATGTATATATATCAGATATTTGTTGAGCTACAAAAATCAGGAACCACCAGGAACCCATATTTTAAGGAATAATTTTGAAGGTTAACATCAACAATGAGACCATTAGTTGAGGCCACTAGAATTTTGTACCAGCAACAAAATTGGCCAATAGAAATATATAAATAAAATGGTAAGTGAACTGTAAGTAAACAAAAAATCACGTCACTCAGCACGGTAGGGTAAATACTGTTTTCATAGATATTCATAGGCTCCATTTGTTTTGGCTTGAAGTTTTGTTTGGTTTCCAGTTCAACACTTTACATGCTTTGAGTTGAAGAAAAAATATTTCCATTCCAGGGTTGCCTCTAACATGTCACGTTCAATTAACAACACATTCATGCATGTAAGTTGCGGCATGAAAGTCCTAGTGGCGATGTAAAGCTCAATCTTTCGTTTGTTCCGTTTCTCGTATAGCCGCATTTGTTAAGTATTCTCGAAACATTCAGTGTATGGTTTGGAAACCTAAAAGAAATGTTCATCTATTATTGAGAAGGTTCACTGTACAATAACTGAGAATTTTTTTCCATCTCCTTGTATTCATGTGGGTGCTGTAAATAGGAGAGTACCAAATACATGTGGACAAGTTTGATGTGATGAATGCATTGAAAATGTAAATTGCAGACACACTTGAGAAGCTTGGCTATATATAACAGGGCTCCCTAGATAGAACAGGTGTGGAACAGTTCAAGAAATGAATTGAAGGAAGCAACAAGCATAAAAGCTTTCCAATTATCGAATAGAAATTTGAGGCATGAGGAATCATACGTATCCAAGTGAGTGATGGTGTCTCAGACATCAGTGATCGATCACTGGAAAGGAGATATCTCCTTGTTTGTGATGATGTGCTACTTTTAGTAGAACTTTCCTGTTCTAAGCCAGCCATATCATCCTGTGTTCTTGGACTTGAAATGGGATTTGTTGCCAACAATCCCAGAAGCACTGCAGCAGTGGAGGGTGTACGTTCAAGTCTTCATGAGGCTTCAGTTGAGTACCATATTGCCACTGGGTGCTGTACTCTGCTGTACTACATCTAGCGGCGCGGTGTCCACACAGCAGCATCAAGGGTAACTACACCATCCACCATGTCCTCGAGGCCAATGGGATTGCCTTATATATATGTGCGCAACTGCAACTTCTTCACAAGATGACGCTCAGCCTTCTCTTCTCCCCTGGTGAAAAATGAATGGATGTGTTCATAAACCATAGTACAGTTGCTCGTTGAATTGAATTGACCCGGTGTTTCAAGTTTTCTTAATTTAGATGGGTTCAAACCAAACCAACCCAGCAATAATAGTTGTTCACAGATCATCAAAACCAAACCAATTCAGTAGACTGATCATATTACCAATAAGGGTAGACTGATACCTTAAAATGTTCTTTTTTTTTTGAGATCACCTTAAAGTGGTCTCGATAGCAAAAGTCAAAACTCATCAAGAATGCAACAAACATCTTGTGATTAATCTTTTTTGAAAGTTATTTGATATATGCATTATTTGATATTGTGCATGCACTCGCGTGGAAGAGGCGACATATGTCAAACTAAGGGTTCTATTAAGCATATATCAAACACATATAGAAGCAAGTATGATGCAAAGTAAAAAAACAAATTCTATAAATATGGATGAAAATTTGGGAACTAAGATCTATCACAACAGGATAAAGATAAGTACGTATCTATGCAAGTATTATGTTATAATATTAACAAATCAGAAGAAGCAACATGAATTTGTAACATCTAAAAATTATATCAGTTAAAATTATTAGACTGTTTGGGAGCACAGGTTGATGGACTGGTGCATATAAATATTAGAGTTGGATGCTCGTAAATCTCTGATTGTACATAGAAAAATATTTCACTCTGTAATAGAGCTCATCTCATTCAACAAATGACATTTCCTTAGGCATGTTAGGCATCAGGAACAGTTCCAGGATTCTTCACTGTTTTCCGTTGGTAGTGGGCCTCTACCTACAGTTCACACCCAGCACAGCAACGTGCACTGATTGGGAGCATCACGTTTGGTCTGCCATATCTGGAGGTCTTCTTGTCGTCTCAGTCTCAGGGCTACAGCTTGCAGTAGGTGGTGAATGGAGAGCATTATTGAGAGTAACTCGTGGCAAACTGAATTTATATTTTCTAGTGATCTGACATTAAATTTGGTTTATCCAAGTGTACTATCTGGTCTTTTTCATTTTTTGTTTGGGGGGTACGATGCGCACTACTTAGACCAATAAAAAGTGATCCAGAATTGAGGAATCAAATGACTAGAGAGCAGTCTGTATCTCTGAAAACAAAACAACTGTTCTAGTGGCCAATGCTTATGCTATTCCTCATATGCACATCGCCCATGAGCATGGTAGGCAATCAGGATATTCCTAACCATTTGTGCTTGTTAGCTTAAACCCATCCATGGCGTGTTCCCTGGTGTGTGTGTGTGTGTGTGTGTCCAGTGTGCATGTTCGAGTCCGTAGGTTAGGGTTCGCGGGTGCGTGCTCGTGAACGTGTGTGTGTGTGCCGCGCCATGGACGTGCTCTGGACGTGCACGGCGAGGCGGAGTCGCAGGGTGTTCGCGACGCGTTCAGTGGGGAGGATCGCGCGTGGGAGGCTGTCTCCGGCGTGATCGTGTCAGGTGGATGGAGCGTGGTGTGAGTGGTGTGCGTGGCGCGGACCTTGCGGAGGAAGCCGCCATGAACGTGTCGAGCAGCGGCTCGGGTTCGTGGGCGCGCGCGTTCCGCGGGTCATGGCGCAACGGCCGGCGATGGGGGCGTGCTCCACGGTCGTTAAGTAGCCCCTGTACTCCCCGGTTCTCTTTTGCGCGTTGAATAGCCAAGATACAGGAGCAGCTCGGCTCCGCGGCGTTTCCCGCCGGAAAACCACTGTTCATCTTCAACCTCGGGCTCCCGGCGAGTGCGTGAGCTAGAGCGAGAGAGAGTCGGAGAGAGCAGCCGGAACACGCGTTCCTGGGCGTGTCCAACAAGTGGTATCAAGAGCTAGGCGATGACGAAGATCGGGGAGGCGCCGAGCGGGGTGAAGCCCGATGGCGCGAGCTCGAGCGCGGCGGGCGCGTTCGTTCCCAGCTCCGGCGCGGTGGAGCTGCCGCTGCTGACCAAGGGGAATTACCAGGAGTGGGCCTTGGTCATGCAAGTGTCACTGGAGGCGCTGGAGCTGTGGGACGCGGTGGAGGCGCCGAGCAAGGATCGGGCAAGAGATCGCCGGGCGTTGGCGGCGATTCTCCGCGGCGTTCCGTCGGAGATGAAGGCCGGGCTCGCCGTGAAGAAGACGGCGAAGGAGGCCTGGGACTCCGTGAAGAGCATGCGGGGCGGCGACGATCGGGTGAAGGCCTCGCACGTGCAGCGCTTGATGAAGGAATTTGAGAACCTCTGCTTCAACGACGGCGAGCTTGTGGCCGACTTCGCCGTGCGCGTCAATCGACTGACGGCGCGGTTGGGGGACCTCGGCGAGGAGCTGGCGGCGCCGCGGGTGGTCAAGAAGGTTCTGCGCGTCGTTCCCAAGCGGCTCAGGCAGGTGGGGGTTGCGATCGAGATGCTGGCGGACCTCGACGCGATGACGCTGGACGAGCTCGTCGGCCGGCTGCAGATCGCGGAGGAGGCGGATGCCGAGGATCGGCCGGTGGCCAATGCGGGGGGCCCTGAGCAGCTGATGCTCACTGAGGCCCAGTGGGAAGCCAAGCGGCGTCAGCGCGGCAAGGAGCAGGCGCTCGGCGGCGGTGGTGCGAGGCGTGGTGCAGGCGATCGCGGTGGTGGCCATGGTGGTGATCGTGAGGACGACGACGATGGGAGGTCGAGCACCAGCTCGGAGCGGAGGAGTCGCTACCGAGGACGGTGCTTCGAGTGCGGACGCCGCGGACACATGGCGAGAGACTGCACCAAGAGGAAGACTGACAGGGCGCTGCTCGCCGGCGTCGAGGAGGAGGCGACGCTCCTGTGAAGGTCAAGGTCGCCATGGCAGGGTTTAGGGGGAGATTGTTAGCTTAAACCCATCCATGGCGTGTTCCCTGGTGTGTGTGTGTGTCCAGTGTGCATGTTCGAGTCCGTAGGTTAGGGTTCGCGGGTGCGTGCTCGTGAACGTGTGTGTGTGTGCCGCGCCATGGACGTGCTCTGGACGTGCACGGCGAGGCGGAGTCGCAGGGTGTTCGCGACGCGTTCAGTGGGGAGGATCGCGCGTGGGAGGCTGTCTCCGGCGTGATCGTGTCAGGTGGATGGAGCGTGGTGTGAGTGGTGTGCGTGGCGCGGACCTTGCGGAGGAAGCCGCCATGAACGTGTCGAGCAGCGGCTCGGGTTCGTGGGCGCGCGCGTTCCGCGGGTCATGGCGCAACGGCCGGCGATGGGGGCGTGCTCCACGGTCGTTAAGTAGCCCCTGTACTCCCCGGTTCTCTTTTGCGCGTTGAATAGCCAAGATACAGGAGCAGCTCGGCTCCGCGGCGTTTCCCGCCGGAAAACCACTGTTCATCTTCAACCTCGGGCTCCCGGCGAGTGCGTGAGCTAGAGCGAGAGAGAGTCGGAGAGAGCAGCCGGAACACGCGTTCCTGGGCGTGTCCAACAGTGCTTGTTATTATTCAAGTCTAAAGTTTGATTCCTGCAAGGAAGAATATGCCGTCGACCCCGAAGGAGGATTCAGGTGACAAGAAGGGCCAACGCGATGGCCACGACCGACAACTCAGTGCACTGTGGCCTGGACAAACGACCACTGTCAAATGGTCGATCGGTTAGAGGTACAGCTTATTCAGCAACAATTGCGATTGGTGCATTACCACACTGGCCTTCCTCATTTTATTGCTCAAGATCGGTGTAGCCGTCACCGAGCTAGTAGCTAGATGATCTGGGAGCTTTAAACATGTATAATGGTTGGGGAAGGAGGAGAAGCTAAGTAACAAAGAAGATGCTGTGCCTTGTTCAATTTGTTTGATTTGTTCCCTTCCTGTGTTGGATATATTCCCGTGCGCAAGTGTGAAATTTGTATCTTTGACCATGCATTCTAGTGGCCTGTTACTACTACTTCTACATTCTTTACTTGTTTTTGCTAGTCCAGACTAGATGTTGCTATGATTTCTGTTGTTATGTGAAGTTCAGTTTGTTTTTCTGTCAAGAGTTTAACTCAAGGCAAATCTTCAAACTATTGCACTTCTGCAACAGTTCTTGTAAACTGTCACTGGTGGACGGGCAGGTTGAGGCCCATCTCTGGCATAAGCATTGCCTCATCACCTCGCTGCGGAGCGTAAGGCAGGCAACGTTGTGCTAGCTGCTGCATCCCTCGTTGGAAATCGTCGGAGCATAGGAAGTTCAAGGGCGCAGATTAGATAAATTGATTAAGCCTGTATATGTCTTCAATGGATTAAGCTTGTGTATTTGTAATTGTCATGTATATAAAGTAAAACAAGTGCGCATTTTATGTCCTCTTTTTCTTTCTTTTTGTTTATTGTCAATTATGTACATTTGCAACCCAATTGTAAAAGGAAGGTAAAACATACACGGGTGACTATTATGAAACTAGTAATTAAATTTTACATACTTTTAAGAAAACAAAGAGAATGTACTGGGCTGGTAGATGGTACACAAAGCTAGGTGGATATATCAATTGCCATTTTTACAGACATAGCCCCACCAAGTTAAATGCACAATGAAGATTCTTCAGGAAGGAATTAGATGCATGTATTAACTGTTTAATGGAACTGAGAAACACACAATATGCAATTTACAGTTCAGGGCCCCCAATACTTACATATATATACACATATTGTTTGAAAAAGGGCTTTGTTCAAGTTTTCATTCACGTCTGATGCTTTACCTCCCACAATGTCTAGCATTGTTCAAATGCACTACATGCTATAAGAATGGTAGACATCAGGAATAGCAGTAGCAAGTATTATCCTCATTCTAGCCTTCACATACTGATGATTGTTACCGGAGTCAATGGTGGAGTTCCAGCTCACTTGTTTGGATCCAAAGATGAAACAAGTTGTTGAATACTTCACTGATACTTGGTGGTACTTCTCAATGATGTTGCGTTACATTAGCCACCTGATTCGTGGCTGTACCTGCACGCGTGCGCCAGATGAGTATATAGCAGGGACCAGTGAGCAGCTCTGCATGATCTGGTCGATCTGGCTGTAGCAATACCTATGAGTACATAGCAGGACGAAATTTTAACAGTTCATTAGTGAAAATTGTTTTAGACTGTCATTGAGCTGCTCTCTTCATTGCCCATGAGTTTACACAGCAGGACGAAAATTGTTTTTGGTGATATTACTATTTCATTAATTTTTTTATTTCTCTTTGGTAGATATGCTTAGTCCTTGCGTTTCGTGGACAAAGAGTACATGGAAATGATCAGTCACAGTTAATGTGAATAATAGTTGTCAGTAATGTGGTATTAGAGAAACGTGATAGAACTTTCAGCATAAATCATCAATTGCCTGCATCATGAATTTGTGTACTTTTTCGACTCAGATTCATTCAGCACAAAACCATAATATCAGCCACACATGCAAATAGTCTGCAATTAATGTGCAACTGCTGGATGCTTTCACCCATCCACAAGTCAAAGGGACAAATGCTATACCATAACATCGTAGTATTTTCCATGTTTGGGCACATGCAAAATCAAATGAGCTGATCATTTTCCAGAAAATTAATTAGACATGTGACAACCCCTCCTGTTTTCTGATGAGTTACTCCAATGTTTTTTTCTCTCTTTTCAGTCACATGCTACAAGTTGATGCTTTGTTCAAATTTTCATTCACGTCTGATGCTTTATCTCCCACAATGTCTAACATTGTTCAAATGCACTAAATGCTATAAGAAAGGTAGAGATCAGGAATAACAGTAGCAAGTACTATCCTTATTCTTCCGTTCAAAAAAAAAGTATTACCCTTATTCTAGCCTTCACATACTGATGATTGTTATAGGAGTCATTGGTCACTACTACACAAATGACCTTTGGTTCGGTACCTTTAGTCGCGACCACATTTGGCACCGGGACTAATGGGTGCATTAGTCCCAGGTCCAACGGCCGGGGCGAGGGGAGGGCATTTAGTCCCGGTTGGAGCCACCAGCTGGGACTAAATGGAGTCCCAGCTGGTGGCTCCAGCTGGGACTAAAGGGTGGCGCGACCTTTAGTCTCGGGCAGTTCCACTGAACAACCTTCCCTCTATCCGACACGTTCTTGCATCTGCGAGACGATAAGAGGAAGTCAATATCAATGAAAGCCCAGAAAAACTAGTGCTTCGCGGACAAGAGATTAATTACAGCCTTTGCAGCCACACACAGCCAATTTTTACAGATATTTCAGCCTGCAAGCTGATTTAAACAGTAAGAAAAGGAATGCCAAAATGATGTGAAGAAGGCGTCATCTTCTAGAGAGCTAAAGGACAAAACAAAGTGATTTTTCATAGTAGGAATTTTACCATTGCATCTCTTGAAGAATCCCGGCCACATAAATCCAAGTGAAAAGGAGACAGAAAAACAAATGTGTGAACTATAGAAATTCCATAATAATAAATCTATCAAGGCATTTAATTTTTGCTAAAATAAAAAACAATCGTAACAGAATGTGTCATGCTCATCAATTTGGCCAAGCCAAGGCCTGCTAGGCTGCTATCACATCTGTCGTCGTAGAAACCACAATTACCTCCACGATATCATCCTAGTGCCACCAGGAAGCCCATCCTACGTGCTGGTTATTATGACTTACAACTGCGTGATGTCAGCATATGCCTAATTCTCGTTTTTTTCACTCTCTTGTAAAATGCACAGGATAAATTGAAAATCCAGAGAAAATGCTCACCAAGTATTTGATAGGATTTATTTTTGTAATGGTAGCACGTACGTTTTCCTCTGCAAGAATTCATATGGGAGCCATAAACAATATATTTTAGGTACACAGAACAGCATCCGGGCAACCTTTATATCCCATCGCCATGTACAAAAGATGATGTGTAATTTACTAATTTGGTAGCTCAGCCTGAACAGGAATGCCAAATGCCAATATAAGGATGGCCATAGCTAAGCTCTGAAGATATTTGCTTAGCTTCTTATGTATGGCATGGAAGGTGTCGGGAGCATGAGTGATACTAATCTAACAGATGGAAGGTGTCGCGAGGATGAGTGATACTAATCTAAAATATGGAAGGTGGAAGCATGAGTCATACTAGTCTAAAGTTTCATTCCTAGCTAAGGTTGGGGCCTTGTTTCCATGAACAAAACACCACCAATGGTGCCTGTCAACTTCAACTGTGACTGATGGATGAGCCATTGAGGTTAAAGACTAGGAAATCCAAGGATCTGTCCAATTAATTGTTCAATAAGCAATTGAGCATTGAGGGAGAATTTCAGATGCAGGATAGCAAGAAGAAAGCCATGGTAGGTTAGATTAGGAACTACTCGGCTAGAATGTTCATAGCACCATGGATTTCTAAAAGTGCACAGAGTACCCACTACTATAGAAAGCTTATTTGAGCCGGAACCCATTTTTAGAGCCGGTTTTGGGGAGGCGGCTCTGAACAAGCGGATGTGGAAATCAGGTTTCCGGAGCTGGTTCAAAACTGACTCTGAAAATAGATTTTCACAGCCAGTTCATATTTAGAACAGCTCTAAAAATCGATTTTCTGAGCCTATTTGAGTAAATTTAAAAATCATAAAAAATATCAACCAGAAATATAAAAAAGTTTACTCACATGGGAGGCCACCCTCATGGACAGATCAACCTCTCCTACAACAACACAATTTCTCATGACCTTGCATCGCGCGAGCCTTTTCTAGCCACTGCACCACACTATCACATGAGACTAGTAGATCGATGCATTCCTTTTATATTAATCTTTCCAAATATTTATAAACTCCTCCATGGTAATTTGTATACAGTATAGCAAATATAAAAATATTTTCATGTAAATATGTGCAAAAATATTATTTTAAGGTGTGCAATTTTTATATAAATATTCTTTTAATCTTCATGATTTTTTTGTAGTTTCTCACGTGGTGCTTGTTAGTTCATGAAAAAATATCAGAAAAATAAAACAAAAATAAAAAATTAATGCGCACTGTAGTTTAGAGTCGGCCTTGAAAATCCATTTTCTTTGAAACTCAACTCCATTTTGACAACTGGGTCAAGCCACGTCTACTAATTACAAACTGGTTGTGAAATTTTTTTACACAACTTTTTTAAAAACCATCTGTAAAAATGTTGTATTGAAAAACTGATTCTGTAGTAGTGACCTTTAATTTCTGAGAGCGTCTCCTATGGTAATTTCACGCGCTAGTCATAAGCACGTCAATGTCAGTGTTGATGGAGGGTTGGAGACGCACATATATGTGAACTTCTAGCTAGTACATGCTATACCACAAATCCAATGGTGGTATCCAAAAATGCCATCACTTTATGTCTGATCCGCTCCTATTCTTAATTTTCACATCCGTACCGTCGGCAAATTTCTGTTGCATTGACGAGCCTAGCCTTGAAGACCAAATTAGTTCTGTGACTATGAGGGAGGCGAGCACATACGAGATCAGCAAGCCAATCGGAGCTGGGTTATTGCGCAATGGTACAGTACAGGCAAGTAGCAATATGAGTCATACACTCGTACCATCCAATCGCTCGGGTGGCAGAGTTTGCCATTGTGCAAATTCTAAAGGCATCTATTTTTTTCTGAATGAAAAAATCAACCAAAACAGAACGGGTCATGCTCATCAATTTGGTCGAACGCAAGGCCTGCTAACATCAGTCATAGAAACCACAATGATCTCCATGATATAATTCCAAAGCCATCAGGCAGCCCACTTTACATCGTAGTTATGACTTATGAATGCATGATGTCAGCAGATTCCTAATTCTCATTTTTTCACTATCTTGTAAAAGGCACAGGATAAATCGAAGAACTAGAGGAAGTGCTCACCAGGTATTTGATGGGATTTATTTTGTAAATGATAACACGTTTTATTTCCTCTGCAAGTATTCACATGGATGCTATAAATAAATTATTAATATATAATTAATGTACACAGAACAGCATCCGGGCCATCTTTATACTCATCGCCATGTACAAAATATGCGGTGTAATTTGGTAGCTCAGCCTGAACAGGAATGCCGATAGCCAATATAAGGTTGGCCATAGCTAAGCTCTGAATTGCTTCATGAAGCTCAAGAGATAAATGGGAGCAACAAAATATCGGAACCATGCTAACAGTTAGCAGAAAATTCTTTGACTGTAAAATTTAAATGGGAGGCATAAGGAATGGAAGCGAAACATCTGGTCAACATGTATTCGTTCAGTGTTTGCAGCTTGCACTCTAGCAACCGGTCTTGATACATGGAGTGCCCGCACCACCTAGTCATGGTGAATCATGGTGAACAATGTCAGTGTCCTAGCTAGTTCAGGGTGAAGAAATCATTTAAGCAAATGCTTGACATAAAAAGAATATGTTCTCTGTTACGAATAGCACTTGTATTCATAAGAGAGGCACTAGGCCCAAATATATACAGGTATAGAAGTGTGTAAATATACACAAAGACCCCTTATACAATGGGGTAAATCAAGAATACATATACATCTAACACCCCCCCTCAAACTCAGGGTGGATCAAGAACACTGAGTTTGGAGAGATAGAACCTGTGCCTTACTCCGGTCTGTGCCTTTGTAAATAAATCAGCCAACTGAATCTCTGAGGGCACATACCGAGGAGCAACAATACCATCCTGTACCTGTGCTCGTGTATAAAAAGCATCAACACCAACATGTTTACTAAGTTCATGCTTCACCGGATCACGAGCCATACTAATAGCACCCGTACTGTCAGACAAAAGAGGAGTCGGCATAGAAACAGAAACACCAAAATCCTCAAGCAACCACCGTAACCAAGTAACCTCTGCTGTCACAAGAGCCATAGCACGCAACTCAGCCTCTGCACTCGAACGAGAAACTGCTGTCTGCTTCTTAGTTTTCCAAGAAATAAGAGAACCACCAAGAAACACACAAAAGGCAGAAAGAGATTGACGATCAGAAGAATCACTAGCCCAGGTAGCATCACAATATGCCTGTAGCTGTAAAGAGCTAGAGTGAGGAAAGAACAAACGACGAGCCACAGTACCACGAAGATAACGTAGTACACGAAGCAAGTGAGTATAATGAAGCTAGGTGGGAGCCGAAACAAACTGACTCAGGATATGTACAGAATGCGAGATATCAGGATGAGTGACACCAAGATAAACAAGACTCCCCACAATATGACGGTAGCGAGTAGGATTAGAGAGAGGAACACCATCAGTGGCACAAATGTGAACATTAAGCTCCATGGGAGTCTCAACTGTGCGATGATCAGTGAGAGCAGCACGATCAAGAAGATCACGAATATGCTTTTCTTGGGATAGATAGAACCCTTCAGGTGTAGAGAAAATCTCAATCCCAAGAAAGTAACGAAGAGGACCAAGATCAGACATCAGAAATTGCTCACTGAGATGCGCCTTCACAAAAGCTATATATTCAGAATCATCTCCTGTAATGATCATATCATCAACATAAAGAAGGAGAAGAGTCCGACCACGAGCGGAAGTGTGAACAAAAAGCACCGGATCATGATTGCTGGCAGAAAAACCAGCAGCAGTGATCACAGATGCAAAGCGATGAAATCATGCACGGGGAGCCTGCTTCAGACCATAAAGTGAGCGGCGAAGACGACAAACCATACCCTCAGGAACAGGATAACCAGGGGGAGGACGCATATACACCTCCTCATGCAACTCACCATTAAGAAAAGCATTCTTAACATCAAGCTGAGAGATGGACCACTCACGGATAGAAGCCACTGCAAGGAGAGTGCGAACAGTGGTCATATGAGCAACAGGTGCAAAGGTCTCGTCATAGTCACGACCATACTCCTGCTGAAAACCATGAGCCACCAAATGAGCCTTACAGCGCTCAAGAGAACCATCAGAACGAGTCTTAACCTTATAGACCCACTTACAAGTAATAGGACGAGCATGTGCAGGAGGAGAAACAAGATCCCACGTGCCAGTGCGCTCAAGAGCAGCAATCTCCTCGGCCATAGCAAGCTGCCACTCCTGATGAAGAATAGCATCATGATAAGAGGTAGGTTCAGAAAGAACCGTGGTAGAATAGGCAGAAGGAGAGAAAAAATCAGGACGTCGATGAGTAGTACGATCACAACGTCTGAGAAATTGCTCCGGGGAAGAGTCCTCAGGAGAAGATGCGTCAAGTGAAGAAGATGGCACATCCGGAGAGGAAGGTTCATGAGGATAGGAAGACACATCAGGAGATAAAGGCTCATCAGAGGAAGGTGGAACACGGCGAGCATAGAACTGTGTCACTGCTGGCTTCACAAAATAATCGGGTCCCATAGAAGAAGGACCTGAGGAAGTCTCCCGAGGAGAAGGCTCCACAGAAGAAGGTGCCGGTGCTAGGGAAGAAGGCACAAAAGACGAAGGTGCCAGTGGAGGAAGCACCTCCGAAGAAGGTATTGACGGAGGAGGCACCTCATGAGAAGGTACCGACGGAGGAGGCACCTCACGAGTACTAACAACAGAAGCATCAGGCAAAATCAAGAATGAGAGTGGGTCAACTAAAGATGTAGAAGAGGTATCCGAGGAAGGACAAGGATAATAAGGTGTGGGATATGGGTACCCCTGGGCCCACTATCGACCGGATAACCAGTCGGCCTGGTCCCACATCTGACAAGAATGTGGGCCGACCCCAGGCCGACCCCACAAGGATCCTCGGCTTGAAGGACAAGATTGGAGAAGACTTAATCAGCAAGGTAAACGGCGACATCCTCGGATCTCACCCAGAGATCACGGAGATCACAAAGGATATGCTGTAACCGACTTGGATTAGTTTCCTGATTCGAGCCGGACATTAATTAGAAATAACCGACTTGTAAACCCTAGGCCGTCAGCCTATATAAGGCGGCCTAGGTCGACCCCCTCATTCATTCGATTCCTAGCTACCAGATCCCCCATTGTAACCAAGAGCTCGCCGTTGTTCTCCGGAACGCGCCGAGTAAATCAATACAAGACCCCGAGCACAGGACGTAGGGTATTATACCTCCGGGTAGCCCGAACCTGTATAATCCCTGTGTCCCTGTGTTACCTCGAGCTCCCTAGTCCAGCGATCTCCCTTTGCCTACAAATCAACCATCTGGGTACCCCCAGGTGGACTACCGGTCAATAGATCCGACAGTTGGCGCGCCAGGTAGGGGTGATCGCCGGGCAATACAGCTAGCTCGATGGCAGATCGTCGCTCCGTCGTCTTCCCCGACTCCATCAAGGACTGCGCCATGAACTTGGAGGGCATCAGTTTTTTCGCTGAGATCCACTCTGCCACCACCACCGCCTCCACCTCCACCACGACGCCTGACGCCTCCACGCCGACCAGCTCCGCGCTGACCTCGTCGCCGATCGCCTCGTCAGTCATCGCCCCGCTCCAACAGCGGCTCGATGCGATCTCCATCGACGACCAGGCTCCGCGCCTGAACACTCGCCAGAGACTCCCGCCCCCGGCCGAACTCCTTGCCGGGTTGGATCGTGTCCAGGACACCCTGGCCGAGTGCATCACCATGTCGGAGGAGGCCCTGCGCCGACCCCGCAAATCGCTCCCGCTAGGGCTCCGCAGCCCTTCGTCAATCTACTCGGCTCGACTCCGGGAAGATATGTCCCAGATCCAATCTGAGACGCCACCCCAGCCCACCCAGTCTCCGGACTGCGGCGAGTTCCAGGTCGCCACAAGCGTGCTCTTGCCGGCTCCGGCTGACTCGAGCAACGACTCCAGCTACACCACGCCTCCGGGGCGTGAAGTCTTCGTCTCTGAGGATTCAGTTACTCAGGACGAAGATACAGATCTGGCTAGAGATCGCAAACGGGAGCGAAACGCCGCCCGAGCTCGCCGCCGTGCCGAAGAAGCCGCCCTGCCCCCTGCAGCGGCCGAAGACCCTGCAGCGGCTGCAGCGGCCGGGAACCCTGCAGCTGCCGCAGCTGCCGGAGTGGTCCCTCCGGGGGCACCACCAAGACCGCCGCCTCCTCCTCGGGGCCCCCATGGGGTCCGACCCCAGAACCTCGATGGAGCCTTCGCTAGGGTGCCGTTCCGCACGCCCCAGGCTAACGTCGCCACCGCTTTCGTCGAGCTGGGACACATGCCTGACACCCCTGAGGTGCAGCGGGCCTGAGCTCAGTTGGAAGCAGCCCAAGAGCAGATCGAGCGTTCGTATCGTGCTGCCAGATCCTGATCTGGGCGATCGAACTCGACTCGCTCGTCGAGCCATCGCTCTGCTCAAAGCAGATCGGATCGGGGTCACCTTCGTCAGAGGAACCCCCCGCTACCCGCCGTGGAAGAAGAGGTGGCCCAGAACCACCATGAAGACGAAGAAGAGGAGCGGCGTAACCCGCGCAATGCGGATCATCGCCGCGAACGCCACCAGGCGCGGCACGACAGGCGCCAGCGTCATCAACCACCTGAGGATCTCCGTGATCGCATCAGGGACTACGCCCGGGACCTCCGTGCCGACCTCGATGCCCGGCACCAGGAACGTGACGCTGCCGAGCTCGAGCGCCGCGAACGGTATGACCGGGAATACGGCCGACCCGACCGCCAGCCGGTGGGGGAGGCTGGTGACGCTGGAGCTGAAGACGCCGAACGCCGTGTTGTTCATGAGCTTATGGAGCGCGAGCAGTACGACGCACGGTACGGCCACCCGCGGGACGACCGCCGCCACTGGCGCGACGATGTTCGGCCCCGAGCCGACCCAGTTCGATCTCCCCGCCGCGACCACCACAACGAGGAGGTCTATGACGGCTTTGCCGCCTTCACCGCCCGACTCCGCGCCATCCGTTGGCCCGAGTCCTTTAAGCCAGCCCTCGTGGAGAAGTTCGACGGTCGCTCTGACCCCAAGCTCTGGCTCAAGACGTACCATACAGCAGTCAAGGCTGCCCACGGCTCCAACGACCAAGCTGCCGCCTACTTCCCTGTGATGCTAGGCAAAGAAGCACTCCTATGGCTTGAGGGCGTCCCCCGGGACACCATTGACGGCTGGGCAGACCTTTGTCATGCATTCACCAAGAACTATCAAGCAAGCTACACCCGGCCAGGCACCAGATTCGATCTGGATAATGTCAAGCAGAAGAAGGGTGAAAGTCTCCGAGACTACACCGACCGGTTCTTCGATAACCGGAACAAGATCGCCGATGTCCAGGACCGGGACGTCATCGACGCCTTCCGGCGCGGCCTCATTGACACTCAGCTGTTCCGTACGCTCTTCAAAACTAACCTTGTCACGGTCTCTGACCTGATGGAGGTGGTCAACTTGGAGGTTCGGGCG
>CM014272.1:14015110-14060635 GCA_004135705.1 Alloteropsis semialata
AACGTCGGTGACTTGGCCCTACGCCGAGTCATGTCCACCAAGGACAAGCACAAGTTATCAGCCCCCTGGGAGGGTCCCTTCATCATCAAAGAAGTTGTTTCGCAAGGAACATACAGCCTTCAGTGGGCTAATGGGGACCCCGTCCCAAACGTGTGGAACATCGAGCACCTCGTCAAGTTCTACCCGTAGAAATTAAACAAAAGCTATGTATTCCTTGTCCAGTATTAATAAAATTACTTTTGCCTCATGGCTTGCTGTTGTTCTTCAACCCGGCATCCATGCTGATGCTTGGGGACTGGGCCCGACCCAGGTTGTGTCTTCTTCATCACGATATTTGGGGGGGGTACCTGCTTACTCCGACTTCCGAGTCCTTGCCCAACCCTATGTTCCCCCCGGCGACTACTAAGCTAACTCAGCTGGTCCGAGTCCCCAGCTGTGAAACCCTGAGCTCCGTGCTCAACCCGTGTGCCCCCTACACCTAAGCCTCCGCGCTGAGCAGTGTAGCTGGGTAAGCCGTCCTCTCCGTGAGCAGTGGTCAGCGGGTCAAAATAGGGTGCTTAAACGGCACGGGGCAGTGGCCAGTCGAGTGACGCAAAGTCCTAGTCGGCAGGGAAAAGGGTCTAATAAAGCACCCGTGCACACTCATACTTCAAATAAACCAGAATTTTATATACATAAATTCTGCAGAGTTTACATTCATAATTGTTTTACAGGCCAATCTCCGTTGCCATAGTCTCAGCCAGAGGGGTACACTCCTCGACTAACTCGTCGAACTCTTCATCGGCGAGCTCTTCGAGAATACCGTCGGCAATTGGGGCCAGCTCCTGCTCCGGGAAGTGAATTCTGAACAGCGCCAGGATCCGAGCTCCGAAGCCGACACCCGTCTGCTGCATCAACTGAGCCGCACGATTCGGGCCGGCCCTGAGACGCTCCGCCAGCATCGCCGTTGCCGGGCCGGACCCGGCAGGCACCAACGAGTTGGCGTTAACTTCAGCCGCCTGCTTCAGCTCCATCAGCTCCGTCCGAAGCCCTGCAAAGAACTCTGATAAGAACAACGGCTATCAACAAGCTCCAGAAGACTCGGCGAAAGGCACTCACCATGCATGACCTGGTCATGCGCGTCCTTCAGGGCTTGATTGGCCTCCTTCAGGTGCTCGGATTCGGCAGCGAGGCTAAGATTGGCTGCTTTAAGCCCTCGCACCTCCTCCTCGAGCTTATGCTTGGCCCCGGCCAGCTCATCTTCAAGTTTCTTCTTGGCCCCGGCCAACTCGTCGATTCTCTTCTGAAGAGCAGCCTCCTTCTTCCTCGCCCCTGCAAGGAAAGACCCATGAGCACAGGATGCTCGGAGATACATCAGCAAGCAATGTACGAAGGACTCACCTTCCGTGAGAACACTCATGTCGTTCATGAGATCCTCGTTGGTCTTCTGCAGGTCGGCAAGCTCCCGCTCCCTCTGCCTCTAGAATTCCTTGGCAGCCTCCGCCTCACGGATTCTATCCGTGTGGACCCGCGCCAAGGCCCGACGGTCTTCAAGGGCCTGCCGCCTGAAGTCGAGGTCTCTCGCGATCCGTTCCGTGAAACCCTGTCACACAAAACAATTGGCCTCAAGGTCATTGTCCGCGCTACATCCACAACATGGCACTAGGGAGACATACCTGTACAACTCGGGTTAAGACGCCGGCCACGTTTTGCAGCTTCCGGAGCTCGCTCGCTTGGTCGGTGGCGTCAAGCTCCATCCACTGCTCCAGAGTCAAGTTCGGAGCCTGCGGCCCGCCCCCATGCTCGGCCGCGATCGCCTCCGCTTGGGGAAGCACGCGAACGATTGGATCGGCATCCAGATCTTCCTCAAGGAGCTGGTTGTCGTCATCTTCAAGTGGGGGAGGGGGGCTCCTTGGCAGCTCTCCCATCTCCGTGCGACTCTCCGGGGTCCCCTCCCCCAGGGCGACCTCGGACTGCTTGGCCTGCAGGTCCGCCGCCGGGTCACCCGTCCCTGTGACGTGCGGCGGACTCGGTGGGCTCTGCGGCCCCGACATGCCAACTGGCACTTGCTCCGGCACAACCAGGGCCATGCTCGACCCTGACTCCGCCTCTGTGGCGGCAGACCGGACTGGCGGCGCCTTATCACCAGCCCCCGGGCGTGGTAGGGTGCCGACCCCCGATTGGCTCCCGAGCCTGCACTCAACAAACCAACAGATCAAGACTTGTGCATCAAACAATCAGAAACTCAAAGACTACTTACCCGCCCTTGCGCGGACGCTTGAATTGAACGCCCCGCAACACCTGCGGAGACGTCTGGCTCGGCAACAAGGTCACATCCGGCCGCAGCCCTGGCTGGGCAAAGATGCTCCTCTGAGCCCCTGCAGCCTGCTGTGCAGGCCGCTCCGACTCAAGCCCCAATGGAGACCTGTTGGCGCTACCTCCTGCGTCATCCGCAGCCTTCCTCTTCCTCCGCACCTCGGCCTCGGCCCGCGCGGCTTGCCCCAGTCTCAGATCAGACTTGGGAGACTCTTCTCGAGCCACCCTTTGGGCCGGCGTCAGCTTACGCACGACTTGGCGCGACGGCCGCCCCAAGCTGACGCCAAGTATCCGCGTCACCGGATCCTCTTCCGCCCCCTCCCGAGGAGCCGGGATGATGCCGACCTCCTCCTAGTCGACCGGCCCCTCATCAATGACTTGAGGCATTCGGGATGCCTCCTCCACCGACAGCAGCTTCTCCACCCGGACCTCGCCCTCGGGCAAGGGAGCCGGACGATAGTACTTCGCCGCTCGCTCCTGTGAGACAGACAAATAACAACAAGAATCGGTTGTCAGAAATTCAGCAGCTAAGCAGCAGGATACACAACATGCATGAGAATAATGAAGTTACCGGTGGAGGAGGGTTCTTCAAAGAAAATGGCACAGGCGTCCCTTCGTTGTGGATTTGGCCCCGCATGAACCCTGAGATTCTTTCACATATCTCAGGAATAGGAACCGTCCGGGCCTGCTCCCGGGTCGGGTCTCGGCCACCCTGGAATTCATACCCAGGATGCACCCGGTCCTTGATTGGTTGCGTCAATCGCTGAACGAAGGAGATCATCACTGCCACGGCGGACAGCTTCCTCACCTTCGCCTCGGCGATCAACTCCAACAGCTCCTCGGCTTCCTTCAACTCGTCGCCTACGGGAAGTGATCCCCAACAATCCTTCTCCTGGCTGGTGTCCAGTTCGAGCAGGAAGAGTAGGGGGTGGTTCGCAACATAAAACCACTCCTGCCGCCAGTTCTTGTTGGAATCATTCATGTCCAAGATGAAGTATCTCTTGGACATGCCGGCCCTCAGCGTGAACCCGGCTCCCCCAGTGATCCTGGCAGGCCCCTTGCCAGACCCCTCACCATAGGTCTTCATCCGGTACAGGCACCGCCACAGACCAAAATGTGGTGGCACTCCAAGGAATGCTTCGCACAAATGGATGAACACAGAGATTGACAGAATTGAGGTAGGGTTCAAATGACTCATCTCAACTCCGTAGAAGTGTAGCAGGCCGCGGAAGAAGTCACCAGTGGGCAATCCGAACCCACGCTCGAAGAACGGCGCGAAGACGGCCATCTCGGTCTCCGAGCGCTCCCATGGTCGGGCATCGTCGCCGGCGGGTCGCCATTGCAGGATCTCTCGCGGCCCAAGCACACCCCGGCTCTCCATTTCCTGGAGCCGCTCCTCGGTGATGGAGGATTGGCCCCAGGCAGGCTCCTGTGGCGGCACTCCCCCAGGCACGGAGGTTAGCTCCGGGGCCCCCCAGACTGGGCCACGGCCTTCCCCCTCGCGTCCGCCCCGGCGGCGGCCGCCGGTACAGCAGAATCCCCGCCCTCGCGGGCGGCGGCATCCCCCGCGGCCCCAGACTGGCCCGCGGAGGACGCCATCTCCTTCTCCGCGTCAGCATCGCCACCCACAGCGGAAAGGGATGCACCTGTCACCCTCGTCGCCGGCGGCACCTCCTCGCCCGATGCGGACGTGTTCGTCGCCTCCCTTGGGTCCGCCATCTTCGTCACGGGGGCTCAGGGAGGACGCAGGCACGTAGCGGCGGCGGCGGCGCTTGAACTCCGGCGGCGGCGTGTGGATGGCGGGTGAATCGCTCTCACAGCAGCTCTAAGCGGTGGTGGAGGCGCGGGATGTTTCGCGATTTGGAAATGACCGTGGTAAAAGCCGCCGGTGAACAGTTCGATTTATCCCCTTCCGTCGATCCAAATTACCCTAACGGCGCCGCAATTGACGGACGGAATCCGCGGGAGTTCCATTAACCGCGCATCAACGGCTCTCTGCACGCCAACGGCTCTTTCCCAAGGACTCGGCCAGCCCCGACCCTCGGGGACTCGGCGCTCTTGACTCCGGTCAACGGGTCTCCGGACTCGGCCAGCCCCGACCCTCGGGGACTCGGTGCTCTTGACTCCGGTCAACGGGTCTTCGGACTCGGCCAGCCCCGACCCTCGGGGACTCGGCGCTCTTGACTCCGGTCAACGGGTCTCCGGACTCGGCCAGCCCCGACCCTCGGGGACTCGGCGCTCTTGACTCCGGTCAACGGGTCTCCGGACTCGGCCAGCCCCGACCCTCGGGGACTCGGCGCTCTTGACTCTGGTCAACGGGTCTCCGGACTCGGCCAGCCCCGACCCTCGGGGACTCGGCGCTCTTGACTCCGGTCAACGGGTCTCCGGACTCGGCCAGCCCCGACCCTCGGGGACTCGGCGCTCTTGACTCCGGTCAATGGGTCTCCGGACTCAGCCAGCCCCGACCCTCGGGGACTCGGCGCTCTTGACTCCGGTCAATGGGTTTCCGGACTCGGCCAGCCCCGACCCTCGGGGACTCGGCGCTTTTCACTCCGGTTAATGGGTCTCCGGACTCGGTGCCTTGGCACGTCGCCAAGAGGATTTTGTAATTTGTTACTACGGTGCGAACCTACGACGCCTCTCGTGACACCCGGGTCCAATGACACAGATATTGCGTTTATAAGCAATGAAAAGGAGAAAAGATTCAATACAGGGATTACAAATTACAAAGCGAGCCGGTCATAAGCCGGTTACAAAGATCAAACACATAAACCGTCATAATGACAGCCTGGAGCACTTGTCGTTGCCCGAAGTGCTACATCGGCAGGAGCTTGGTCCACATGGGCTCGTCGCAAGCCCTCTTGTAGCACCACTGCAGCCGTGGACGGGACAGCCCCAATAGAGGGTTGATAGCGAATGCCTCCGGGTATCCTTCGCTCTACAAAGCATTTCACCCTGCATGACCCTCATCATATGGGAATGTAGGGGTGAATAGGACAGCATTCAGACGCTGATCAACACCTCAGTATCTTCGCAAGCACTCTTCTAGCACCAAACTACCAAGCCCCCATGATTCTTCCCCGGAGGATGAACCCACCACATAGTCCCCAACATATTCAAGTGAAGTGGTTGCGATGGCTACTTTCTGATAACTACAAGGCCCTGAGCCTCGGGGCCTATTTATAGCCCCGTGCTATATAACCGCATGTGACTCCGGTCGCACTGTTCAGCGCGTGAGTCCAATGCCACGCAGCAGCTCCTCGTGAGCCCCGTGCCATGCAGCAGCTCCTTTCTTCGAGGCGCTCAGTCCGCCCTTACCATCTTTAGCTTCATCCGACCACGGGATCGTCCTGTGCATTCACGTGAATACTATTTTCGTCGTTATTTGGCGAGCTTATCCTTGGGCGGCCTGACTGCCCCGACGTTTGGAGATCATTCTCTTTTGACCATTAGCCCGACTTTTCTAGTCGGCCCAATGCTCGGGGACTACTCCATATGGAGGGCTCCTTGCGTCGCCCTCCATATGCCCCATCAGGATGTGTCACTTTTCCCAAGTGATGCAGCTCCTCGGTGCCCGACTCGGCCACGATTCGGCGCTACATCACTCGAGGCTTCGCCCCGGGTTCGCCCAGGGTCATCCCCGGATGGCCTGCGATTTTCTTTTTTGAGCACCGCCCACCCTTGTGCCGGCCTGCCGACCAAGGCGCTTCAGCCGACCTTGATGGCTTCGCTTCTTCATCAACAGTCCAACACGCGCCTGCACGTTGCTCGGGGACTTGTGGGATATGGGTACCCCTGGGCCCACTATCGACCGGATAACCAGTCGGCCTGGTCCCACATCTGACAAGAATGTGGACCGACCCCAGGCCGACCCCACAAGGATCCTCGGCTTGAAGGACAAGATTGGAGAAGACTTAATCAGCAAGGTAAACGGCGACATCCTCGGATCTCACCAGAGATCACGGAGATCACAAAGGATATGCTGTAACTGGCTTGGATTAGTTTCCTGATTCAAGCCGGACATTAATTAGAAATAACCGACTTGTAAACCCTAGGCCGTCAGCCTATATAAGGCGGCCTAGGTCGACCCTCTCATTCATTCGATTCCTAGCTACCAGATCCCCATTGTAACCAAGAGCTCGCCGTTGTTCTCCGGAACGCGCCGAGTAAATCAATACAAGACCCCGAGCACAGGACGTAGGGTATTATACCTCCGGGTAGCCTGAACCTGTATAATCCCTGTGTCCCTGTGTTACCTCGAGCTCCCTAGTCCAGCGATCTCCCTTTGCCTACAAATCAACCATCTGGGTACCCCCGGGTGGACTGCCGGTCAATAGATCCGACATAAGGATGAGACTCATCAAAAACAACATCACGAGAAATCCGCATCCGACGACCAACAGGATCCCAACAACGATATCCCTTATGCTCAGCACTATAGCCTAGAA
Organism: Alloteropsis semialata; assembly: GCA_004135705.1. Classification (NCBI taxonomy): domain Eukaryota; kingdom Viridiplantae; phylum Streptophyta; class Magnoliopsida; order Poales; family Poaceae; genus Alloteropsis; species Alloteropsis semialata. The sequence goes on from CM014272.1 coordinate 14,021,854, forward strand.
AAACACACTCAACAGACTGCGCGGTCAACTTAGTGCGCTCGCGAGGTGCAAGAAGCACATAGCACACACAACCAAAGAGACGAAGGCTGGAGTAATCAGGCAACTTGCTACATAGACGCTCATAAGGAATCCCACCATGAAGAGCTGAGGAAGGCTGAATATTAATCAAATAGTTGGCCGTAGAGACAGCCTCAGCCCAAAAATGAGGAGGAACACAAGATGCCAACAAAAGAGCACGAGCAGTCTCAAGAAGATGACGATGTTTGCGCTCAGCAACACCATTCTGAGCATGAGCACCAGGACAAGAAAACTGAGCAAGAGTGCCATGTTCAGAGAGAACCTGACGAAGAGCTCCAGAAAGATATTCTCCTGCAGAGTCAGCACGAAAGACACGAATAGAAGTGTCAAAATGAGTGCGGATCATAGCAGTAAAAGTCTTATGGACGGATAAAGCCTCACTACGATGTTTCATAAAGTAAATCCATGTGTGGCGAGAGAAATCATCTATAAAAAGTATATAATATCGATGCCCCCCTGTAGAAACAAAGGGAGCAGGACCCCATACATCTGAATGAACAAGATCAAAAGGACGCTGAGACACAGACTCGCTAGAATGATAGGGAAGTTGTATCTGCTTGCCTAATCGACATCCCTGACACTGATGTAAAGACTCATGACCGGAGACAGACCCTAAAAGACCACGACGAATCATAGTGGACAAGCGAGAGCCACATATATGACCCAAACGATGATGCCACTGAGCGAAGGAGGAGGTGGACGATGCAGCAAAAGCAGAGCCAACAAGACTGGCAGAGGCAGCGGAAGGAAGATGAAGCCAGTCAAGTTCCCAGAGACGCTGGAATCACGGCGCCGAGGGCCAGTACCAACCACCTGACCCGTGCAACGATCCTGAATATAACAAAAATCAGGGTCAAGAATCACACAGCAGGTATGATCAGTAAGCTGACCGGCCGACATAAGCTGCATGGTCAGATCAGGTACACAAGAAACATCAGGGACAAAAAAAGAGTTAGATAAAAGAGTACCCTGCCCTACAACAGGAAGAGGAGATCCATCGGCTGTATGAACGACACAGGAACGAGATGGAGAAATCATGGAAGAAAGACAGGTACGATATGGAGTCATATGAAAAGAAGCACCAGAGTCAAGAATCCATGGACAAGTACCTAGAGTAGAAGAGGATGGCCCCTCAACAGAAGACTGAGAAGCAGCAGCAGAACCTAACAGTGCAGAAGGCTGAGTCACAGAACCAACAGCTCCTGGTGATGGAGAGGCAACGAGGCGACCGAGCAACCTGATGATCTCCCGTGTCTCAGAACCAGCAGAGCTCCTCTGAGATCCTCCAGTCCTAGAACTAGCAGCACGCTGTGAGGACTGACGAGAACGAGCTTGTTCCTTCTTCTTCCTGTAACAATAATCCTCCACATGACCCTCCTTTTTATAATGACCGCACTTAAGAACACTAGTGCGACTCTCAGTCAAAGGCGACGTGGAAGGAGGCACCACAGGAGGACCAGCAACTGTGAATGACGAGGAACGAGCAGCCAACACCGAAGGAGAAGGTAACAGACCAGCTGTACGAAGACGAAGCTCCTCATTACGAACCTCAGCAAGAGCATCCATAAGAGAGACACAAGGGTGACGAGCAATCAGCTGAGCACGAAGCGGCTCAAACTCATCACGAAGTCGAGTCAAGAAGTCATAGGTGCGACGAAGCTCCAGAGCCTGCTTCTGACCCAAGCAAAACTGACAGGTGCTAGGAGACAGCTGAGGGCCAAGAGTGTCAAGCTGACGCCAAATAGTAGAAATTTGACCATAGAAATCATCAACTGTGCCATCACCCTGTCGTACAAGCTGCTCCTGATGTATGGCAGCAAGGTAGGTGGACTGTCCGGAAGGCTCATGGCGCTGACGAAGAAAAGCCCACATCTGATGTGCATAATCAAACTCAACAATATCGGCAGAAAAGCGATCCTCCATGCTAGCAACAAGAATAGAAGCAGCTCGAGCATCCTCATCAATCCAGGCCCTGTATGCAGCATACTGTGACTCATAAGAGGACATACGATCATCATAATCAGCCTGTAACTGCTCCACACTAGCATCATAGGCTGCAACGACCTGGTCGAATGCATCCCTCTCTGCATCAGTAGCTGTCGCAGAAAGAACAGGCTGTACTGGAAGCACGGGCTGTATAGGACACTACGGGAACCCGGCTGTTTGCCGAGTGTCAGATGCACTCGGCAAAGGCCGAAATGCACTCGGCAAACACTTTGCCGAGTGTTACACTCGGCAAACAGCACTCGGTAAACAGTGACTCGGCAAAGAGCTGTTTGCCGAGTGTCTTTTCTCGGGCACTCGGCAAACCCTTTTTCGCGGAAAATTCGCGCGCTACGCGGTCGGCGGGATTCGAACCCGCGACCTCTCTCTCGCGCGTGACCTTCTCTACCACTGCACCACACTCTCATTTGTGACTAGATATTGTTTTGATTCCTACCGTATTATACTAAATTGAGTGTAAATTACTTGTTTGAGGCCCTAAATGATTTCAAATTAAAAACTTGTCAACTACAAAGTTTTATAACTTTTTGAAATCTATAAGTTTTATTTGGTAGTTTCTCCATCCGAGGTCATTTACAAAATTTGAATTTCAAATTTGAGAACATTCACACTTAGTTTTCGTTGACTATATGATTTCAAATGAAAAAGTTGTCAACTACAAAGTTTCATAACTTATTGTGATCTACAACTATTATTTTGACTGTTTTTTCATCCGAGGTCGTTTGAAAAAACTCAAATTTTAAATTTTGAGAACTACAAACGTACTTTTCATTAGCAAAACAAATTCAAATTAAAAAATTTTAAACTACAAAGTTGTATAACTTCTGAAGATCTACAACTTTGATATATGACATTTCTTCATCCGATGTAGTGAGAGTAACATTGTTCATAAATCTTATAGATCTCTCTTATAGTTTCAGGAAACTCTACGAGAGATCTAGATTTTGTGAACAATATTCATATGAATTTGTCGAATGAAGAAATGACTAAACTAAAAGTTCAGCATCTTGAGAAGTTATACAACTTTGTAGTTCAAAACTTTTTAATTTGAATTGATTTACTACTTCAAAATGTGGTTTTAATTATGACTTTGCCGAGTGTCAAAAAAAAACACTCGGCAAAGATATTGTTTGCCGAGTGTTTTTTTTGACACTCGGCAAAGAATATCTTTGCCGAGTGTTTTTTTTACACTCGGCAAACCCTATTTTTGCCGAGTGTTTTTTGAAAAACACTCGGCAAACAAGTTGTTTGCCGAGTGCCCGAAAAAAAACACTCGGCAAACATGAAGACACTCGCAAACTGTAGTAGGAGCAGCAGGACGAGGTGGACAAGGCAACTCTCCAGTAAGAAACTCCCAAAGATGCAGACCACGCATATGAATCCGAAGACGAGGAACCCAGTCACGATAATTGGTGCCATCGAAAAGCACGGGACAGCGAAGAAGGAGAACACCTCCAGATGAAGTCGAATGAGCCATGGCGACGACAAGAGCGCAACAGAGAAGCGGCGCAAGCTGCAGTTTTTTTTTGAGTACCCTACTGAAAGTTTCAGATCAGCAACAGATGAAGTCGCGAGAAGAACTAAACAGAACAGTAGTTCTCTCTCTTTTTTTTTCTTTTTTTTAACTTTTTTTAATATATATATTTTTTTACGAGCTGAACCGAGCCGAGGGACCGAAACAACGGCTCAAATCAGAATCGAGCCGAGACCGCTCGGTCTCCCCACTCGGTGGCGGATCGGCGGGCGAGCGAGACCGCTCGGTCTCCCCACTCGGCAGGCGGATAACAGCTGGATGCGCAGGCGGACGTCGGGACCTCGGGACGCGGACGTCGAGGCGGACGCGGACGGCCAGAGGCGGATGCGCAATCTCCTCGGCAGGCGGACGTCGGGGCGGACGACGGTTGGCTGAGGCAGAGGCGGACAGCGGCCGGAACACCAGAGGGCGCCTGCCCGCAACGCGACAGACAGCGAAAATCCGGCGCGCTGCGGCGACGGGCGGCAGACGAATCGTTGACGTCGTCGGTGGAAGCAGCACCAATAACCAGAGATCGGGCAGCAGAGAGATGGAAACCAGCCAATCACCCTCCAGCCATCCAATCGAAAAACCAATTTGCTCAAGGCAAAGAGTAATCAGCAGAAAAAAAGATTTGGCGGAGGGAAAAAAAGGCATGTGGGCGGCGCAAGTGCAACGCCAATCCTAACCTGGCTGTGATACCATGTTATGAATAGCACTTGTATTCATAAGAGGGGCACTAGGCCCAAATATATACAGGTATAGAAGTGTGTAAATATACACAAAGACCCCTTATACAATGGGGTAAATCAAGAATACGTATACATCTAACATTCTCAAGTTGCAAGTTTGTCACTTGGTAGACGGAATTAGTGTGAGGGAACACAAGATTGATGTTTTTCTTCATATGTAATATAGGATGGATTTTCCACCACATGAAGGAATACAACATCACTTCCATTTTTTAGTCTAGCTATATCGAGAATTCTTTCTTGAAGGAAAACCTCAAGCTACAATATCCAGGTGGAGAGGTGTGTTCATATAGGAGGTCTTTTACGGTACTCCAAATTACTCTATCCTAGTGTCTAAAAAGGACTAGTATAAAAAGATCGTACGGTTGAAATTAATTGTATACTACTAGGGACTTCAACTATAGTATAGTAGTATACTGTGAGTAGTATAGTAGTATATGGGCATTTTAGGAAAAAGTAAGTGGTGTAAATGAAATATTTATATTTTAAAAAAATACTTTGATCCTTGATATATATTTTTACATCTCCAATCTCTAATTTCATTTCCATCCAAGTAAAATTACTAAACTACCTCTTACTCATAAGGATTTATACTATATACCACTCATCGATAGTATGGAGTACCGCAAAAGAGCTCTCATATAGATCCTTTCATACTGTTTTAGATAAAGAAAAAAATTAATTCCCTTGTCACCGTGTGGTTATATTCGTTTTTTCAGTAATACATGGTGTGTGGATTTGATTGAGAAATTTATTTGTGGGTAATTTCTACAATGTGATTTCTTAAATACTCATACTACGCATGAATGTGTGAAATTTCTGTGCCGAACTTTCATCAGTGTTGAGGCTTTTGGTAAGCATTTGTTACATAAATAGTAGATAGGCATTTATCTGGTTGAGAAACGCGGCTATAATAACGGCCCAGAGTAGAGAATGTAGATATGGTGAAGTTCAGTAGATGAGTTGAAGAGCTAAAATTCTCTCTTTTTTCATTATATGGTAGGAATTGGAAGCATCAGAAAACATATCTATCGCACATCCCCGTCACCGTCCATGATCCTTAATTCCACGGCCCCTCGTGAGGCAGTCTGGGAAGATTGCAAGCATCAGGCATGTGAAAAAGCATTAGCATATAGTCATCATGAAAGCATCTGTGGTTGCAAACAAGGCATGAGGCCACAGAGAATATCTCGAGTCGTAAATCTTTTTTTGCATTGCAGCTCTTCTCATTAACTGAAACACGAAGAGAACAATATCATGTGACAAAATTTCCATCCAGAGAAAGTAGGAGCATCTGCTAGCCTAATGGCCGAATTAAGTTGCTTTTAGGTCTTGTTGAGTTTTAGTGCAATTTATGACGCTCTCTAATTTTAATACTTATTACCATTTTCCTCACCTGTAGCAATGCACACAAGTGAAAATGACCCAACAAACTGTAACAAAACTCATGTGTCAATTATGTATTTTTCAAGTTATTTGGCACAGTGCTATAGTAGAAAACTAAAACTAATTTTAACATGCCTTGTGGTAAATACGGCATAATCAGATACACAGGTTACAAGAGAGATTACACAAGGAAAAAAAGAAAAGAAACAGAGGAGTAGAAGACAAGCTATATATGCTAGATTACACATGGAAGAAATTACTCCATTGAACCACCTTTCCTCTATCTGGCACGTTCTTGCATGGTGAGACCATAAAAGGAGGTCATCACTAATTTTCACGACATCGTTTTGAAATTTGGGCGTTCGTTTCATCTTCATGCATGTCTGAATACTTTCGCATTTGTACGCTTCCATATATTCCAAGGAACAGCATCCCGGACACCTTCGTGTATATATCTCATCACCATGTCCAAAAGATGCTGCATAATTTGGTAGCTCAGCCTGAACCTGAACAGTGATGCCGAAGGTCAATATAAGGTTGGCCATAACTAGCGAAGTTAGTAAGGTATCCTGAAGCTCAAGAGAAAAAGGGAACAACGGAATAGTTTGGTTCTTCTTTCAGGACCATGCTAACAGTTTCCAAAGAAGAAAATTCTTTATATGATTGTTAACATATAAATGGGAGGCGTAAGGAATGGAAACGAAATTTCCTTTAGACAAGCATTTGTTGAATGGTTGCAGCTTGCACTCTAGCAGTGGGTCATGATACGTGTAGGGAGTGTCACAATGGTGTCACTGCCATCTGGTCATGTTGAACTATGGTGAATTTGACAATTTAGTGTCCTAGTCCAGGGTGTAGAAGTCATTCAATCAAATGTTTAACGTAAAAATGCATATATTATTCTCAAGTTAATTGCAAGTCTGTCACATGGTAAGCGGACTTAGTGTGAGGGAACACATGACTGATGTTTTTCTTCATATGTGATATGACAGGATTTTGCCAAGACACCAGATTAGACCTGGTTGAGCCACAATAATACTAATAAGCTGGACTTCCACCAGATGAAGGCATAAAAATGTCACCTTTGTTTTCTTTCTAACTACATAGAAAATTCTGTTTTCATCTGGTACAGTTTTTGAAGGAAAACCGCAGTCTGCAGGCTACAACATTCATTCCTACTGTGTTTAGATAAAGATAACATCCATTGTCACCTTGTGGTTATGTTAATATTTCCATGGAGTGGAAGAGATCTGTAAATTTATTCCTAGTTGATTTCAACAATGCGATTTCTTAATTACTCATAGCAGTATGCATAAATGGGGTGAAATTTCGGTGCCAAAGTCTAAGTTTCCTAGATAAAATTTCTTGCACGTGCACATGTTTCACCAGTGTTGAGATGGCTTTGTGTAAGCATTTGATACATAAATAGTAGAGAGGCCCTTATTTGATTGTGAAACATGGCTATAAAAGGGCCCCATGGAGAGAATGTAGATATATAGTGAAGTTCAGTAGATGAGGGGAAGAGCTATTTTTTTTTTTGGTTATAGAATAGGAATGGGCGGCATCAACAATCATATCTATCCTATTGTGTTTCATCTCCTGGGGCTAACATGGAGTGGTTCTTGCTGAAGGTAACCAATGGCTCGCGCAAAAAAATTCCTTAGTTGGTATACGATATCATGGTTGCAGCTTTAAACATAATAGACACTACACAACATATGATCGGCTATATTTTTTGATCCTTATATGACCATATATATCCTGATAAAAAAGCTGATATATAAAATCATATGACTTTAGGCTGTGATATACAATTCAGTTTGTCTTCCTCAATCAAGGACCTCTGGTGAGCAGACTTCAAAGTACATAACTGAAAAGGAACACAAGCTGGCTACGGTTTCAAGCGAAGATACAGTTCCACACTTGTTGCACTGCTCACAGATCCTATAGGTGTGGAAGGCATCTGGAAAATCACCATTACAGCGGTATTGAGAGATCTTTTAATAACCATTCTCTTCATTATGTATGAAAATTTACAGAACAAAGAATGGCTAATTTTTAGTTTGTATTGAGGAGTTATATCTTCCTTTTTGCATATTTTTTTTGGAACAACCAAACAAACATACACATAGTCGATTACATGAGAAAATTGTAGTAGAGGTCTATAACATAAATGTTTTTTTACAAATTACTTCACAAATAGTGCCTTAGTTGTTTGAAAAGGAAAAGAGAAAACATTAGACCAAGACAAGCTCAGCTTAACCCGTCAAAAATAGAATATGACCCGATAAGAGAAGTGCCCTAGTATAAGCCCGCCTTAACCTTGACCCTCCGTATGATTCACTCCGCAGCAAATATAAACCTCTACCTCCCTGTAAACCTAACATGTTAGGTCCACATCAACACAGGGCAACAGCCACACTGGTGGATTAATGCAAGTATGGTGATTTGGAGGTCATGCGAAACAATTAGCTAGTTTGGAGGCGTCCGCTACATAGTTTGGGAGCTTGGGGACCTAGTTGACACTGTGAGACAAGTTTAGGGATTTGAGGTACATTTTACTCTAATGATAAAAATAGCTAATGGTTCCATTCCTTTGATAATTCAATAGCAAAAATATACCGGTGTTTATCTGTCAACCTGTTATTGTCCAATCTCCTTCCCTTTAATCTTATGCATCAGAACCAGCAACCACCTACCTCATTGCCACCATCGGTACTTTGTAGGGAGTACTCGACAATAAATTTTCTGAAATAGTGGCATAATTATTAAGATGGCTCCCGGAAAAATCACAACTGTGATCTTGTCCAGTTTTATCAGTTTTTTTTTGTGCAAGTACAGTTTTATCAGATTAAGAACCTGTCTATACAATGGTACCATTAGAAGAAGTTTTATCAGTTTTAACAATTTGATGGGTTTTCCTCCAAAAAATTAACTAATAAAACTGTGGGGAGTGGGGTTCGAACAAAAGTTGGTAGAAGGGTATGAAGTCTTAAGAACCAAAAACCACTTCGCATATAGAAATTTGTATGGAATGTAAATATTTAAATAGTATAAAACCCGCGGTCTAGTCCAGTCCTAATAGCTATGACTGGAAATACTCCTTGCATATATAAATAGTTTGCCAAGTTAGATTTTGGAGAGATATACAAGTTGATCGACGATGGTTCAGATCTCCCTCTGTTGGGATAGTAGCCGAAGCCAATGGTCCCAGACAACAGCTGAAACGGGACAACAGAGACAAGCAACAATAAATTACTTATCTACAGTATCCTGGAATCAACAACCTTTACATGAAGGGGAGGGGTCCCCTTTTATAGGGAGACCAAAGGCCTTTACATTCCCATTGTACCCCTAAGATCAGGCATCATTCTCTAGACTATACAATACAAATAGCCTATGGACACTTTGGTACATTTACTCCTCCCAATGTGAATGCGTAGACTTGTGATTCCGTGTTTGACTTGGCTTGGATTTGGTCTCCTTTGACTCGGTCCATGTCAGCTTCGCCCGCTTCTAAGGGCTTTGTAGCTCCTGGATTTGGCTTCCTCTGAGTCGAGATGACCCTAAGCCGCTTCCCAGCGCCCAAAAAGCCGATGACCCCTCCAAGGACCTGCAGTACATAGCGAACCGAAGCCTGCCATTAACTTATTCATAGCTTTAAGCATTCAGCAGTATCAATACTCCACCAAATTGGCTTCTAACTTGGTTCTAATAACGCTACTCCGGCATTCTGCTACATGATGACGGAAGCCAATTGGCTTTAGCATACAGTGAGATATGATCACCGAAGCCGATTGGCTTTCGTATTCGGCGGGACGTGATCAGCGAAGCCGATTGGCTTTCGTATATGGCGGGACGCGACCAGCGAAGCCGATTGGCTTTTGTATACAGCGAAATGTGATCACCAAAGCCAAAATAGAGATATAAAAGCTATAGAGATATGTAAAAGCTAAGGTTCACTGTCGTCCTCACGTATGGGATGAAGCAAAACAAGTAGAAGGCGTTTGTCTGCGGGCCAAATCCCCAACAGTAGCCCCTCGAGGACGAGGGCTTTCTTCAACAGGCCGAGCTCCACGAAATTAGGATTGCTTGCCAGCCAGAGAAACGCCTCCTCCTTGTTGGAGAAAGCCCCTTAGTGTTTGGGCGTGATTTGTTCTATTTTTGCTTCGTTTGTCTGATATTTCATGTCATTTAGCTTCGTTTATTTGGAAACTGGTTTAATTGTTTCCACCGTTGTTGTAACTTTTGCTTCGGCTTGCCCGAATTTGAAACGGCGGTTGTTTTTTCGAGATTTTAACGGTCAGATTTTACTGGCCTATAAATAGGACCGAGGGGGGGTCGATTTTGCTTGCTTCGTTTCGCTTGTCTTGAGCTTGACGATTTCTCTGGATTTTGGAGGCTTTTGAGTTCAAGCTTTGGCTTTCTTCTCTCGACACAAGTAAGTTTTACTTTTTGTGCTCTACTATCTCCTTCGTTTTTTTGTTTGTCTTTTTGCTGCTTTGTTTACTTATTATTTTTTCCTATTTGTTGCAGCGGCTCGTACGAAGCAAACTGCTCGTCTGATTGGCTACGTCTCTGACGAAGACAATTCAGACGGCGGGGATATGGATGCTGCCGAAGCTGCGCAGTTTGCTCAGGAGATTGAGGGCAACGTGGCCGTGACCCCGAAGCCGGAGCTGCTGTGATTATTGATGATCGAGGCAAGGGGACTGCCGAAGAAGATGCAGATGCTGGTGACGACAGAGGACGCTGGATCTACAGCCGAGGATGCTCTTGAGGACGTAGAAGCCGACGCCTCAGATCTTGTGGATTATAGGAAAAAGCCAAAGACCACTGTCTTTGGTGAGTCTCGTGTTATCCCTTCATTAATTCGCTTCTATGAGGAAAAGGGGTACTTTGAGGCCGGCCAAGGATGAGCCCCTGGTACAGAGACTACCTCGGCACCTGGGCCAGACGAAGCTGTTGTATTCAAGGAGTTCTTCACTGCTGGGCTTCGGATGCCCGTAGACAATATTATTGCTGATATTCTTGGGAAGTTTGGCTTACAGCTTCATCATCTTACCCCCAATGCTATTACTCACTTGCTTCGTTTCTTCTGGGCCGTAAAGACCAATGCTTCGGATGTTAATGCGGATTGCTTCGCCCGTTACTTTGAGGGGCATAGGCAGACAAAAAGTGTCAAGGTTGATGGCTTTGAATATGAGCCTGACTATGGTAGTGTTACTTTTTGCGCGCGGTGGAGGCAAACTGACAAGCAAAAAGTGGAGCTTACCTTTTGTCAAAGAAACACGTGGGACAAAAGTTGGAAAAACTATTGGCTTTATGTCAAGGTGCCCGCGCTGGAGAATGTGCTGGATGATGGAACGAAGCTGATGGCTTTTCCTCTGCGTAGTTCTATTGGTCCTTGTGATTTTGTGGCTTGCCCTTCCTTCGACAGAAATGCCCCCGGCTTTGATCGCTGTGAAAGTGCTTTTTTCAAAGCCAGTCGGGTCTCGAGCAGCCGGGATTTGATTGAGGAAGGGCTTGCTGTTGGAGTGAACGTCTTATCTGCTTCGTGGAAGCCATTTGCTGTTGAGACTAGACTGTACAGAGGTATTCCTCATGTTTGCTTTCCCAAGTTTGGGGTGAAAAAGCCAGAGAATATGTCTGACTTCGCCTTCGTTCAGTCCATTGAGTTAATGGCTAAAATTATATGTGGGAAATACACTACCAAGGAACATGAGAGTTGCTTGGCTTTGGTGGATGGGGTCCGGCTTAACAGGGTGTTCGATGAGATGGGCGTCAGCTATCCTCAGCGTTCGGCCCCATCCAAGCCCTCAAAGAAGTTCACTGATCAGGATCACCCTAGCGTGCTACCAGCCCCGAAGTCGGGTCGAGGCCGTGGGAGGAAAGGACGTGGTGGAGGCCGTGGTAGCGGCCAGTCGGACGAGGGCGGTGACGAAGCCGGAGCCCCTTCAAGCCGCTCGAGGGTAGCTACCGCTAAAAAGCGAGTTGCCTCTTCCTTGGAGACTTCCAAGCGTACTTCTGCCTTGGAGTCCTCCAAGCGCCAAAAACTTGGGAAAGCTCTTCCTATCGTTCCGCTTGCCAGCGCACCTCCTCGTCCCATTGCTTCGGGTGCAGAAGCGCCTCCTACCGTCGCCCCTAAGCAAGTTGTTCCTGCAGCTTCTGCTGCAATTGATTTGCCGTCTTCTGGAGGTTTGTTTCTTTTGGAACTTGTCTCTTTATTTTTAGCTTCGCTTTGCTTATTTGTTTTTGTTATCTTATTTATAGTTAAAGTTGCTGTTCGACCTCCTCGTCGTGAACGCCTACTTGAATGCATCGACGATGAGGATGATGAAGTGAGCTATAGCCGTCTTTTGAGGGAGGACGAGACAAAGGATTTTACACTTGGTGAAGCTGAAGTGTCGTCTCTTCCTATCCAGCCGTCGTCCTTGGATTTACTGGCTGGTGCCGCGGCCAAGTCCCTTCAGATTTCTGAGGGATTTGTGCAGTCGGCTTCGGCTAATGTTGAAGAGCCGTCGTGGACAGTTGTAGATAGCAGTGAGCCCATGCTGTTGGCTTCTACTAACATTGAAGGGCCTAAGCAGATGGCTCTTACTCTTGAGACTGGAGAAGGCTCTGGCGATTTGGTTCCACGCACCACTGAGCTGGTTAAGTTGGTTCCTTCGGCTATCGCCGGGCAATCTGCCCCTGCTAAGGACGTTGAACTAGTCGCTGAGAGGCTAGCTCCTGAGAGGCCAGCTCCTGAATCGAGAGGTGTGTTTCGCGAAGCAGTTATATTTGCATTTTTAGCTGAAGTGATGTCTTTTGATTTGTTGATTATTTTTCTTTAGAAACAAGTTATGCCGGATATGGCCCCCTTGCAGATCGGCTTCGACAGAGCGGCTTTCGTCCTCCCAACGATATTCCGGTTATCGTCCCAAATGGTTGGTAATTTTAACTGCTCACCCGAAACTGACTGATTTTTAGATTTTTGTCTAAACATTGGTTTCATTCTTTCAGAACTTGAGACTCGTGTCAAGTCCTTGGATTTGGACACGCTTTCCATTTCCAGCCTTAGTGGTGGCATCCAGGTCTGTTCTTTTTCCTTCGTTTTTGAGTTCGTTGACCGGTTTTTTGATACTTATGCTTTTCATGTTTTAGTCTATAATGTCTATGCAGGAGCTTTTCGCTCGCCTTCCGCTTCGTCTCAACGATGTTGAGAACGAGCGGGCGGAGCTTGAGGCTCTAAGGAAGGAGCGCGAAGGCTTTCTGCTGCTTAAGAAATCCTTGAACGATGAGAAAGAGCAGCTTCGTCTTGAGCGTGAGTCTGCCTCGTCAGAAGTTGCTTCGCTCAAACGCCAGGTTGCTTCGCTTGAATCGATGCGTGCACTTAACGCTCAGACAATCGAGGGGCTTCGGGGCAAGGTAATTGATGCTGCCACTTTAGAGCATGACCTGAAGAATCAAGTCAAATCTCTCGAAGCTGATAAAGAGAAAGCAACGTCAGATGCTGAAAAGTACAAGGGGGAGCTTCTGGTTGCTATTGACCTAAAGAACTCTCTTATTTCCGAAGCTAGTCAGCTCAAGGCTCGAGTGGGGCAGCTTAAGGCTGACAAGGAAAATTTAGATTCTGAACTGCTCAGTCGCAGCTTGGGTGTTTATGCTGAATATGAAGCTGCTCTGAAATAATATGGGGCCGAGCCGATGCCCTTCCCCTCTGATGACTTTAGCGTTGGGAAGCTCTTTGACTGGTTTGATGATGAGTTTAAGTGCTTGCCAGACATCTTGTCCAGAGTGGGTGATTATGCTGCCCGGACGTGCATCACTAACGCCTTTAAGATGCTGGCGGATGACGGATGCACTCATTACAAAGGCTTTTTAAGGAGAGACTTTCAGTTTCCTTCGGCTCTGAATCCTGATAAGAAGGATCTTTTCAACGAGGCTGTTTTAGCGACTCGCGGCCTCTTTCTGAGGAAGTTTTGGTCAGAGACAGGGAGGGAGTGTGCTCGGCGTACTGCATATGATCGTTTGGTTAAGGTTAGCTTCTTTTATCATTTCGTCTATTTATTTTGGCTTCGGGCATATCCTTTTAGCCTTGCTTTCGGTATTGATTGTTCTGCTTAATTTCAGTACAAGGAGGAGCTCGCTCTCGAACAGCGGCAAAGAGCCGAAGCCGAAGCCGCTGCTGCCGCCGCCACTGCCGAGGCCTCCACTTCAGGAGCTGGTGCCGAAGCTAGTCGTGATGGTGCTGAAGCCGGAGCCTCTGATGCTGATCCGAAGGTTTAGCTTCAATAGAGCTAATGACTTTGATTCTTTTGTTGAGAGATGTTTAAACTTTGTAAATTTGTATATACTCAGATCCCTGATGAGGGAGGTGTTCTTGAAATCGTGCCAATCACTATGCGCGATGGCCCCTTGTGTGTGTCTGGCTTCGCATGGGAACAATATCGGAAGTTTTGTCCAAGTCAGAGAATTGACGATTTCTGGGAATTTTGCCATGAGTTCTTTAGTCGTTGCGAATTCGATGTGTTTGAGTTTTTTAACTCCTTCATCGTTCGATGTTCTCCTCGTGTCGAACTCGCTCGTGCAAGAAATGCCGAAGCTGCTCGTCTGCTTCCAGTTAAGATGGAGCCAGAAGATTTAGATAATGATAGGGATTTTGCTTATGTATATAATGCTCCCAGATTTAGGAGATCTGGCCAGCTTTTTGACGGATATGTTTTTGAGATGTTCTGAGTCATCTCTTTGTAAAATACACTATATTTCGCTTGGTCATTGTTTTGATTCGAAACACTTGAATGAATGTAAGCTCGATTTGGCTTCGCTTGCGAGAGAAACGCCTCCTCCCCCCCAAAGCGGGGTTTTATTCATTCAAGTGGTTTGCACTTTTGGTTCGGAGCCGCCTTGACTCCTTTGAGCTTTGTGCGGAGATATACTTTGCGTGGTTTGCCGAAGCCCCTTTTATTTTGATCGCTTTAAAATACTGATAGCCGAAGATGATTTTAATTTTAAAATACATATTTTAGCCAAAGTCCCCTTTGATCTGTTTGGAGTAGGCGCTTTTGGTCCGAAGCCCCTTTCGCTATGTTCTAGAGTGGGCTTTTTCTTAGATCTGGATTGGCCTTACTCTCGGTAGGGCTAATTCAGTTCTATCTGAGTTATCGAATATCAGCGACTTGGTCGAAGCCAATCGCTTTCGATGCTGTTCTTGTGTGTTCTAACAAGTTGCCGAAGCCCCTATAGGCTTTTTAGGGCGCAACTAGACGAAGCTGCTGAAGCCTTTATAGCCGAAGCTGTTTTCGATTTATAACAATTGTTTGGGTCAGAGCCCCTTTTACTCTGTTTTTTAGAGTAAGCGTTTCTGGACCGAAGCCCCTTTTACTCCTCTTTGGAGTAAGCTTTTGCTTAGATCTGAATTGGCCTTACTCTTGGTAAGGTCAATTCGGTTTTTTGTGAATTGTCGAATATAGGCGACTTGGTCGAAGCCAATCGCTTTCGATGCTGCTTTTTTGGGGAATACCTCGTTCATATATGATTTGACGAGTTACAGTAAGCACCGCCTCGTTAAAAACCTCACCCCTTGGTCAGGGTCCCCTTGTGAGGAAAAGAGTACGGGCTTTTTTGAAAGAAAGTAAAAATGCTATTCTACTCAATGACTTCGTTTATAGATTACGAAGCCATTTTACATCTTTTTCATAAGTAATATTTGCGTAAGCTGTCTGCATTCCGTGAATGCGGCAGCTCGTTGCCTTCGTCGTCGCCTAAGCGAAATGAGCCAGGCCTGTTGCTTCTGATGACCAGAAATGGGCCTTCCCATTTCTGTTGCAGCTTTCCAGCGGGCATGCTTGGATTTTTCCTTAGGACCCAGTCCCCTGCCTTGATATCTTTTCTGATTACCTTTTTGTCTCGCCACTTTCTTGTCTCAGCTTGATACTTGGAAATGTTTTTTGCTGCCTGGAGCCTGTATATCTCAACGAGATCCTTGTCAATGGCTTCGCTCTCTTTGGGAGCTTCTTGTTGGGTGCGAAGCCCTTTGTGCAGTATTTCCTCTGGGCATACTGCTTGCTCACCATAAAGCAGTTTGAATGGAGTAAACTGTGTTGCCCTTGATGTGGTGGTGTTATGAGCCCAGATCACCTTTGGCATCTCTTCTACCCACTTGCCTTTTTTCTTACAATTTGCGAGGCACTTTCGGATGGCTGTAAAGATTAAGCCATTAGCTCTTTCAACTGCTCCATTTGTTTGTGGATGATATACCGAAGCGAATTTAGCTTTTGTTCCAATTGACATGCAGTATTGCCTGAATTCGTCACTGTCAAACTGCTTCCCATTGTCCACTGTTATTTCCCTTGGTACTCCGAATCGGCACACAATTTGCTGCCAGAAGAATTTGATAACTGTTTTTGCTGTGATGTTGGCCAAAGGTCTGGCTTCGATCCACTTGGTGAAATACTCGACTGCTACTATGGCGTATTTGATATTTCCTTGAGCCGTTGGAAGCGGGCCAACTAGATCAATGCCCCATCTTTGCAAAGGCCATGTTGGAGTTATCAGCTGTGATTGCTCCGAAGGAGATTTTCTGTTCGCTGCACACTTTTGACACTAATCACACGTCTTGACCGTGTTTGTTGCATCCATGATGATTGCAGGCCAGTAAAATCCTTGCCTCATCGCCTTGCCCACTAAAGCTCTTGCCCCAAAGTGTGCCC
Organism: Alloteropsis semialata; assembly: GCA_004135705.1. Classification (NCBI taxonomy): domain Eukaryota; kingdom Viridiplantae; phylum Streptophyta; class Magnoliopsida; order Poales; family Poaceae; genus Alloteropsis; species Alloteropsis semialata. Next base: position 14,038,281 of record CM014272.1, read on the forward strand.
CGCATAAGCCGCTGTGTATCTCTTGGATCAGCTCTTTTCCTTTGTTGTGAGAGATGCAACGAAGCCAAGGAGCTACAACTCCTTTCTTGTACAGGACATCGTCTATCATCTGATAGCATCTTGCTCTTTGTTGCATAGCTTTTAGGTCATCTTCATCAATTGGCTCATAGTATCCCCGAAGGAAAGCTATTATTGAGGATCGCCAATCCTCGGAGCTTATTGCATTGATCAGCTTCGTTGGGTCATCTGAATCCTTTATTGATGGGGATGTTAATGTTTGGAAGAACACATCAGGTGGAAGCTTGTCCCCCTTTGCAGCTGCCTTGGCCAGAGCATCTGCCTCGTCATTTTTTGCTCTTAGAATGTACTCCACAGTGAAACCTTTGAATTTTTCTCCATTGAGCGTACAGTGGTCAAATATTTGATGAGTTCTGGTTGCTTCGCTATGCTCTCTTTTTCGATGTGATCTGCCACTACCTTAGAATCTGTTTTGACAGTAAATCTCTGAGCTCCTAAAGCCCTGGCTTTTCTAAGTCCAAGTAACACAGCTTCGTATTCAGCAACGTTGTTTGTGCTTCTGTCGCTGCATTTGCAAAACTCTAAATTTGCTGCATATCTCATTTTCACGCCCGAAGGCGATTGCACAATTGCCGCAATGCCGGCTCCTTTGTCCCCCCAAGCACCAACACAATGTATCAACAATTTTCCTCTCTAACAGCATTTTGTGGCGAAGGCGGTATCCACTCTGCGATAAAGTCAGCTAGGACTTGTGATTTAATTGATGTTCTCCTTTCAAAATCCACGACGTACTCTGAAAGCTCCGCTGCCCACTTGCGAATTCTCACCAAAGCTTCTTTGTTGTTCAAAAGCTCCTTGAGTGGCTGATCCGTGAGGACTTTGATGTGATGGCCCTCGAAATAATGTCTTAGCTTTCTGGAAGCCATTATCACTGCATAGATCATCTTCTCAATCTCTGTATAAAACAGCTTCGACGCATTCAAAGCTTCGGATACATAGTAGACTGGCTGCTGAATGCTTCTGCCATCTACCAGCTTTTCTGTGATGAGCGCTGCACTAACTGCTGATTGTGATGCTGCAATGTACAGTAGGAGTGGTGTTTTTGGGTTTGGTACTGTTAGCTTCGTGAGTTGCATCAAGTATTGCCTTAGCTCGTGGAATGCTTTTGACTGCTCTGGCCCCCATTGGAACTTAGCTGCATTTCTGAGTGTTGCAAAGAATGGTAAGCTTCGCTCTGCTGCTTTTGCAATGAATCTGTTGAGTGCGGCAATTCTGCCCGACAGCTTCTGCACGTCTCTCATGCACTTTGGCTCTTCCATGTCAAGGATTGCATTTATCTTGTCTGGATTGGCTTCTATCTCGTGAGCCGAAACCAGACAACCAAGTATTTTGCCTTTTGTCACTCCAAATACACACTTTTCTGGATTTAGCTTGAGACCGGCCTGTCTCATGCGAGCGAAGGCGGTTGCTAAATCTGATACGTGATCTTGTCTTTTGGCACTTTTGACCAAGATGTCATCAATATATGCCAATATAGTTTTGAACAATTCGTCCTTGAACACTGTGCTTGACATTCGGCAGAAACTGCTTGCTGCATTCCGAAGCCCTTCAGGCATCCTGACGAAGCAAAACATGCCAACTGGTGTGATAAAGCTGGTTTTCTCCTCATCCTCCTTTTTCATCCAGATTTGGTGATAGCTAGAAAAGCAATCTAAGAGGGACATCATTTCACTTGCTGCTGCTTGATCAACAATCTTGTCAATTCTTGGTAGTGGGAAATCATCTTTTGGGCAAGCTTTATTGAGGTCTCTGAAATCAATACACATTCGCCATTTTCCATTCTTCTTCTGAACTGGTACAGTGTTTGCTAGCCATGTTGGATATTTGACTTCGCATATGACATTGGCGTCCAGCAGCCTTTGTACTTCGGCTTTTACTGCATCAGCTTTCTCTTCTGACATCTTTCTCAACTTTTGCTTTTTTGGCTTCATATCAGGACTGATTGCCAGCTTATGCTCAACTATGCTTCTGTCAACACCTGGTAAATCTTTGCTTGACCAAGCAAACACATCTTTGTTATTTCTGAGGAATTCGATGAGCCTGTCTTCTTCGTCCGGCTCTAGATCTGAGCCAATGATCACTTCACGGTCAAAGACATCGGGCTGCAGCTGCACCTGCTTCGTCTCTGCGGCTTTCTGCATCTTCCTGCTATCTTTCTCGATATTTGGCTTTTCTTCTGGGTAATATGGATCTTTTTCTTCAAGCAAATGCACATTTCGCTGACCAGGTGCTCTGGCTTTTTCGATGTTTCTGGCTTCCCTCTGGTCGCCATATACGGTTATGACTCCTTTGAGAGCTGGCATTTTCATACATAGGAATGACTGCCTTATGATGATATCAAAAGCATTTATGACTCCTCTTCCGAAGATGACATTATAATCAAAGACCATGTCCACTACATCAAAGGTGATGTATTCTGTTCTTGCATTGGATGTGTCACCGAAGGATACTTGCAGTGAGATTTTCTTAAGTGTTTGGGTTCGCTTCCCCCCGAAGCCGACCAATGGAGTGTCTGATGGCTCCAGGTTATCTGGGTTGATATTGGTCATGTTTCTGAGTGTGCTAGGATGATGTCAGCAGAGCTTCCTGTGTCCACGAGCACCTTTCCAATCGTCCAGCCAGCAATATTGGCTTCGATCGACATAGCATCATTGTGTGGGTAGTTGTGGAGCTTGAGATCTTCCTCAGTGAAAGTGATGGGCATATGAGACCATTCCGACTTCTTGTATGGGCCATCAACAGAGATGTTATTGACTTGGCGAAAATAGCTTTTTCTTTGCTTTTTGTTCTCAAAAGCAAGCGATGATCCTCCAGAAATGGGCATGATGTGTCCATAGCTTGGGAGTGGACTTGGAGCTTCTTTCTGATTGGCTTTTTGCTGTGAGAGTGGTGGTGGTGGTGGCAGTTCCTCGACCTTTATGTTTTGCGAAGCCGCTTGCTGGGAGGTTTGAGGGTATAGGTGAGGATATATGGCTTGTGGGTAGTAATGCTGAAATGTTTGCGGCGAAGGCAAATATTGAGTTGCCATCGCTGTTGATGGATGCACAGTGTTTGAGTTTAGCGAAGAGTATACTGGGCAGTATGGTTGGATAGCTTGGGAAGGGTTTTGGGTATTTGGCTGCGAAGCCGATATTGGCTTCGTTTGGGTTGCTTGAATCTTCTCTGCTCTTAGCTTTTCTATTGTTTTCTTGATATCTCTGCACTGTTCTATGCCATGGGTATGATTTTTGCCGTGGTATTGGCAAAACAGCTCAGGTCCCGCTGGACCTCTTCCTCTTCCTCGGCCTCTGCCGGCTTTTCCACCCCTCTGAGTGGGCTCATTTCTCTGATTGTGGTATTGGCTTTCTGGGTACGGTGGTTTGGTTTCGTAGGAAGGAGGCGGATTGTCCACCTTCATGATTGTTTGGTGGGAGTAGTTTTGGTAGTTGTGGCTGTGGTGATGGGTTTTGGCTTGTGACTCATATTGGTTTCTCATGATGGCTTCTCTTGCCAATCTCATTCGGTTGTCATTGTCAGAGCGACAGTATTTTTTGAACTCCTCATACAGGTCTGCCAGAGTAGCTGGTGTCTCTCTTGCGATATGCTGTGCAAACAATCCTGGGCGAAGCCCTTGTATTGCTGCGAATTTTGCTGCTTCATCAGGGATATGTGGGGCTTGAGCACGTAGAGTGACGAATCTGCGGAAGTAGTCCTCTAGTGGCTCCTTCGGCTGCTGGTGTAGTGTGAGTTCGGCATATGAGAGTGATTGGTCTCCCATGATGCTAAAATTTTTGATAAGCTCCCTCTTCAGATCATACCAGCTGTTGATTGATAGGCCAGGCAGCTTCGTGTACCAATTCATTGCTGTGCCATCGCAGACAATGATGAAGGATTTTGCTAGCACAACATCATCTCCTCCTGCCGAAGCTATTGCAGCTTCATAGCTCATTAGGAATTGTTTTGGGTCGGTGAGGCCGTTATATCTTGGTAGAGAGATGGGTTTGTAAGAAGGTGGCCATCTTGCCAGTTGGAGGCTTTCTGAAAGTGGACACATATGATCGATGGGATGAGTATGGAGTGTTTGGAAGCCAGTTTGGGATGAAGAATTGTGGTTTGGTGGGTTGATGGTGATGTTTGGCTCATTGAGCTCTGCTTGGAGCTCAGCGACTTGCTTTTTGGCTTTCTCGAGCTCTTGACGCAGCTTTTCAGATCTGGAGCTTGTGTTGTTCAGCCTCCTTTGCTTCGCTTGCCTCAGTTCCTCGAGCTGCTTTTTGACTTGCAGCAATTGGTGCTGCTGCTCCTCTTCCTCTTCTTGCATTTGTTGCTCTAGTTCGAGCTGTGCCGCATCCAGCTCTCTCTGCTGCTCGAGGCGTCGAAGACGAAGCCTTTCTTCGAGTCGGTGCTTTCTCTCCTCGGTGGTAAGGGTTTCTTCATCGGTCTCTTGATCGTCGAGAACGGCTTTCGGTTATTGGTGGTGGGTTTGTTGGTGGAATTGTGGGTCGGGGGGCAGCTTCGATGCTGAGGGTTGCATTTGACACGGTGGTGGTTGGTTTGGTTGGTTTGGTTGGCTTTTTTGGTGGCATGGTGGTTATCGTGGGTTTTGTTCGTGCACTGCACAAACGGTGGGCGCCAGTTGTTGGGATAGTAGCCGAAGCCAATGGTCCCAGACAACAGCTGAAACGGGACAACAGAGACAAGCAACAATAAATTACTTATCTACAGTATCCTGGAATCAACAATCTTTACATAAAGGGGAGGGGTCCCCTTTTATAGGGAGACCAAAGGTCTTTACATTCCCATTGTACCCCTAAGATCAGGCATCATTCTCTAGACTATACAATACAAATAGCCTATGGGCACTTTGGTACATTTACTCCTCCCAATGTGAATGCGTAGACTTGTGATTCCGTGTTTGACTTTGCTTGGACTTGGTCTCCTTTGACTCGGTCCATGTCAGCTTCGCCCGCTTCTAAGGGCTTTGTAGCTCCTGGATTTGGCTTCCTCTGAGTCGAGATGACCCTAAGCCGCTTCCCAGCGCCCAAAAAGCCGATGACCCCTCCAAGGACCTGCAGTACATAGCGAACCGAAGCCTGCCATTAACTTATTCATAGCTTTAAGCATTCAGCAGTATCAATACTCCACCAAATTGGCTTCTAACTTGGTTCTAATAACGCTACTTCGGCATTCTGCTACATGATGACCGAAGCCAATTGGCTTTAGCATACAGCGAGATATGATCACCGAAGCCGATTGGCTTTCGTATTCGGCGGGACGTGATCAGCGAAGCCGATTGGCTTTCGTATATGGCGGGACGCGACCAGCGAAGCCGATTGGCTTTTGTATACAGCGAAATGTGATCACCAAAGCCAAAATAGAGATATGTAAAAGCTATAGAGATATGTAAAAGCTAAGGTTCACTGTCGTCCTCACGTATGGGATGAAGCAAAACAAGTAGAAGGCGTTTGTCTGCGGGCCAAATCCCCAGCACCCTCTATGCTGATTACTCAGATAGAGCATTTCAAACTCAACTTTTCACATAGCATTAAGCGTGGTAGGCATCAGGAACACTTTAAGGATTCTTCAGTCTTTCTCACCCTCACAGAGTACTGGAATTTGCAAGTTGGAGACCATCATCTTCTGCTCCGCCATATCACCCTGTCCTCCACCATGCAAAGATCATCGATTTCCTTGCCTCAGTCCTGGCATCTCGGGTGACAGCTTGGTGGCAAAACAGCTGCTCTTCCCGGCGAGGCAGTCTTGATCAGCCTCATGGAGAGATCATAATTGCTGAGGTGCCATGGGACGAAGGACATTGAGATGTAACAGGAAAGAAGTTCGAAAGTGTTAATAGCATGGAATAGTATTAGAATTAATATAATCACAGAAGAAAATGTAGATTGGATTGGAACACATAATTTTGATCCTGGAATTGTATTAGAATTTAGAGGATTGACGTTAATGGGTGCAATGCATGTATGAATAAGATTAAAAAAAGGTTTCCGCAAACCTTATTAGCATTCATATACATTATTATTAGATACGAAATGGATGAACTATCACAATGATGAAGGTATAATCTGGTTGCTCCGTAGTAGGTAAACTTAGCTGGAGAGCATTCAGAGAAACTTGTGTGGGGAACTGAATTTATAGCACTCTGACATTGCCATCAGATGGTAGCCAAGGCTACCTTCTTATGATGCACCCACCAAGGCAATAAAATGAGATCGACACCAGAAATGAACAAGAAAACAATAGTGGCCAATGCATGGTTCCTCGTACGAACCTTGCCAATTGTCTAACTCTCATAGATCCCAAGTAGGCAGGGTAGGCATCGAGGACACTCTTAACCATTTCCTCTTGCTATTATTCACGTATGAAGCTAGGTTGATGCCACTGACCTGCTTTTCAAGGTGGGAGGACATCCCATGGATCTCGAAGAAGGATTCAGGCATCAAGCAGTTTCATCAGCAGTGTGGGCGTGGCCCATAGATCACACCGCCATGGACAGGAGGAATGACCACGCCCAGCTCTGTCCATGCATCTGTCGGCTCTCTGAACCGTCGTGCAGCTGTAACCCGAACTGATGGAGAGTGTTGGATTACCAAAAGCCTTTCTCGGCTTACTCTTCACAAACGTATTGCTGGCCCTTTCTTCGGGTGACATTTGCCTGTTGGTGGCGTCAAGAAGAATGCTACGTAGATTGCAGAAGCCACCACATCCACACAGCGCTGCAAGGCCGATTGTAGCCTGGGAAATCACTCTACTGGCAAACATAGACTATCATAGTCGTTCTTCAATAAACACAATTTATTGGAATTACACTGAGTCATGCTCATGTAATTACTAAAAAAAATAGCATGATTATGTTGGAAACCATGCATCCACGTTCCATTAGGTAGCACTAGTTGCAAAACGGAAACCTGCTCGTCCTCCTTGTCCTAGAATGGTACAACAGGACCATGACCAGCCCTGGCGTTATATATATGCTAAATTCTGATCTTATAGAGCTGTTTAATGAGTTTCATAAAGGAAATTTACCCCTCCACAGTCTTAATTTTGGAGTGATCACACTTCTCCCTAAGAAAGCTGAAGCCACAAAGATCCAACAATATAGACCAATCTGTCTGCTTAATGTTAGTTTTAAGATCTTTACGAAGGTTCTCACAAATAGAATTACCTTGGTAGCCCAAAAAGTAATTAGACCTTCACAAACAGCCTTTTTACCTGGTAGACATATTTTAGAGGGTGTGGTTGTTCTCCATGAAACCATTCATGAGATGCATAGGAAGAAGAAGAGTGGAGTTATTCTTAAACTAGACTTCGAAAAAGCATATGATAAAGTAAAGTGGCCGTTTTCAACAAGTTTTGAGGATGAAGGGCTTCTCCCCACAGTTCTGTGCATGGATAGACTAAGTAACATCTAAAGGTAGCGTGGGCATTAAGGTAAATAACGACATTGGACATTACTTTCAAACAAAGAAAGGTATAAGACAGGGAGATCCTTTATCACCTATTTTGTTTAACATAGTAGTGGATATGTTGGCTGTTTTAATTGCCCGCGCAAAAGAAAATGGCCAGTTTAGGGGAGTAGTACCACATTTAGTTGATGATGGTTTATCCATTTTACAATATGCTGATGATACTATTCTTTTCATGGAAAATGATTTAGAAGAGGCTAAGAATATGAAGCTCTTGCTATGCGCTTTTGAGCAGTTATCTGGACTCAAAATCAACTTCCATAAGAGTGAATTGTTTTGCTATGGGACAGCCAAGGATCTTGAAAGGGAATACTCACAAATCTTCGGATGTGACATGGGATCTTTCCCTTTCAGATACCTTGGGATTCCAATGCACCATAGGAAGTTGCGGAACTGTGATTGGAAAGAAATAGAAGAGAGATTTCAGAAAAGACTAAGTGGGTGGAAAGGAAAAATTCTATCTGTAGGTGGTCGTCTGGTCCTCCTCAATTCTGTTCTTAGTAACCTATCCATCTTTATGCTATCTTTCTTTGAAATACCAAAAGGAGTCTTAAAGAAGCTAGATTACTTTAGATCAAGATTCTTTTGGCAAAGTGATGAGCATAAGAAGAAATATAGGTTGACAAAGTGGGGAATTATGTGTACGCCAAAAGATCAAGGAGGCTTAGGTATCCTAGATCTTGACTTACAGAATAAGCGCCTTCTCAGTAAATGGTTGTTTAAACTCATTAATGAGGAGGGTGTTTGGCAGAAACTCTTAAGAAATAAATATTTGAGATATAAAACTATTACTCAAGTTGAACATATGCCTGGTGATTCTCATTTTTGGTCGAGCCTTATGAAGGTGAAGAAAGACTTTTTGAGATTAGGCAAATTCAACTTAGGAGATGGTACTCAAATTAGATTCTGGGAGGATGCATGGCTAGATAATACTCCTTTTAGTGAGCAATTCCCAGGTTTATATAATATTGTTAGGAAAAAGAGTGCAACGGTTGCAACAGTGCTAAGGTCGGAACCTTTAAATGTGGCCTTTAGAAGATCTCTAGTTGGAAATAACCTAATAGCTTGGCATCAGCTTGTGGCTAAGGTTATGCATACCCAATTGAGTAATCAAAAAGACTCATTTAGATGGACGTTGCAACAGGATGGAAAGTTCACGGTACGTTCTATGTATAGGATGCTTGCCGCACCGGACGTTGTACCTTATAAGCATGTCTTATGGAAGCTGAAATTGCCTTTAAAAATTAAAATATTCATGTGGTACTTGTCTAAAGGAATAGTTCTTACCAAAGACAATTTAGCAAAAATGCAATGGAAGGGAAGTTTAAAATGTTGTTTTTGTAATACCAACGAAACTATCCAACACCTTTTCTTCGATTGTCATGTTGCTAGTTTGATATGGAGAATTGTACAAGTTTCTTTCAACATTACACCTCCTGCAAATGTTCAACATATATGTTTTATGACTGGCTACTTGGGGTGGATAAGAAACTTAGGTACAAAATTTTGGTAGGAGCTTGCACTTTATGTTGGGCAATATGGATATGTAGGAATAATGTGGTTTTTAACAATACGAGAGCTTTTACTCCTATGCAGGTGATCTTTAGAGGTACACACTGGATGCGGTTCTGGTCACTCTTGCAAAAGGAGGAGGAGCGCCCCCAAATTATTTGGGGATGTCGTATACTTGAGACCACGTCGATGGAGATTTTTGCTAGCAATGGCTGGTGTTTTAGCAATAGACTCCTTTTTGTTTAAGTTTATGGTAATAAGTGCTGTTTTCACTCTTTTTTTGTTTGATTATGTGGTCGTTGCTGTAATAACGAACAGCTACATGCACCAATCGATGCAGAGGCTGGAATATTGAAATATATTCCCAATTCTAAAAAAATATGCTAAATTCGTGAGAGAGATAGATGTGAGTTTTCTTCAAAGAATCTTCAATCGTGACTGTGTGTTACTGAAAACCAATCATGAAAACATCCCTTAAAGGATAAAAATAGAACTAATATCAAACAGATCAACCATATGATCAGAGTACTACTGTTCAGTCAGTATGCCTCTGTAATTCTATAGTTGCGGACTTCACTAATCTATATGCAAATAACCACTACTAAATAAATGTACTGTTCAAATAAGAAGTGTCATTCAGTTGTTCATCAAGTATAGTTACAGACAATACACAAATTAAGCTGGCAGAAAACCAACTTCAGTGATTAATTCTTCCGCAACTGGTGGTGTTAAGTGCTAAACTGAGCATTCAGCAAGTAAACAGACTAATGTAAACAAGATGTTCTGCCCGGTCTGCATACAAGATGTTCTTCGAGGGGTCGACGCGTTTCGCCGGAGCTAAGCTTATCTGGAAGGCATGGGCGCCGTTGAAGGTCAAGTTTTTATGTGGCTTGCACTCCAGCGCTGTCTGTGGACTGCCAACCGGCAGCGAAGACATGGACTGCAAAACGAAGCGGCGTGTCTCCTCTGCAACCAGGACGAGGAATCGGCTGATCACCTCTTCTGCCAATGTCCCTACACGCGACAAGTATGGCACGCGGTTGCAGCCACGGTCGCCTTCCCCATCCACTTCCCCGCGGAGGACGGGCGTCAAACGGTGGACTGGTTGCTGGACCTCAGGCAAGGCTGGAGAAAGGAGAAGGCGCAAGGGCTCGACTCCACCTTCATGCAATCATGCTTATCTCTTGGCGTATCTAGAAAGAACGCAATGAGAGAGTGTTCCATAATTCACCGGGCCTCCCAGTTCACCGAATGCTCGCTGCGATCATGGAGGAGGGCGCAGGGTGGATGCTTGCGGGAGCCAAGAAGATGGAGGCGACAGGATGGCTAGCGGCAGTAGCGACGGCCTCAGCTTTGCGCGCCCCGCACTAGCTCTGCTTTGGCATTCCTTGGCATCCATAGCCATAGGTTGTTTTGGTTTCTTATTTTAGTAGGCTTCACTTTCAATCCGTATGCGTGCGCCCGGATTGGCCCGCGTTGTAAAATCTAAAACTATGACCATCTTCTTAATACAAAGACATGCAGCTCTCCTGCATATTCTCGAAAAAGGACTAATGTAAAAATAAAGGAATTTTTGCGGCAGTAGAACTATTCAATGCTTAAGCATTTTTCTAGCCAAAAACATGCAATAAATCTTAGAATAGACATTTCTGTGAAAAAAAATTAGGGTCAACACATAGTCTGCGACATTACCTAAGAACACATTTTTCAGGAAATTATGAGTATTTTGTCTAGCCAAAAACCATTTATTCAGACAACCACACTATGCAAACAAAGAGAAAATCACCAGAAAAATCTGGATGTACTTTCTGGGTTTGAGATAATTACCGAGAAACAAATATCACCAGTGTAAGCTTCTGTAAAGTTTCTAATTTTTCTGATCAGTATATAATTTCTGATAATTTAAGATATATAAAACAGCTAAAAAAGATTAAATCAATTACAACTAAACCAACCGTTGTTTTCTGGAGACGGCCATTTTACATAGCACTTCTATGCAACTAAAATGTCATGGAAGATGATAACGCTAAAGATATATACTTAGGAATTAGGACCCACATTGATTTTTACATATTAATAATTTAACATTCATCGTTGATGTTCTCTGCACATGGAAATAATAAATTAAGAAGCAGAGCAGGTTTGATGTAACCATGTAAGTCTGACATGTCCTGGTGTTTCTAGCCAGTTATCTGTTGGAATAAGTCAGCTGTAAATTCCAATCACACTTAGTTACATATACTAGTGAAGCTCAAGAGTTCCAAGGAGAATAGCCAAAGCGACTGTTGCTTCTCTCACTCTCTCAGGAAGCATGCTAGCAGTTGGTCGCAATGAATCCTTTGGCAGTAAAATAGAAATGGTAGGCATTAGGACTGAAAGTGAACCGTCATTTTGTTGAACTCCAGTTCCCAGCTTAAAGGACACAGCCAAGCCAACCTTCATTCTGGGCGCGTCTCCACTCCATGCTCCAAGACGTTCCATCAGACCATCCCAACTGATCTTCATCCTGAAAGCGTCGTTAGGGAAAGAGAGGATCAGCTGTGGTACGGTTGCTGTTCCCAATGGCTGAGACCTGCAAGGCAAACACACACTGGCCAGTGGAGTCAAGCGACCAGTGGACAGCTGAGGCTTTGGTCAGTGAATCAACTGACTGGACATGGTTTTGGGATGATGGAAGATTGAGTGGAGCTTACTGGACAGTGGAATGGAGAAGGGCATGTAGCACAACATAACTTTGGAAGAGGATACATCTTGCAAGAATTGGATGAAGATTGTTTGCAGCTTTGGGTGTGCTCGATGGTAGTAGATGAAGGCTGATTACTGAATTACAGTGTTGTTAAGCTGTTAGCTGGGTTAAATAAAGAGAGTTACTAGCTAGCCTCCCCCACCTTACATCTTAGCCATTATTACTTCCATAATTTACATATTTATTACCAGTAAAAAGGACCAATCCCACATCAGTTAATTACAACTCACCTATCTTCTCAATTTGTGAATTTTTTTAAAGTGCAAATTGTTAATGACTGTGACAATTGCTTATGAGAATGGAAGTGTCGTGAAACACTAGAATTAGTGATCAATTACTTTAATTATTTGATCAATGATCAATGATGTCATTTGCAGCTACTAATGAAAGGACACAGCAGATAGTGAAAGTAAACAGTACCATAAACAAGAACAGATCATTCCACACTCACTTTTCATTTTACAACACGTTATCAGTCACTTTGCTTTCGTTGATTGCAAGAACAGAAGCGAGGACTGATGGCCTCCACACCACAGGTAAGAATGGAGCTTGGACACATATTTCTTTACACTGGACGCAACCAAGCCAGTCAGCATCCTGGGTGCATCTGAACTCCGTGCTAGACATCCTCATCATTCCATCCGAAGTGATCTTCATCCTGAAATTGTGACATCCTGGCCCAAGGCTTAATATGATTGATAGATTACTCATACCAACAATAAGCGTGCTTGGCCTGGAGCGATGGGTGACCGACCAGGAAGTTCTTCCCGGGTGCGCATGAGTGAGGACAAAGTGCTCAGAAAAGACATGTGTTGGTTTGTGAGGAAAGTCTTGAGGTCCTAGAAAGCTGGCAGGCGTAAAGCGGGCCTGGACATGGGGGGTCGGGACGTTACAATTGGTATTAGAACCGACTCTCGCGGTTTCACGGGCGTGTGGGGTCGCAGTTGCGTAGACATAGTGCGCATGGCTGGTGTGGGCCCAGAGTGGTCACATAGCATGGCACATGCGCTGGCACTGGGCACACGGACGTGGCCAAGAGAGGACGTTCCTGGCTTGGGGTTGACCGACGAGGACGTCGGTCTTCTAAGGGGGTGAGTATGTGACATCCTAGCCCAAGGCTTAATATGATTGATAGAATACTCATATCAACAAGTTTCAACTTCTTTTCCAGATGCTCATCTGCAAAGAACTCTGAGGTTAAGCGTGCTTTGCCTGGAGCGATGGGTGACCGACCGGGAAGTTCTTCTCGGGTGCGCATGAGTGAGGACAAAGTGCACAGAAAAGATATGTGTTGGTTTGTGAGGAAAGTCTTGAGGTCCTAGAAAGCTGCCAGACGTAAAGCGGGCCCGGACCCGGGGAGTAGGGACGTTACAGAAACAGTCGTTAGGGAATATAAGAGGATCAGCTATGGTTGTAGTTCGCAATGGCTGCAAGGAAAACACTCTGGCCTGTGAAGTCAAGTGACCAGTGAACAGCTGAGGCTTTGGTCATTGAATCCACTGACTGGACATGGTTTTGGGATAATGGAAGATTGAGCCTACTGGACTGTGTAACAGAGAAGGACATGGAGCACAAAACAATTTTGGAAGAGGATAAACAGCTTACAATATGGGTGTTCCTTTAGGAATTGTTACTGACTGTGACAAGTGCTTCTGCGAATGGAAGCTAGACACGTGTGGGTCTTCCTTTTTGTTTGCTTCACTATCCCAAAAGAATTCAAGAACTTAACTAAAAGAAATATTAATCTGATATTGGGAAGGTTCTCCATACAATAAATGATGAAACATTTTCCAATATCTATGCATTCATGTGTCCATGTGGGTGCTGCAAATAAGATAAATAGCAAATACGCTGACAAAAAAAAGTTTGCTATAATAAAAGCCTTGGAGATGTAAATTGCAGGCACTCTTAATTGATTGATAAGCTTGTCTACAAAAGGCTCCTTAGAGCGAACAGGTGTGGTAAAGTTTAAGAAATGTATTGAAAGGAAACACAAACAAGGATGAGGAAGCATGTTTGGTTGCGTTGCTTTAAGGAAGCTAGCAACGGTGAAATGGGAGTCATGAGGCATATCCATAATAGCAACGAAGAACTGATATGTGTCCTGGAGCATTCTGCCTAGGATTCGCCAGAACCACTCACAACAGTGCACTGTTATGGGTTTGGGAGTGGATGGGTTCTGTTGGCCAGCTGCCGTGCTGCTTCGCCGCGACATCTAGCTTAAAGATTTGCTAACGAGTGAACAACGCTAGTGTGTTAAGATTCTTGGTTTTGCTTCCTTTCCCCTTCACACGGCACTATAAAGTGCGTATATATGTATTTCCATGCATGGTTTTTAGCTGGAGAACTAGCTTTCATAAATTAGCTGGACCTATCACTGGAACTATGCTTCCCTATATTTCATAGTACGCCCCAGAGGTATTTTCTGAGCTGCAGAAATCTGGAACACTAACTCATTTTGGAGGATAATTTATGAGGGATCCGTCCAATGTTATAGTTCAGTAAGCAATTAATTGACCACTGGGGGAGAATGTCAGATGCAGGATAGCAACAAGAAAGCCAACTACTCTGCTAGGATGTACATAAAACGCCATGGATTTCTAAAAGAGCACAGTGTAACTTCAATTTCTGAGAGCGTCTCCTACGGTAATTCAAGATAGCTCACACGCTAGCCATAAGCATGTCAATGCCAGGAAACGAAGATCGTCACGACCTTGATTCATGGAGGCGGGTTGGGTGGGTACAGGTGGGCGGGTAAAGAAAATTTTGGGTGAAAAAAGTAGAGGGAAAACATGTGAAACATTTTAAAAAGTGTTTTTTTCTTCCACCAGAAACTTTCTCCTCCGGTCCTCCCCCAGCCTAGCAGGTGGGTCCTCTGTGAGGAGGTGCGGGAATTTTTTGGGTAAAAAGTGTTTCAAAAGAACTCGTTCTTAATAGTATAGATATAATAGGATGGATTTTCCACCACATGAAGGAATACAACGTCACTTCTATTTTTTAGTCTAGCTAGCTATATCGAGAATTCTGATTTCACATGTTACGATTCTTGAAGGAAAACCTCAAGCTACAATATCCAGTTGGAGAGGTGTGTTGATATAGATCATTTCATACTGTTTTCAGTTAAAGACAAAAATTAAATCCCTTGTCACCGTGTGGTTACGCTCATTTTTTTTCAAAGTGCGGATTGGATTGAGAAATTTTTTTGTGGGTACCCTACTACATAAAGCTTTTCACAGCCGGTCCAAAACCGGTTTTCAAAAGTGGCACTGAAAATCAGATTTTCACAGCCGGTTTTTAACCACTTGTGAAAATCATTTTCACAGAAATCAATGTTGAGGCTTTTCGTAAGCATTTGTTACATAAATAGTAGATAGGCTGTAATCTGGTTGAGAAACGTGGCTATAATAAGGGCCTAGAGGAGAGAATGTAGATATGGTGAAGCTCAGTAGATTAGGTGAAGAGCTAAAATTCTCTCTTTTTTAGGGTACGGTAGGAATTGGCAGCATCTGGAATCATACGTATCGCACATCCCCGTCCCCATCCATGATCCCTGAACTCCGCAGCCCCTCGCGAGGCAGGCTTGGAAGATTGCAAGCACTAGGCATGTGAAAAAGCATTAGCATATAGCCACAAGCAAAGCATCTGTTTTTGCAAAGAAGGCATGAGGCCACAGAGAAGATCTCAAATCGTTAAACTTTTTTTTTTTGCCATGCAGCTCTTCTCATTAATTGAAACATGAAGAGAACAATAAATCATGTGACAAAATTTCCATCCGGAGAAAGTAGGAGCATCTACTAGCCTAATGGCCGAGTTAAGTTGAGCTTTTAGGTCTTATTGAGTTTAGTGCAATTTATGACCTCTCTAATTTTAATACTTATTACCATTTTCCTCACCTGTAGCAATAATGCACACAAGTGCAAATGACTGAACAAACTGTAACAAAACTCGTGTGTCAATCACATTTCACACACCATCTATAACCTGCCACCGCAACGCAGGCGCCCTGTAGTGGGGTATGTGTTTTCCAAGTTATTTCGAACAGTTTTGTAGAAAACTAAAACTAATTTAAAATGCCTTCTGGTAAACAGGGCATAATCAGATACAGAGGTTAGAAGAGAGATTACACAAGGGAAAAGAAAAGAAATAGAGGAGAAGAAGACAAGCTATGCTAGATCACACATGGAAGAGATTACTCCATTGAACCACCTATGACACCCGGCCCAATTTGGATATGACCCAGTTGTGGCCCAAGGCACATGTTTAGTACCATATTGCTAGTTGAACAAGGGTGGAACCAGCTTATAAGCCTTTGTTCTTCAGCCATAGCACTTTCGGGTTAACCCTTTTGCACGAAACGAGGACGAAAGTGTAAGAAAGGTGCTATGTGTAAGTGGGCGAGCTCCCTACGGAAGGGCGGCGCTGTGCGGTGTTGAAGGGTGGGGTGTTACAAGTGGTATCAGAGCCGACTCTCGCGGTTGCGCGTACGGGCGCAGTGTGCAGGCATATGGCGTATGACGCGTGTGGGCCAATAGGACACATGACATGGCATATGTCGGGCCCTGGACGTACGGTCGTGCGCTAAGAGGGGGCGGTCTGCTGGGACATTTGCCCAAATGTGGGTGAGCTGGACCGACGAGGACGTCGGGTTCTTTGAGGGGGGTGTAGGTGACATCCGACCCAATTTTGGATATGGCCCAGTTGTGGCCCATGAGTGCAGGACATGTTTAGTACCATATTGCTAGTTGAGCAAGGGTGGAACCAGCTTATAAGCCTTTGTCCTTCATCCATAGTACCTTCGGGTTAACCCTTTTACACGAAGCGAGGACGAAAGTGTAAGAAAGGTGCTATGTGTAAGCGAGCGAGCCCCTACGGAAGGGCGGCACTGTGCGGTGTTGGAGGGCGGGGTGTTACACCACCTTTCCTCTATCTGACATGTTCTTGCATCATGAGACCATAAGGTCATCACTAATTCATGACATCGTTTTGAAATTTGGGCGTTCGGTTCATCTTCATGCATGTCTGAATACTTTCGCATTTCTACGCTTCCATATATTCCAAGGAATAGCATCCTGGACACCTTCATATACATCTCATCACCATGTACAAAAGATGCTAGCTCAGCCTGAACAGTGATGCCGAATTCGAAGGTCAATATAAGGTTGGCCATAACTAGTAGCAAAGTTAGTAAGGTATGCTGAAGCTCAAGAGAAAAAGGGAACAGCGGAATAATTTGGTTCTTCATTCAGGAACCATGCTAACAGTTTCCAAAGCAGAAAATTCTTTATATGATTAACATATAAATGGGAGGGGGAGGCGTAAGGAATGGAAATGAAATTTCCTTTAGACAGGCATTTGTTAAATGCTTGCAGCTTGCACTCTAGCAGCGGGTCTTGCTACGTGTAGGGAGTGTCACAATGGTATCACTGCCATCTACTCATGGTGAACTATGGTGAATTTGACAATGTTAGTGTACTAGTCCAAGGTATCGAAGTCATTCAATCAAATGTTTAATGTAAAAATGCATATATTCTCAAGTTAATTGCAAGTCTGTCACATGGTAAGCGGACTTAGTGTGAGGGTGTCGGAGTTATCGTCCGGCAGTCCACCCGGGGTACCCAGATAGTTGATTTGTAGGCAAAGGGCAATTGCAGGACTAGGAAGCTCGAGGTAACACAGGGACACAGGGATTATACAGGTTCGGGCAACCCGGAGGTATAATACCCTACATCCTGTGCTCGAGGGTCTTGTATTGCTTCGCTCGACAGTGCTCCGGGGAACAACGGCGAGTTTGTGGTTACAGTAGGCGAATGAGGAATAGATGATGGTGGGGTCGACCTAGGCCACCTTATATAGGCTGACGGCCTAGGGTTTACAAGTCAGTTATCTCTAATTATTGTTCAGCTCAGATCAGGAAACCATTCCAAGTCGGTAGGGTTTACAAGTCAGTTATCTCTAATTATTGTTCAGCTCAGATCAGGAAACCATTCCAAGTCGGTTACAACATAATCTCCGTGATCTTCGGGTGGGATCTGGTCGCCTCGCCGAGTGCCTTGTAGACCAAGTCTTCTCCAATCTTGTCCATCAAGCTGGGGATCCTCACATCCTTGTCAGACGTGGGACAAGGCCGACTAGCTACCCGGTCGATAGTGGGCCCAGGGGTACCCATATCCCACAAGTCCCCGAGCAATGTGCAGGTGCGTGTCGAAGTGCTGATAAAGAAGCAAAGCCTTCAAGGTCGGCTGAAGCATCTTGGTCGGCAAGCCGGCACAAGGGTGGGCGGTGCTCAAAAAAGAAAACCGCAGGCCATCCGGGGATGACCCTGGGCAAACCCAGGGCGGAGCCTCGAGTGGCGTAGCGCCGAGTCGTGGCCGAGTTTGGCATCGAGGAGCTGCACCACTTGGGGAAAGTGACACATCCTGATGGGGCATATAGAGGGCGACGCAAGGAGTCCCGAGCATTGGGCCGACTAGAAAGTCGGGCTAATGGTCAAAAAAGAAGAATCTCCAAGCTTGGGGCAGTCAGGTCGCCCAAGGGATAAGCTCGCCACACACGTCGTGACAAGAACAGAATTCACGTGAACGCACAGAGCGCTCCCATGGTCAGATGAAGCCAAAAACGATAAGGGCGGACTGAGCACCTCGAAGAGAGGAGCTGCTGCGTGGCACAGAGCTCACGCGCTAAACAATGCAACCGGGGTCACATGTCAGAGTATTGCCCTGCGATTACCCCTACCTGGCGCGCCAACTGTCGGAGTTATCGTCCGGCAGTCCACCCGGGGTACCCAGATGGTAGATTTGTAGGCAAAGGGCAATCGCAGGACTAGGGAGCTCGAGGTAACATAGGGACACAGGGATTATATAGGTTCAGGCTACCCGAAGGTATAATACCCGACGTCCTGTGCTCGGGGGTCTTGTATTGATCTGCTTCGGCGAGTTCCAGAGAATGGCGACGAGCTCTTGGTTACAATGAGGGATCTGGTGGCTAAGAGTTGAATGACCTAAGGGGGTCGACCTAGGCCGCCTTATATAGGCTGACGGCCTAGGGTTTACAAGTCGGATATCTCTAACTATTATTCGGCTCAAATCAGGAAACTAATTCAAGTCGGTTACAACATAATCTCCATGATCTCCGGGCGGGATCCGAGGATATTGTCGAGTGCCTTGCGGGTTAAGTCTTCTCCAATCTTGTCCATCAAACCGAGGATCCTCGTGGGCCGGCCTGGGGTCGGCTCACATCCTTGTCAGACGTGGGACTAGGCCAACTGGCTACCCGGTCGGTAGTGGGCCCGAGGGTACCCATATACCACAGTGAATGTCTAGCACAGGGCTATAAATATACGTCAAGGCCCGAGGCCTTGCGCACATTAGAAGATACGCATATCAACCACTTAGCTTGAATATGTTGGGGACTAGTTGCTGGGTTCATCCTCCGGTGATGAGGTATGAGGACTTGATAGCTTGGTGCTAAAAGAGTGCTTGCGAAGATCTTGAGACGTTGATTAGCATCTGAGTGCTGTCCCGTTGACCCCCTGCATTACCGTGTGCCGAAGGCCATGCGGGGTGAAATGCTTTGTAGAGCTAAGGGATACCCGGAGGCATTCGCAGACAACCCTCAAGTGGAGTTTCCCCGCCGTCGGCCGCCATGGTGCTACAAGAGAGTTTGCGATGAGCTCATGTGGACCAAGCTGGCTGCGCACGCAGCATATAGCGCAACGGCGGGTGCCCCAAGCCGCCATCTTGACGGTTGATGTATTTGATTCTTGTAACCAGCCTATGACTGGCTCTCCTTGTAACTATGTGTTGACACCGGATTTTCGCACCTAACATGCTGAGTCAGATGGTGACGTGGTGAGGTTGAGACTGCGTAGTGGGCCCGTTGAATGGTCAAACAGAAGATGACAGAGAAGGAAGCCGATGATGAAGAGGAGTCCGATGAAACAAGAAGTTCGATCTGATGATGGAAGAAGGGCGTGTCGGCTAAGAAGGAAGTGTATCAGATGCGGGGACTATTTCCTTTTCAGAAGACGTATGGGAGTCCCGTTTTATGTTAGGCTTAGTTTACTTTGTTCGCAAGTTAGTCTGGTCCGATCAGGACTCTCCATGACCAGGGTATAAATATGAACCCTCGTCCATTGTAAAAACTATTCTCACAATCAATACAACCCGGCTTCACGCCAAAAACCCTAGTAGTAGTTACCGACGAAGCTCATTGGTGGACGGGCTGCATCAGTTCTGATCTCCGGCTTACCAGTAAGTTAGTCAATTTATCGAACTAGTATAGGCTTTGAATTGAGGCGCATCGCCCTTTCTCGTTTATACTGTTCAACCGATTTATCTCTGGATAAGCAAGAT
Source organism: Alloteropsis semialata (assembly GCA_004135705.1). Taxonomy (NCBI): domain Eukaryota; kingdom Viridiplantae; phylum Streptophyta; class Magnoliopsida; order Poales; family Poaceae; genus Alloteropsis; species Alloteropsis semialata. The sequence continues at coordinate 14,058,425 of CM014272.1, forward strand.
TGATATAGATTCCCTACGTCGGAGCTAGATCAATATTGATTATCCAACAGATTATCGTTTATCGGACTGCACTTTAAGTCTAGATTCCCTACGTCGGAGCTAGATATCAAGATTAGGCTAGATTCTTGAGTGGGGCTTGAGTGGATTCAAGGGCGCGTGCGAGTATGGAGGATTTGAGATTTGGGAATGGCGGCTGGTGTGGATGTGAATACGAAGCGGTTCTCTCTCTGTTTTTATTACTGAAGCGGTAACCCTAAGCGTATTCCACAGAAGCCGTTTTCACTAAATACGCCAATAGATGTGTATTTGTGGTTTTTTTACCAAATGCATATTTGTGCAGCGGTTTCCTAAAAGGCTAAGTCATTTACCGAGGCATTCATACTCGAGGGGCTGATGCTCAATGGGATAAGTATTTTCCGAATCAAAGAATGTACTTATTTCTTCAAAAGTGTTTAAGCTTATTGTCATTTGCTTTAAGCTTGGGGGCTGGAGGAAAAATAGTATATTTCTTTTAGAAAGATTTTTTTATTAAAGACCTTGGAATTGTTTTTAATCCTTGAAAATATTTCTAGGCTGGGGGTTGATCCATAATGGGTCTATCTTTTTTCAAAAGTTGGACACCATTATATTAAATGGGGAAGTTTTTGCCTCATTTTTGATTTAAAAATCAAAGCCTGGGGGCTGATTGCAAAAGAAGTCGGCAGGGAGCACATCATGTTCACTTCTGAAGGTTTTCAACAAAGGAGCAAGGTGACGAGGAAACAACTTGGCTGATGCTTAAACTGTTGAGAAACAACTCAGTAGGCGTGAAGACATGAAGGCGCTCGGGGGCTTGACGGACCAAGATCCATGGGAGTCCTTATGGGCTGCAGGCCCACGAGTAGATTGGGCCGTCAACTCTGACAGATACAAGGAAGAGACGTACAGGTTAAGGGAACTAGTCGGCTACTAGGAAACAACCCGGCCTAATCATGTTAGGACTCTATGTTTAGTATCCGACTAGGAGTCTGTATTTCTTGCCTTGTAGACCCTGTCTCCCGAGTATATAAGGTGAGGCAGGGACCCCTTGTAAAATCATAACCATCAATACGAAGTGATCCACCATACAGGACGTAGGGTATTACGCTCTCTCTCGAGGCGGCCTGAACCTGTCTAAATCGTCTCGTGTTCACCATCGTGCTTCTGGTTCCGGCGAGGCCCTTGCGAATAACTCGACTACTCAGGGACCCCCTATAGTAGGCTAGCCGGTATAAAAAACCGACAGGTGGGGAGGTCTTTCCCTGCAAGGAATATCTTCCACAAGTCGAATTTGTCCCAAAAGTCCAAACCTACTAGGACTCGGCCTAAACCGTTAGACCAGATTTGGAAACCGGTCAGACCGGTCCCTGTGCCAGATCGACTACAGGACGGAGACTGGTCAGACCGCTCTCAGTAGCCGATTAGACCGGTCCGTCCAACCAGAATGACTTTATGCCAATTTCTACTGCTAACATATGCCCCCTTGTTTTTTGGTGCAGCTTGCAAACCAGAAAACATACAATAGTCAAAATTTCATTACCTGAGACGATGCCCAACATGAATCATCGGCTTTTCCCATCAAAAACAATACTCAAAGATGTCAATCATGCAAAACTAAGCTTCTTGCCAAACACTTGGATAATATTTCTTCAAGTACCTTCCATTAAGTGCTCTAGGCAATTTCTGACCTTGCAAAGTCTCCATCATATAAGAATTACCGAAAATCACTTTAATCACCTTGTAAGGACCCTCCCAACTTGGAGACCACTTACCAAACTTGTTGCTTTTCGTTCCTATAGGCAGAATAGTCTTCCAAACCAAATCACCGACTTGAAAAGATTTCTGTCTTACCTTTTTATTTAAAGCTTTAGCAACTCAGATTTTGTCTTTCTCAATCTCCTTCAAAGCCTTTAGACGTTTGTCAGTCACCTCATCAATATTGTCTATCAAATCATGATAATCAACAGCATTAAGATCATTTTGCTTGGCCAAACTATATGCACCCAGATTCACCTCAATAGGTAAAATGGCTTCTTGACCATATACAAGCTCAAAAGGAGTAACCTTAGTAGCACCATGTCTAGATATACGATGAGCCTACAAAGCTTCAGACAAAACCTCATGCCATCTTCTAAGATTTTCTTCTATCTTCTTCTTAATGAGTTTAATCAAAATCTTATTACTAGACTCGGC
>CM014272.1:14065216-14094743 GCA_004135705.1 Alloteropsis semialata
GAAGGAATTGCAGAGTTTGATTGGAAAAATCAATTTCCTGAGGAGATTCATATCAAATCTATCGGTCCGATTGGAGGCGTTTACTCCTCTGTTGAAGCTGAAAGATGAAGAAGAATTGGTTTGGGAGCCTAAACATCAAAAGGCATTGGATGAAATTAAGCAATATTTAGCATATCCGCCAGTTCTTATTCCACCACAAAAGGGTAAGCCGTACAAGCTTTATTTATCGGCTTTTAATCATGCAATCGGCTCTGTCTTGATTCAAGAGGTTGATGGGAAAGAACGAGTTATATTCTATTTAAGCCGAAGATTACTAGATCCTGAGACTCGGTACTCATATGTGGAGAAGCTTTGCCTTTGTTTGTATTTTTCTTGTACAAAATTAAGGCATTATTTGCTATCAGCCGAGTGTACTGTGATCTGTAGAGAGGATGTGATCAAATATATGTTATCAATGCCAATCATGAAAGGGAGAATTGGCAAGTGGGTTTTTGCTCTGACGGAGTTTGATCTTAGATACGAATCGGCCAAAGCGGTAAAAGGGCAGATAATGGCTGATTTAGTTGCTGATCATTGTGGACCTAACATTAATGCTGTTGAGCAATGCACTATGGAGCTTGATGTATCTGGTCCGATGAAAAAGGCTGATGTGGTTGACGCGGTTCCTTGGACTATATTCTTTGATGGTTCTTCTTGCAGTGATGGTTGCGGAATCGGCCTGATTATTATTTCGCCTCGGGGGGCAAGGTTTGAATTTGCTTTTCCAATTGAGAAATGCACAAATAATCAGGCGGAATATGAAGCATTGATGAAAGGTCTCCAGATTCTTAAAGAAATCGGCGCTCAGTTTGTTGAGATATTTGGAGATTCTTTGCTGATTATCAATCAGTTACTCGGCAAATATGATTGCAAGATGGATGCTTTGTTATCTTACTTTGAAAAGTGCCGAGATTTGATTAGTCAATTCGCCTTGGTAACTCTTAAACATGTTCCAAGACATCATAACGAAGAAGCAAATCGGCTGGCGCAAAAAGCGTCTGGCTATCGGCCTATGTCCGATGTGATGGTGCAGGAGATACCAGAAGGAGATTGGAGGAAAGAAATCATTGAATATTTGAAGGATCCTTCTGTCAAAACTTCTAGAAAGATACGTTACAAATCGATCAGGCATGTCTTGGTTGAAGAAGTGCTTTATTTTCGCTCGATTGATGGAGTCCTATTGAGATGTATCGGACTTGAAGAAGCCAAGGTTTTAATGGGAGAAATTCATGAAGGTGTTTGTGGGGCTCATCAATCGGCGTTCAAGATGAAATGGATGATCAGAAAAAATGGGTATTATTGGCCGACGATTCTAGAAGACTGCTTTGAATATTATAAAGGATGCCAAGAGTGTCAAAGATATGGAAATATTTAAAGAGCTCCAGCATCGGCCATGAACCCTGTTATCAAACCATGGCCGTTTAGAGGATGGGGAATTGACCTGATCGGCCAAATTTTTCCACATTCAAGCAAGGGGCACAAATTCATATTAGTAGCAACAGATTATTTCACCAAATGGGTTGAAGCTATTCCTTTGAAGGAGGTGAAATCACAGAATGTTATTGAATTTGTTAGAGAACACATTGTATACCGATTTGGGATTCCACAGACAATCACAACAGATCAAGGTACGATGTTTACATCGGACGAGTTCAAAAATTTTGCTGCTGATATGGGTATCAAGCTTCTTAATTCATCGCCGTATTATGCACAAGCCAATGGTCAAGCTGAAGCCTCCAATAAAAGTTTGATCAAGTTGATTGATAGAAAGATTGAGGAGTATCCAAGGAAATGGCATATTGTGCTTCCTGAAGCTCTATGGGCCATATCGAATGGCTTGTCATGGATCGATCAAGGTTTCTCCGTATGAATTGGTTTATGGACATGAAGCCGTTCTTCCATGGGAGATTCGTACTGGATCAAGGCGTATCGAGCTTCAGGATAAATTGAAGGCCGGCGAGTATATGGAGCTCATGAATAGTGAGTCCGATGACTTGGCTGTTCGTCGGCTGCGCGCTCTCGAAAGTATTGAAGCTAACAAACTCAGAGTGGCGAGGCATTATGATAAGAAAGTTAAAGGGAAAGAGTTCAAAGAGGGCGATCTTGTTTGGAAAGTTATTCTGCCAATTGGTTCTAAAGATCCCAAGTACGGCAAATGGTCACCAAATTGGGAGGGACCCTATCAAGTCGTCCGATGTGTTCCTGGAAATGCTTATATTCTACAAACACTTGAAGGAGAAGTGTTTCCTAAGGCATTAAACGGGAAGTATCTGAAGAAGTACTACCCTAGTATTTGGGTAAACTCGTAAGGCCGATGCTGTGCGTCAGGCTTAGAAGCCGATGAAAAAATCGCCTCAAGAACAAAAATAAGAGCCGATGCGATATGCATCGCCTTAAGGGTTATATACAATCAGAGGAAAGTGTATTACATTATCAAGCCGCTCGATGGCAGAGCAGGCTGCTGAAAAAGGGATTGCATATATATTCATATATTTCTCATACAGAAGGATTTCAGAAGATAAAAGGATCTAGTAGGCGCCGATGTACTTTGTTCATCATTGCCAGAACAAGATTAGAAAGAGAAGGGCAAAAGGAAGCGCAAGTTTGAGGAGATATCTTCTTCCTTGAGTCGAAGAAATCCGCTCTGGGTGCAGTCCCTTGAAGAGCGCGCCGGTGGACCGGTGGCTTTGCCCTAACTTGTAAAGGGCACTCTATTACACCCCTCTGAAAAACCTTCCCTTTGGTGAACCATGAAGAAACCTCACGAGGATTCTTCTAGCAGGAGTTCCACCTGGATTCACTGCAGGATCAGGAAAGGGGGGAGTACCCTATGTTACTTCACGAGAATTCTTCTAGCAGAAGAGGAAGAAGGAGTAGGATCCTATATCAAACAGAAGGAGTTTGTGTTCTATCATGAATATTAGCTGCGCCATGGCTAAGGGATGGAGTAAGAAGAAGACCTGAGGCAGGTATTTATAGCCGGCGGTCGATGGAAGCATTAAAGGAGAAATGGGATCCAAGGGATGCTTGTGGAAACTGTCCAAATAAAGGAACAATATTCTCGTGAAAATATGTCATTGATTCAGAGCTGGTGTAATTGAAGGAGGGGGCGTCTTTTGAGGAACTGCATTGAAGAGTCGTTTCGTCTAGGTCAATAGACGCATGGATACCCGTGAGGTAAATGCAGGGTTCCATATGCTATTCATTGTCAGAGATGCTATCGCTTGGGAAAGAGAAAGAAGAAGATGAGCTCCATGGGTTATTGATAAAGAAAGAAAAACTATGGCCCGAAAATCAAGGAACTACACAGTGCAGGGATGGAAAGTTTTGGCATGAAAATCGGTGAAGAAGTTATGATGGCAGATACGAATTTTGGAACAAAATGATATTTTATTCCAAAATTGGGGGGCATGTGTTGACACCGGATTTTCGCACCTAACATGCTGAGTCAGATGGTGACGTGGTGAGGTTGAGACTGCGTAGTGGGCCCGTTGAATGGTCAAACAGAAGATGACAGAGAAGGAAGCCGATGATGAAGAGGAGTCCGATGAAACAAGAAGTTCGATCTGATGATGGAAGAAGGGCGTGTCGGCTAAGAAGGAAGTGTATCAGATGCGGGGACTATTTCCTTTTCAGAAGACGTATGGGAGTCCCGTTTTATGTTAGGCTTAGTTTACTTTGTTCGCAAGTTAGTCTGGTCCGATCAGGACTCTCCATGACCAGGGTATAAATATGAACCCTCGTCCATTGTAAAAAATATTCTCACAATCAATACAACCCGGCTTCACGCCAAAAAACCCTAGTAGTAGTTACCGACGAAGCTCATTGGTGGACGGGCTGCATCAGTTCTGATCTCCGGCTTACCAGTAAGTTAGTCAATTTATCGAACTAGTATAGGCTTTGAATTGAGGCGCATCGCCCTTTCTTGTTTATACTGTTCAACCGATTTATCTCTGGATAAGCAAGATTGATATAGATTCCCTACATCGGAGCTAGATCAATATTGATTATCCAACAGATTATCGTTTATCGGACTGCACTTTAAGTCTAGATTCCCTACGTCGGAGCTATATATCAAGATTAGGCTAGATTCCCTACGTCGGAGCTAGAGTAATCTTGGTTACTAAAGGCAGTTTTTGCGGTTTGTTTGGAGTTGCTAGATTGGTTTAGATCTACGCCATGTGAATCAATTCTACTTCTTCAACGACTTTGAGCATTGGTCTTGGTCCGATTTAAGCAATATTTATCTTACAGCATCGTTCTAGGTCCGATTCTGCTTTGTGGTTTAATCTGGTTGTTCTTTGAGCATTGCACTGGTGTAGATTCCCTACGTCGGAGCTGGATCTTTGCAATACGATTAGATTAATCTTTGACTGTCATGCTTGGTTTAGATTCCCTACGTCGGAGCTAGATTCATCTTGATTAGTCAAAGGAAGCTTTGGTTATGCCTTATTGCTATTTGAATGTTAAGTGTGGTTTAGATTCCCTACGTCGGAGCTAGGTCATGCTTGATTATTTGGTAGCATATCTTAGAATCAGAACGATCCTGTTAATATTTTATCTGCTTATTTGCTTAATCCGGTCAACACCTGTGCGGGCATCTTGTTTAATTGACAGGTTGATGAGTTGAGTTTGACTATCTAGCTATCCGATCTGATCATAGCTGGAGAAATCTAGATTCCCTACGTCGGAGCTAGATTTCTCTGAAAAGGCTATAGTCCGATCGGCTGGTTAGATGGTCCGACAAGATGAGTCAAACTGGCAACTAGGCAAGGTGGACAATGTATCGGCTTACACTTTGATTATTTAATATCTTGTCTAAAGATACAGCTGATCCATTACTTTACATATCGGCCTTGTTTTATGCTTTACTTTATTATTCAAAGGCTGATCTGTTATATCAATCAAGGTCCGATCCTGATTGGTCCGATTCTGAGGTCCGATTCGGTGTCTGAATGAGGTCCGATTACTCGGTCCGATTGACGTCATCAATGAAGTCCGATTTTGAGGTCCGATTGGTATCGGCCGACACGTGCCTGATTGGGTCTTGGCTAAAATTCGACGTTACTCCATCGTCTGAAATAGAGCTGGCACAATCAAAGAGTAATTTAACTGTTTTATTCCCTTGTCAATTTTAGGTCAAATTGACTGGCACGCTGCGAACCTGAACTGGAGTGTGGGCTGGCACTGGAGCGAAGCAGATCTCCCTGGTCTTCGTGTGCTGCACGCGGAGGATACGACCGCCGATTTTCTGCGTCAACACTATGTAGCTTTCTGATAAAGCTTTCTTCATTTCTTGGCTGCTGATGCATTTTCTGTTTTCTCTTGACCCGGGGGCCAACTTGGCAGCATAGGTTAGTAAGTAACCTTGGGGCGCTGAGGCGCATAGACTCATTACCCGTAGTCGGAGCGCCGAGTCCCCGAGCATCGAGGCTAGCTGAGTCCGGAGACCCATTGACTAGAGTCAAAGCGCCGAGTCTCCGAGGGTCGGGGCTGGCCGAGTCCGGAGACCCGTTGACCGGAATCAGAAGCACCGAGTCCCCGAGGGTCGGGGCTGGCCGAGTCCGGAGACCTGTTGACCGGAGTCAAAAGCGCCGAGTCCCCGAGGGTCGGGGCTGGCCGAGTCCGGAGACCCGTTGACCGGAGTCAAGAGCGCCGAGTCCCCGAGGGTCGGGGCTGGCCGAGTCCGGAGACCCGTTGACCGGAGTCAAGAGCGCCGAGTCCCCGAGGGTCGGGGCTGGCCAAGTCCGGAGACCCGTTGACCGGAGTCAAGAGCGCCGAGTCCCCGAGGGTCGGGGCTGGCCGAGTCCGGAGACCCGTTGACCGGAGTCAAGAGCGCCGAGTCCCCGAGGGTCAGGGCTGGCCGAGTCCGGAGACCCGTTGACCGGAGTCAAGAGCGCCGAGTCCCCGAGGGTCGGGGCTGGCCGAGTCCGAAGACCCGTTGACCGGAGTCAAGAGCGCCGAGTCCCCGAGGGTCGGGGCTGGCCGAGTCCGGAGACCCGTTGACCGGAGTCAAAAGCATCGAGTCCCTGAGGGTCGGGGCTGGCCGAGTCCGGAGACCCATTGACCGGAGTCAAAAGCACCGAGTCCCCGAGGGTCGGGGCTGGCCGAGTCCGGAGACCCGTTGACTGGAGTCAAAGCGCCGAGTCCCCGAGGGTCGGGGCTGGCCGAGTCCAGAAACCAGTTGACTGGAGTCAAAGCGCTGAGCCTCCGAGAGTCGGGGCTGGCCAAGTACTTTTCGGCAAAGAGCCGTTGGCGCGCGGAGAGCCATTGGCCCGCAGTTAACGGGACTTCCGCGGATTCCATCCGTATGTTACGGCGCTGTTAGGGTAATTCAGATCGGCGGAAGGGGATAAATCGCATCTGTTCACCGGAGGTTTTTGCCACGGTCATTTCCAAATCGAGAATCATCCCACGCCTTCTCCACCGCTTAGCGCCACCGGAAGTGTGATTCACCCACCGTGCACTCGCCGCCGCCAGAGTTCGAGCGCCGCCGTTGCCGCTGCACATCTGCATCGCGCCTCGAGCTTTTGGCGGAGATGGCGGATTCGGCGGAGTCACAGAGGGTGCCGGTGTCGGGAGAGGAGGTGCCGCCGCCGACGAGGATGGCGGACGTGGGGATTTCCACGGGCCACGGTGATGTCAGCGCAGGGAAGGGAGTAGCACCCTCCGCGGCCCAGTACGGGGCCACGCGGGACGCCGCCGCCAGCAAGGGCGGCAGTGCTGAAGCACCGGCGACTGCCGCCGGGGCGGACGCCAAGGGGAAGGCGGTGGTGTCGTCTGACGAGGTCGTGAAGCTAACCTCCGTCCCCGGAGGAGTGCCACCCCAAGAACCGTCTTGGGGTCAATCCTCTGTGACCGGGGAGAAGCTCCAGGACATTGTGCGCCGGGGTGTGCTCGGGCCACAGGAGAACTTGAGTTGCCTTTTCCTTTGATATGCAGAACTTGAGTTGTTGATGTGGTGAATGCAGGCCCGGAAGCCAGGGTGGTGCCAGCGCCTTGCCACACTCGGGAGCTGGCGGCAAGGTGCCGCCCTGGAGATGGGGTCGGGGTCCGGTACTGCATCGAGCCTGCCGGAACAGGTACCAGCAAGCATGCCTGAGCGGCCGCGCCCGCTGAGTCCCCCACGCCTCACCTTTGGGACGAGCTCCCCCATGGATGACCAGGAGGCGGAGGTGCCCAAGGCCGATGCTGAGGAGAAGGAGCCTAAGCACCCTGCGGGGGTGGAATGACCAACCGACGGCCCTCTGCCATTGGAGGATGATGACGACCGGCTCCTTGGGGAGGATCTGGACACTAGGGCTGTTGCTGTCGTGCCGCCCCGGGTGGAGGCAATTGCGGCCGAGCACGGGGCCGGGCTTGGGGCGCCAGAGTTGACTCTGGAGCAGCGGATGGAGCTTGATATCGCTGATCAAGAGAGTGAGCTCCGGAAGCTGCAGAACGTAGCCGGCGTATTGGATCGTGTTGTTCAGGTGTGTCTTTTCTTGCACCTTGTTGTCGGTGTGGGGCATGGGCTGACCATGTGCCCAATATTTTACTTGGCAGGGTTTCACGGCCCGGGCCACGAGGGATCTTGACTTCAGGCGACGGGCCCTGGAGGATCGCCGGACCTTGGCGCAGATCCGCACGGAAAGAGTCTGTGAGGCTGAGGCCGCCAAGGAGTGCCTGATGAAGAAGGATAGGGAACTCACCGACGTCGTGAAGACCAACGAGGAGCTCATGAATGACATGAGGGTCTTGTCGGAGGGTAAGCTCTTGTGCTTCTCGTCTGTATGCTTTTTTGTCTGGGCAACCTGTGCTCATGGCGCTTTCTTTGCAGAGGCGAAGAAGAAGGAGGATGCCCTCCAGGGGAGGGTGGATGAGCTGGCCGGGGCCAAGTGCAAGCTTGAAGAAGAGGTGCAATCGCTTAAGGTAGCCAACATGCGTATGGCAGTCGAGTCTGAGCACCTGGTGGAGGCCAACCGCTTGAAGGATCAACACGACCAGGCAATGCATGGTAAGTATCTTCTGGCGAGTCTTCTGTAGCTTTGATCAAGTCGAAATGCTTATGCAGGTGTCTTTGCAGGGCTTCGATCCGAGCTGCTGGAGCTGAAGCAAGCGGCCGAGTTCAACACCAACTCGTTGGTGCCTGCCGAGTCGGGCCCGGCAACATTCACGCTGGTCCAACGGCTCAGGGCTGGCCCTAATCGCGCCTCCCAGTTGATGCAAGAAACTGCAATCGGCTTTGGGAACCGGATCCTGGCGCTTCTCCGGGTACAGTTCCCGACGCAAGAACTTGCTTCGATCGCCGAGGGCATTCCTGAGAGCGTCTCTGACGACCAGTTCGACGAACTGGTGGACGAGTGTGCTCTCCTGGCAGAGGCTGTAGCAAGAGAGCTCGGCCTATAAAAATAGTTGTAAAATGTAAACTCTGCATTGCACTTGTATGTATAAAAGTTCCGAGTTGAATTGAAGCATTGATGTGCAATGAAGTATGTATTGGCCCCTTTTCCCTGCCGACTAAGACTTTGCGTCGCCCGACTGGCCGCTGTCTTATGCCGTGTAAGCACCCTTTGTTGACCCACTGACCACTGCTCATGGAGAGGACGGCTTACCCTGCTACATTGCTCAGCAGGGAGGCTTAGGTGTAGGAGGCGCGTGGGTTGAGTGCGGAGCTCAGGGTTTCACGGTTGGGGGACTCGGACCTGTCGGGTTAGCTTAGCTGTCGCCATGGGGAACATGGGGTTGGGCAGGGACTCGAGTTGGAGTAAGCAGGTACTCCCCCAATTACCGTGAAGAAGAAAAGTTGTCTGGGTCGGACCCAGTCCCCGAGCATCAGCATGGATGTCAGGTGAGAAGACAAGAAGCCATATAGCAAGGCAAAGACACTTTCATTAATATGAGACAAGGGATACATAGCTTTTTGCAATATTCTACAGATAGAACTTGACGAGGTGCTCAATGTTCCACACGTTCAGGACAGGGTCGCCGTTAGCCCACTTGAGGCCATAAGTTCATGGCGAGACGACTTCCTTGATGATGAAGGGGCCCTCCCAGGGGGCCGAAAGCTTGTGTTTGTCCTTGGTGGACATGAGTCGGCGCAGGGCTAAGTCGCCAACGTTGAGGGAGCGTTCCCGGACGTTCTTGTCGTGATATCGCCGTACCTGCTATTCGTGTCTAGCATGCCAGACCAGAGCAGCAAGTCGGTGTTCTTCTAGGCAGTCGATGTCTACCTGGCGGCCAATTTCTGTTTCACCTTCCTAGTAGTGTTGGATGCGTGGGGCACCATGGGTGACGTCGGCTGGGAGGACGGCTTCGGAGCCGTATACCAGGAAGAAGGGAGTGTATCCTGTTGCTCTGCTCTTCTGTGTCCATAGGCCCCATATAACATGGGGTACCTCTTTGGCCCACCGGCCGGCGTGCTTGTTGAGTCCATCGTACACGGCTTTCTTGAGCGAGTCCTGGACCATGCCATTAGCCCGCTCGACTTGGCCATTGCACCTGGGGTGTGCCATGGAGGAGTAGTAGACATCGATGCAGTTGTCCTGGTAGAAATCCCAGAATTCGTGCCCTGTGAACTCGGATCCGAGGTCAGTCACGATGCGGTTTGGGACGCCAAATCGGTGGGTAAGCTCTTGGATGAACTTGGCAGCTGTAGCCGACTTGGTGTCGATCACAACCTTGTACTCGATCCACTTGGTGAACTTGTCAACTGCCACCAAGAGGTGCTTGAGTCCACCCGGAGTGGTTTTGAAGGGCCCGACATTGTCGAGTCCTCATATGGCGAATGGCCAAGATGGAGGGATGGTTCTCAGCGCCTGAGCCGGTAGGTGCTTTTGCTTCTGGAAGAACTGGCAGCTGGTGCAGCAGTGCACCAACTCTCTTGCATCAGGCACGGCTGTTGGCCAGTAGAATCCTGTCCTGTAGGCTTTACCGACTAAGGTTCCTGCAGCAGTATGGTTGTTGCAAGTGCCCGAGTGGATGTCCTGCAGGAGGCGGATGCCTTCATCATGGAGGACACACTTCATGAGTATGCCTGTGGAGGCGGCCTTCCTGTATAGGTCGTCGCCGATGACGACGTAATTTGTCGCATACCGAGTCAGCTTCTCGATTTCTTCCTTCGTACCTGGTGACCAGTTCTCTTTGAGGAAAGCGATGAAGGGGGCGCGCCAGTCAGCTTCCACCAGGAGAACTTCATTGGTCGGCGGGCTACCTGGGGGTGGCTCCGAGTCGGGCACGGGGCTGCCGTCCTCAAGCATCTTGATAGATGGGGTGTGCAGGTCTTGGATGAAGACGCCAACTGGCACCTGGGCCCTGGTGGACCCTAGCTTGGATAGGACATCGGCGGCGACGTTGTCATCTCGGAGGACATGGTGGAGCTCGAGCCCATAGAAGTGAGCCTCGAGTTTGCGTACCTCTGCACAGTATGCGCTCATGGTTTCCTTGGTTGACGGTCCAGGATCCATGGGAGTCGTCATGGGCCACAGTCCCGTTAGGAAATTGGGCCGGCAACCCTGACTGATACAAGGAAGGACTGTACAGCTTAAGGAAACTAGTCGGGTACTGGGAAACAACCCGGCCTACTCATGTTAGGACTCTGTGTATTGTATCCGACTAGGAGTTTGTATTTCTTGCCTTGTAGACCCTGTCTCCCGAGTATATAAGGTGAGGCAGGGACCCCTTGTAAAATCATACACATCAATATGAGGAGATCCACCATACAGGACGTAAGGTATTACGCTCTCTACTCGAGGCGGCTTGAACCTGTCTAAATCGTCTCGTGTTCACCATCGTGCTTCTGGTTCCGGCGAGGCCCCCACGAACAACTCGACTACTTAGGGACCCCCATAGTAGGCTAGCCGGTATAAAAAACCGACAGCTGGCGCGCCAGGTAGGGGCTCTCGTCGAGAATCGTTCAGCAAGCTCGATGGCACCAGTCATCATCAACTGCGACGGCAACATGGCGTTCGAGAAGGGCGCCACCTTCGTTTTCGGCTCCTGGGTATGCACGGCGGACGGCGAGGGCAACTTCGACCGCGTCCTCAAATCGCCGACTCCGGAGCAACTCGCCGACAAGCCTGACGAGATCGCGCTCCCGGGACCGAATACAACTCGGCCTCGGGGAACCTCGAGTTCGAAATCCACTCGAACTCAAGGAATCACTCTTCCTGGCCCGATTTCAACTCGGGCTGGGAAATTTCCGAAGCGGACCAGGCAACCCGAGTCGGTTTCTGAACCATCGGCTATGCCAAAATCCGCCAATTCAAAAATCCAGAAGAAAAGGAGTCCAGCCACTGTTAAGCACGAGGCCGATACCCCGAGCCAATATCCCTTTGGACTCGCGGGCCCCACCTCTGCTTTCCAGGCGGCGTCCTCAAAACAACTCCGATCTCTGGTCAAATTCGACGAACTTCCCCTTAACGGGAAACAAGTCGGACTCGTCATCACTTCAACACCTGAAGGACGATTTGTTCACTGGCCGGGACGCAAGCCAGCACTTGGAGCAACACCACAGGAGGACCTGGACATGTCTCGCATTATCGCGTGCATCGATCCACTCCCGTTTCAACATGGGCAACCCCTGAATTCTTCAAGCAGCCGCGGCTCAACTGTCCCAGTAACTTCAAGCACAGGGAGCTACTCACCAGGGCGCCAAGCCATGGTGATCATTGGCCAGGAACAAGAAGTCTCCAACGACGAGCCAACTGTGGAGAACGAAGCCAAAGCTGACCGCAACCGACGCAGGGAGCGAAATGTCTCTCGCGCAGAACGACGTCGCCGCCTCGGCCGAAGGCTATCTCCACAGGACCTCAACGCCAAGTTCTGGCAAGTTGCCGGCCAAGACGTCTACTCCAGCGCTGCAGCTAACATCATGGCTGTCGTAACAGAGCTGGGACAGATGCCCGAAACTCCTGAGATCCTCAGGACGAAGACAATGCTCGAGACAGCGGCCATCCAGCATGACGCAATCAACCCGGCGAAGACTATCACTCGAGCACCAAGCCGCCAGACAAGCAGCGCACACCCTAAAGTTGCAAACCGTGGCAACCAGTCCCACCACCCGAGCAGAGAACAACGCCGACATGAAGGAGGCATAGTACTCGGCGGCGGAGGCCGTGACCACGGCGCTGGACCAAGCAACCGCGAGGTTCAGCAGAGCCACGTCGGCGGTCGTGATGGCAACCAAAACAGGGACAGACGCCCCGAGAATCGTGATAACAGGGATCTGCGAGAACAATTGCCACCCAGGGACGCGCGCACCATCATCTCATCACAGGCGCGCGAGCGCGAAGAACAAGAACGCCGCAGACGCCAAGAGTACGACCAAGTCTACGGAGCGCCGGGTCAGGATCACCACAACCTCAACAAGTACGAAGGGTTCCCGGTCTTCTCAGACCGCATCCGCGCTACTTCCTGGCCCGACAAGTTCAAACCAGCTCATATCGATAGATATGACGGGAAACGCGACCCCGAGCAGTGGATTCGCATCTACTACTCGGCAATCAAGGCGGCGAGGGGCAACACCGACACCATGTGTACCTATCTCCCAGTAGTCCTCGATCAGGCCCCACTGACCTGGTTAGAAGGGCTCAAGCCAGGCTCCATCGACTCCTGGGATGAACTCTGCAAGGCTTTCATCAACAACTTCCAAGGTTCATGGCAGAAGCCGGGTACTCGTTTTGACCTCGCCCAGTGCAAACAGGGCCAGAACGAGTACTTGCGTAGTTACAACCGGCGATTTTGGGAGAAACGCGCAACCTGTGCTGGCCTATCCGACCAAGATGTCATCGATTGCTTCCACGGTGTCATCGATTGCTTCCACGGTGGCCTTACAGACCCCGTGCTGCATCTCGATTTCGGAAGGAACAGGCCAAAGACGCTAGAGCAGATGCGAGAACTCATCAGCCGCTGGTCAGATGCTGAAGACATGCAGCGTGAGAGATTCAACCGTAACAAGTCGGGAGGAGATCGCAACAACAACGGCGACCGCAACAAGGGCAAGCAAGTTGAGAACAACAGGAAGCGCGACTTCAGCGATAAGAAGCGCAAACCTGAAGACACGGTCAATGTTGCTGAGAAGAATTCTTCCCGCAGGAAGTTCAAAAAACTACTCGACAAGCAGTGCCCTTTCCACCCAAAGGATAAGCACTCAAGCAGGGACTGCTGGTTGCTTAAGAAGGCGTTCTCAGCAGAGGGCGCTCCCAAACCAAACAGCCCTGACAACAAAGGAGACAAGGGTGACAAAGACACCGGCTACCAGCAAGCCGACAAGGTTGTCAATGTCATCTTTGGGGGAATCACTCAGTCAGAATCCAAGCGCAAGCAAAAGCTTATCCACCGCGAGATCGCCTGCATTGAGCCTGCCATCCCCACCTTCCTGAAGTGGTCAGAGGTCCCCATCAGCTTTTCTCGCGACGATCAATGGACCAACATCAAGAACCCGGGGCGATACCCTCTGGTGCTCGACCCTGTGGTAGCTGGCGCGCGACTCACAAGAACATTGATCGACGGAGGAAGCGGACTCAACATCCTGTTCGCCAAGACTTTGAAGAAAATGGGCTTAGACATCACCAACCTGCTCAAGCCCACTGATTCACCCTTTTACGGCATTGTTCCAGGCAACGCTGCCGTGCCCCTCGGCCAGGTATCACTTCCAGTGACATTTGGTACCGAGGCCAACTACAAGACCGAGTACATCACATTCGAGGTCGCCGACTTCGAATCATCGTACCACGCGATCCTGGGAAGACCTGCTTTGGCGAAATTCATGGCGATTCCACATTACATCTACCTCGTCCTGAAGATGCCAGGCCCTAAGGGGATCCTATCTCTAAAGGGCGACCTGAAGACCTCCTACGATTGTGACACCGAGGCAGTGACGATTGCTGCAAGCATGCAGCAACCGAGCCAGGCAGCAATCGTAGCAGCTATGGCAAAACAACTCGGCGAGGCTGAGTTGGAAATCCCAACGAAAAAGCCAGCCGTGCCGAACATGAAGCCCTCCCAGGAAGTTCCAATCAGGCAATCGACCTAGGGACGGGCGACCCCTCGAAGACGGCGCTGATCGGTGCTAACCTGCCTATCAAATAGGAAAGCGCGCTCACCAGCTTCTTACGGGACAACCGCGACATCTTCGCATGGAAGCCTTCTGACATGCCGGGAGTCCCAAGGGAGTTGGCTGAGCACAAACTCAACGTTGATCCTGTCGCCAAGCCGAAGAAACAACGTCTACGACGCTTTGCCCAGGACAAGAAAGAAGCCATCCGTTCGGAGCTGGCAAAACTCTTAGCAGCCGGGTTCATTAAAGAGGTGTTCCACCCAGACTGGCTCGCTAATCCTGTCCTGGTCCGCAAGAAGAACAACAACGAGTGGAGAATGTGTGTCGATTACACTGACTTGAACAAGCATTGCCCAAAGGATCCCTTCGGGCTACCTCGCATCGATCAGGTGGTGGATTCCACAGCTGGTTGCTCTCTACTCTGTTTCCTGGATTGCTACTCGGGCTATCATCAGATAAGTCTGCACAAAGACGACCAGATCAAGACGGTGTTCATCACTCCGTTTGGCGCCTACTGCTACACCACAATGTCCTTTGGACTCAAGAACGCAGGAGCCACATATCAGCGTGCAATTCAGAGTTGTCTCAAGGCTCAGATTGGCCGCAATGTGGAAGCCTACGTTGATGACGTCGTCGTCAAGACAAAGAACCCGGATAGTCTCATCGATGACCTATCTGAGACCTTTGCACATCTCAGGGAGTTCCAATTGAAGCTCAATCCTACCAAATGTGTGTTTGGCGTGCCCGCGGGAAAACTGCTGGGCTTCATAGTCAGCCACCGGGGAATTGAAGCTAATCCCAAGAAAGTTACCGCTATTACATCCATGGCGCCTCCAAAATCCCTCAAGGACGTTCAGAAGCTGACTAGATGCATGGCGGCCCTCAACCGATTCATTTCAAGGTTGGGTGACAGAGGATTACCTTTCTTCAAGCTCCTCAAGAAGCAAGACAAGTTCGTATGGACTCCAGAAGCTGATGCGGCGTTTGAAGACCTCAAGACATTTCTCCAGTCACCACCAGTACTGACTGCACCAGCGGATCAGGAACCACTGCTTCTCTACATAGCAGCAATAACTCACGTCGTGAGCACTGCTATTGTAGTCGAGCGGGAGGAACCCGGCCATGTATACAAAGTACAGCGGCCCGTTTACTTCATCAGCGAGGTGCTTTCAGAATCAAAAGTGCGATACCCGCAGGTTGAGAAGCTATTATATGATGTCTTGATCACATCTCCCAAGTTGCGCCACTACTTCGACGCCCACCAGGTTGTTGTAGTCACCTCTTTTCCAATTGGCGACATACTCCATAACTGGGACGCGACAGGGCGAATCTCCAAGTGGGCGGTCGAGTTGGGCTCCCACGCCATTGATTTCGTCCCACGAGCTGCCATCAAATCTCAAGCCCTGGTGGACTTCGTCGCTGAGTGGACAGAAATACAACACGCAGTACCAAAAGAACCCATCGAGCACTGGATCATGTACTTCGACGGATCACTGAAGCTTGAAGGAGCAGGTGCAGGAGTACTACTCATATCCCCAAAAGGCGATCAGCTTAAATATGTGCTCCAAATCCTGTGGAAAGCCACCAACAATGAAGCCGAGTACGAAGCTCTACTGCACGGGTTGCGATTGGCTGCTTCCCTTGGCATCAAGCACATGGTTGTGTACGGCGACTCCTCTGTGGTGATTCAATCAGGTCAATAAAGATTGGGACTGCACCAAGGAGAACATGGATGCATACTGCATGGAGGTGCGCAAACTCGAGAAGCACTTTCATGGGCTCGAATTTCATCACGTCATCAGAGACAACAATATGGCTGCTGATGCACTTTCAAAGCTGGGTTCCCACCGAGCGCAAGTACCAGGCGGCGTTTTCGTCCATGAGCTGTTACAACCATCCATCAAGGAGCAGGAAGTACAGCCGACTACAACACCACCCCATCAGCAAGTCATGGTGATTACACCCGAGTGGACAAAGCCCTTCATCGAGTACATACTGCACCAGAGGGAGCCCGAAGATAAGGTGGAGGCTGAGCAAGTTATCAGACGAAGCAAGCACTACATAGTAGTCGGCTCCACCCTTTTTCGACGCGGCGCCTCATCTGGAGTCTTGATGAAGTGTGTCACCCCAGAAGTCGGACGGGAAATCCTTGAAGAAATCCATGGTGGAATCTGCGGGAACCATGCTGCTCACCGCACGATCGTAGGCAAGGCTTTCCGGTCCGGGTACTATTGGCCATCCGCTGTGGCCGATGCCGAAGAAATCGTGAAGACCTGTCAGGGCTGCCAATACTTTGCCCGGCAAGCTCATGTCCCTGCAACGGTCCTCAACACCATACCGCCCTCCTGGCCCTTCGCATGCTGGGGGCTCGATATGGTTGGACCACTCAAGACGGCGCCAGGAGGTTTCAAGTATCTCTACGTGGCGATCGACAAGTTTACCAAGTGGATTGAAGTCAAGCCGCTAGTCAACGCTACAGCAGCAAAGGCGGCCGAGTTCATCCAAGACATTGCTCATCGTTTCGGCGTCCCAAATCGCATTATCACCGACCTTGGCTCAGAGTTCACAGGGAGCGAGTTCTTTGATTTCTGCGATAACCTAGGAATTGAAGTCCGCTACGCATCAGTGGTGCACCCACGAACCAATGGACAAGTTGAGAGAGCTAACGGCCTCATACTTCAAGGTCTCAAGCCAAGGCTCTATGAACCACTCAAAAAGTACGGCGGCAAGTGGGTGCAAGAATTGCCAGCCGTGGTATGGGGGCTCAGAACCCAGCCCAGCCGCGCGACGGTGCAATCACCCTTCTTTCTGGTCTACGGCTCAGAAGCAGTACTCCCGGTGGACATCGAGTACAATGCTCCAAGAATCCAAAACTACTCGGAGGAAGCAGCAGAGCAGAGTAGGGCAGAAGATGTGGACATGCTAGAAGAGGCGAGGCTAGCTGTGTTGATCAGGACAACCACGTACCAGCAAGGACTCAGGAGATATCATGACCGAAACATCCAAATGAGATCGTTTAACATTGGTGATTTGGTCCTTCGAAGAATTCAGAGTATAAAAGATCAGCACAAGCTATCTTCTCCTTGGGAAGGTCCGTTTATAGTATCAAGGGTCATCGGTCCGGGTACTTATCAGCTACAACGGGAAGACGGAACAGAGGTGCCCAATGCATGGAACATTGAGCACTTGCGGCGTTTTTACCCTTGAAGAAGATTATTAGAGTTTTTTAAGAGCCAATAAACAGTCAGCCTTCTTTATGTACTGATATCGGCTTCTTAGCCTAATAACAATAAAGTATCAATATTCCATTGTCTTCAAGCTTGGAAATCAGATACAGTCTTACAAATTTGAATCATCCTGGGTTGTTTAAAAACAATCTAGAAAGGGTTGTTTCAAATGCCATCTACTTTCTGTTTCACACAGAAGGATCGGGCGCATCTTTTTTGACTCATCCCGGGTTGTTTAAAAACAATCCAGAAAGGGTTGTTTCAAAAGCCATCTACTCTCTGTTTAAACACAGAAAGATCGGGCGCACTTATTTATTTGAATCTAGTCGGGTTGTTTAAAAACAATCCAGAAAGACTACATTCAATTGCCATCTACTTTTTGTTCAAAGCAAAGAGATCGGGCACAATTAATCAGATACAAAGATACTTTTTGAACGAAAAACATTAAGTATTTACATCTGAACCAAGTTCTTTACAAAGGGTTTTCTTACAGAAAGAGACTCTAGAACTTAAGACGAGAAACAATCTTCTCTACAGTGTCCTTCTCCTCCTCCATGTAAGTATCAAACATGGCCCGGGTACAAGCTGGGTTGATTCTCCCTTCAGTAACACCTAATGGCTGTGAAGGAAACCACGAACGGACAACCCCAAGTACTTGTTTAGTACACGAACGGGCGACCCGTTGGCAATATAGCTTCACTTGCCCAGGAGTTGCTCGAAGACGATCAAGGGGAGGAGGAGGAACACTCCCGGCGGGTACTTTAGCATATGCTTCAACCAAGGGCAGGGCGGCTTCCTTCCAAGACTCAATCATCGCACCACGGCGATTGACCTCCACGCGAAGCGCCTGGATTTCAGCCTCCTGATTGCGGATCTTGGTCAGGTCTTCAATGAGTTGGGCATCGGCATGCTGGCGCATTTTCTGCTCTTCTGCGAGATCTGCCATGCATTCCGTCTCCCTCCGCTCTGCTTGGTTGGCGCGCTCCTGCTCCCGATAAAAGCGGTTCTTCATATCGATGAACTCGCCTTTTAGAGCTTCAACGTGCTTCTCATTCTCTGCAGACAGCATATCAGATCTTATTCATTATATGATCATTGGAAGCAGAGACAAAGTACTCGGCATACACACCTGAGAGTTTTTGTCGCAAAGACTTATTTTTCTCAACCATGTCATCACGCTGGTCCTGGTACAAGTTGATCTTCTTGTACGCTTCATCCAGCTCTCGGCGCAATTGGGCGCGTTCTTGGTCCCACGTTGCTTGTCCCTTGGCCAGATCGGCTGTAGCTTTTTCAGCGCGGGCAATGGACGTGCTTGCTCTCCGAAGCATCTCAGATTTCTGCTGAGATCGTGCAAGTATACTCTACATCCAGATTAAAGGAAGCAGAGTTGATTACAGTACGAAGGAGATAAGTATTTATAATACTACACTATTTCTACTAACCTCTGTGAGCTTGGAGAGTTGTTTGTACAGCTCGGCGGTCTTCTCCAGATCTTCGTGGTCAACTTCAGAGTTGAATAAGAAGGCGTCTTCATCTTCATTAGGCTTGACGCCGGGTGTGCCCGTGAAGATCTGGAATGGCTCTGGTGAAGGCTCGCGGGGTTTCTTTTGCTCCCGGATGATTTCTTCAACAATGGCTTCCTTCATCAGGCCAGTGGTGGTGTTCACTCCTTCAGAGCGGAGGCCAGCCATCCGGATACTTTCTGTTGCTTTGGGCCAAAACCCAGGAGCAGAAGAACCCGGAGCGGCTTGTTCTCTTATAGGAGGTGGTGGCGCGATGTTGCTGCTAGCTGCTTGAGGATGAGGCGGTGAAGATACTTGGGGGCTCGGCCCTTCTCCTCCTCCTGTCTCCATGATTGGAGTCTTGGGTACATCAGCAGGAGCAGGAGTAGGCGGACGGCTGCATAAACAATTGAAGATTAGCAATATTCGCGTTTCAAGAATTTTTCTTCATAAAGTTGGATCATTTACCTGGCAAATTCCATGTTGATTCCGGTTCTTCAACAACAAAGTCAAAGCTGCCAGCCGGGTTGTTTTGAGGTCCTTGAGGCTCTTCCGACTGAGCGGGTTCTTCTTGTTGAGGGTTCTGCAATTACGCAATCAATTCAGAAAACAACTCATCAAGAGGATAAAACCAAGATTTTTTGGCATAAAAGATAATAGGGGTACCTTGGGCAGAGGAGACTGTAGTGGGATTCCCACTGGGATCTCCACATTGGCTCCAGGCTCTGCTTCAAGTGCTTCTGCTTCATCAAGAATGGTATCTGCTGATTTCTGCACAGAAGGAGACACTCTCTTCCGCATAGCCCGTTTTTCTTGGGGATGGTTGGGCTTGGGGCATCGTCATCACAAGGCCTTTTCAAGCCTGATCCTCCTTGCCCGAGTATCTTCCCGAGAGGAGGTTGGGGTGTGTCATCATCAGAATCGACTACTTCTTCCACAATCACCTGGTCCATATCTGGCGGCGCCTTCTTCTTCCCTTTCCCCGAGCTATCAGCAATTTGCTGGGGCGGGGGAGATCCGGGCAACCCGGATTGGTTCTCTGCAATGTCTGGGGGTGAGGAAGCTAGTCTGATGCGCAATTCCTGGCATTGGATAGTGCAGCAATTGATTAGTTATCAAGATGCAAGACGGTGTAAATCATATTCAGGGTTGTTTTCAAAGCTTACCAATGATGACGGACGAGTTGCCGAGTACTCGGGTACCCGGCGTGGCAGATCCTGGGCATCCATGAAGAGTGCCTGGACGCGGACGGCGACTTCATCTGACGACAAATCGCTGGTGGAGATCCTGGTTGGGTCTTCGGGGCCAGTATACTCATAGCCAGCGTGCACCCGCTTCTGGCAGGGTTGTACGCGCCGGCGCAAGAATGAGCTGGCAATCCCGATGGCAGTTAGGCCTTGATCTTTCAGCGCAGCGATCATCTTGATGAGTCTGGCGATTCCGTCGACCTTATCCCTATCGAGGGATTCATTCCATGATTCTTGCGGCCGAGGGAGATGACCAGAGTGCTTGGACAGCCTTGGGGGCTGATTTTCCACATAGAACCACTTGTCATTCCAGTCTTTGATGGAGTCATTCATCTTGAAATCAAAGTAAACATTCTTCATCCCCTGGCGCAACTGGAATCCGGCCCCGCCGACTACTTTGTCTGGGGTGGCCTTCACGCGGAAGAGGCAGCGGAACAGATTGAAGTGGGGATCGATCCCCAAGAAGGTTTCGCAGAGATGGATGAAGAGGGAAATTTGAAGAATAGAATTGGGATTGAGATGGACCAATTCCAATTGTAGTAAGAAAGAAGCCCTCGGAGAAAATCATGAGCGGGGAGGGCGAATCCGCGTTCATAAAAGGCTACAAAAACCACGATCTCGTGGATTTCTTCGAAGGGCCAAGGTTTACCTGCATCAGTGCGCCAACAGGAGATTGACTTGTCCAGCAGGTAGCCTTGGTCCACAAGACCCTGCACCATCTCATCTGAAGCCTTGGATGGTTTCCAGGTGAGAGCCGGCGCAGGGGAGTTTTTGAACACTGGCATATCGGCGATTGGGATCTTGGATTTCTTTTTGCTTGTGGCGGATTTGCTCTCAGTAGGCTTGCTGGAAGCAGGTTTGTGACCCATCTTGCCAGACGAGATTCTTGATTTAACTCTCGAACGGGGCTTGAGTTGATTGCGGATTGCGCGCGGAGGCGAAAAGAGTTTGAGGATTTCAGTGGTGAAAGTGACGGCGGCGGGGATGAGAATACGAACGGTTCACCCTCTGTCTTATAAGATTGAAGCGGTAACCCTAAGCATATTCTCTGTAACCCGTTTTCCAAAATACGGCAACACTTATGTATTCGCGGTTATAAACCAGATGCATATTTGTGCGGCCATTTCCTAACGAGCTAGGTCATTTTCCGATGAATTTTCATTCTCGGGGGCTGATGCTTAATAGGATTTATTTCCATATCAAAGAATATACATATTTCAACAGAAGTCTTTAAGCTTATTGTCATCTGCTTTAAGCTTGGGGGCTGGGGGAATAGTATATTTCTTTTGGAAAGTTTTTCAATAAAGACCCTGGAATTGTTTTTAATCCTTGAAAACATTTCTAGGCTCGGGGGCTAGACCCATAATGGGTCCATCTTTTTTCAAAAGCTGGACACCATTATAGTAAATGGGAAGTTTTTGCATCAATCTTGGTTTATAAACCAAGGCCCGGGGGCTGGCTGCAAAAGAAGTCAGCAAAGGAGCACATCATGTTCACTTCTGAAGGTTTTCAACATGCAAGACGACGAGGAAACAACTCGGCTGATGCTGAAATCGTTGAGAAACAACCCGGCAGGCGTGAAGACATGAAGACGTTCGGGGGCTTGACGGTCCATGATCCATGGGAGTCCTCATGGGCCACAGTCCCGTTAGGAAATTGGGCCGGCAACCCTGACTGATACAAGGAAGGACTGTACAGCTTAAGGAAACTAGTCGGGTACTGGGAAACAACCCGGCCTACTCATGTTAGGACTCTGTGTATTGTATCCGACTAGGAGTTTGTATTTCTTGCCTTGTAGACCCTGTCTCCCGAGTATATAAGGTGAGGCAGGGACCCCTTGTAAAATCATACACATCAATACGAGGAGATCCACCATACAGGATGTAAGGTATTACGCTCTCTACTCGAGGCGGCCTGAACCTGTCTAAATCGTCTCGTGTTCACCATCGTGCTTCTGGTTCCGGCGAGGCCCCCACGAACAACTCGACTACTTAGGGACCCCCCATAGTAGGCTAGCCGGTATAAAAAACCGACATTGGTCGTGTCCCAATTTTTGTTGACTTGTTCAATGACTAGCTTGAAGTCACCATAGCACATTAGCCGCTTGATGCCAAGCGACACCACGATCCGGAGACCGTGGATGAGCGCCTCGTACTCGGCCCCATTGTTAGTGGCCTGGTAGTGTATCTGGAGAACGTATTTGAGGTGCTGCCCCTCCAGGGAGATGAACAGCACTCCTGCGCCGGCTCCCTCAAGGTTGAGGGCGCCATCAAAGTACATCTTCCAGTGCTCCGGCCGTTCCATGGGGGTCGGCGTCTGGATCTCCGTCCACTCGGCCACGAAGTCGGCCGGTACCTGGGACTTGATGGCCTCCTATGGCTCAAAGTTGATGGTGTGCTCGCCGAGTTCAACGGACCACTTGACTATGCGACCGTTGGCATCCCTGTTGTGGAGGATGGCTCCAAGGGGGAAGTTCGAGATGACTCGAATGACATGGGCCTGGAAGTAGTGACGTAGCTTCCTGGCGGTGATCAGGAGCGCATAGAGCAGCTTCTGAGGATGGGGGTATCGGACCTTGGACTCACTGAGTACCTCGCTGACGAAGTATACAGGGTGCTGGACCTTGTATGGGTGGCCTTTTTCTGGTCGCTCGACGACCAGGGCTGTGCTGACCACATGAGTGGTAGCCGAGATGTAATGCAGCAGCTCTTCCCCGGGAGTCGGACCCGTGAGGGCCGGGGGTGTAACCAGGAACTCCTTGAGGTCAGCCAGGGCCTTGCTAGCCTCAGGGGTCCATTCGAATTTGTCCGCCTTCTTGAGGATCTTGAAGAATGGAAGTCCCTTCTCGCCGAGCTTGCTTATGAACCGGCTCAAGGCCGCCATCATTCCAGTGAGCTTCATGATGTCTTTCTTGCACTTGGGTTCCTTGAGGTTGCCTATGGTGTCCAGCTTAACTGGGTTCGCCTCGATGCCGCACTGGCTAACCAGGAAGCCCAGGAGCTTTCCTGACGGCACCCCGAATACGCACTTTGTAGGGTAAAGCTTCCATCTAAAGCGGCGCAAGTTGTTGAAAGTTTCTTGGAGGTCGGCAATCAGGGAGTCGGCGTCGTACGTCTTGACGATGACATCATCCATGTAAGCCTCCATGTTGCGGCCGATTTGGCTTTGCAGGCAACCTTGGATAGGCTTCTGGTACGTGGCGCCGGCGTTTTTCAACCCGAACGTCATTGTCTTGTAGCAGTAGATGCCATGCGAGGTGATAAACGTCGTCTTGTCCTGGTCGGACGTTTTTGGGGCTATCTGGTGATAACCCGAGTAGCAGTCTAGGAAGCACAGGAGCACGCAGCATGACGTAGAGTCGACGACTTGATCAATTCGCTGAAGAGGGAAGGGGTCTTTAGGGCAGTAGCGGTTGAGATCCGTGTAGTCAATGCACATTCTCCATTCATCGGATTGCTTCTTTACAAGTACAGGATTTGCAAGCCACTCAGGGTGTTTGCATTCTCTAATGAAACCGGCAGCTAGGAGCTTATTCAGTTCTACCCTAATGGCCTCCTTGCAATCTTGAGCGAATCGGCGCAACTTCTGCTTGGCGGGCTTTGCGTTCTTGCTCAATTCCAAGGAGTGCTCAACCTTCTCCCTCGAAACACCCGGCATGTCTGATGGCTTCCATGCGAAGATGTCCTGGAGGAAGGAGGTGAGCGTGTCTTCCTATTTAGGAGTGAGCCCTGGCCCTATGAAGGCTGTCTTGCAGGGGTCGTCGAGTCCCAAGCTGATTGCTTAGGTGGCGTCTGCAGGTGCTAGCGCCGTGGGCTGCTGCTTCTGCTCCGGGAGGACAGGCTCGCCGGTTGCCGCCTTGGGGCTTCTTCCGCCAGCAGAGTGGCGTTGCCGAGTTGCTGGGACAACTCGGCTATCTTGATAGCCTCCCCGTCACACTCAAAGGAGGTCTTGGTATCTCCACGGATGGAGAGGACACCATTGGGAGCCGGCATTTTCAAAACCAGGTATGTGTGGTTCGGAATAGCCATGAATCATGCCAGCATGGGCCTGCCAAAGATGGCATGGTAGGAGCTCTTGAAGTCGGCTACCTCAAAGTATAGGAACTCCGTGCGGTAGTTGTCGGCCATGACGAAAGTGACTGGTAGGGCGACCCTTCCTATCGGGTAGGAAGCTTTTTCTGGCACAATACCAAAGAACGGATCTTCGGCGCTCAGGAGCCTGCTGTAGTCGAACCCCATGCTATTGAGGGTGCTGGTGAAGATGATATTCAAGGTGCTCCCACCGTCGACCAGGACCTTAGAGAGGATGACTCTTTTGACGACGGGGGCGACAATGAGTGGGTAGGACCCTGGCTCGGGAAGGTATACCCAGTGGTCGGCGCGACTGAAGGTATTCCACCAGCTTGGTGGAAACCATCTTCACTTTGTGCTTGTGGAGCTTGCCCTTGCGCCGATCTGGGAAGGCGCCGGGCCCCCCAATGATGACATTGAACTAGTGGTCGGCGCACTGGAAGTTGCCGTTGGCGCCACGCCTGGGTGGCTCTAGTGGTCCTGGGAGTCGGCGTTCATCTTCTTGGTGACGTTGATCGTCGCGGCGAGTCGGAGCATCGCGGTCGCGTTCGCCGCGTCGGTAGTCGTCGCGGCGGTCACGGTCTTCTCTGCGGCGGTAGTCGTCCCACCGGTCGCCATTATAGCCGTCACGACGGTAGTTGTTGTAGCGGTCGCTGTTGTTGTTGTAGCACTGCTTTTTGGTCGACGGCAGGGCGCCGAGTTCTTTGAGCAGCGTATGACAATCGCGGAGATTATGCTTTGCGTCCTTGTGAAAGGGGCACTGGTCATTCAATGTATCGTGGAACTCCTCGGCAAGAAACCTGGGTTTTTGCCGGCCTTCTTCTTCTACTAGGGCTACGAGGAGCTCAGGGCTTGCCTTGCGCCCACGGAACGGCTCATGGCGTTTCGAGCTCTCAACCCGGTCGTCATCTTCCGGGCACTTCTGTTTGTTCTTGAACTGGCTTGCTCAGCTTGGTCGGCCCGGACCTCCAAGTTGACCACCTCCATCAGGTCGGAGATCGTGACTAGGCTGGTTTTGAAGAGCGTGCAGAACAGCTGGCTGTCGATTAGGCCTCACCGGAATGCGTCGATGACATCCCGGTCTTCGACATCGGCGATCTTGTTCCGGTTGTCGAAGAAATGGTCGGTGTAGTCTCGGAGACTTTCACCCTTCTTCTACTTGACGTTGTCCAGATCGAATCTGGTGCCTTGCCGAGTGTAGCTTGCCTGGTAGTTCTTGGTGAAGGCGTGGCAGAGGTCTACCCAACTGTCGATGCTGTCCCGGGGGACGCCCTCAAGCCACAGGAGCGCTTCCTTGCCTAGCATCACAGGGAAGTAGGCGTGGCTTAGTCGTTGGAGCCATGGGCAGCCTTGACTACTGTATGGTATGTCTTGAGCCAGAGCTTGGGGTCGGAGCGACCGTCAAACTTCTCCACGAGGGCTGGCTTGAAGGACTCAGGCTAGCGGATGGCACAGAGTTGGGCGGTGAAAGCGGCGAAGCCATCGAATATTTCTCCTCGGCGTTGCGATGGTCGTGGTGGGGAGGTCGGACTAGGTCAGCTCGGGGCCGAGCATCATCACGCCATTGGCTCGTGCGTCGTACTACTCGCGTTCCATGAGCTTGTGAATGACGCGACGTTCATCTTCTTCTGCTGCAGCATCACCTGCTTCCCCTACCGGCTGGCGGTCGGGTCGACCGTAGCCCCGGTCATACCGTTCGCAGCGCTCGAGCTCGGCTGCATCGCGCTCTTGGTGCCGAGCGTCGAGTTCGGCGCGGATGTCGCGGGCGTAGTCTCTCAGGCGATCACGGAGATCGTCGGGTTGGTGGTGCCGTTGGCGCTTTTCGCACCGGTCTTGATAGCGATCACGGCGAAGATCCGCATTGCGCGGGTTACGCCGTTCTTCTTCTTCGTCTTCATGGTGATTCTGGGCCACCTCTTCTTCCACGACGGGTAGTGGAGGGTTCCTTCGGCGTTGCTGATCCCGATCCGATCTGCTATGAGCAGAGCGGTGGCTTGAAGAGCGATGTCCAGAAGAACGAGCCAAGTAAGATCTCCCAGATCGGGATCTGGCGCGATACGATCGCTCGATTTGCTCTTGGGCGGCTTCCAACTGAGCTCGGGCACGCTGCATCTCAGGGGTGTCGGGCATGTGTCCCAGCTCGGCGAACACGACGGCGACATTAGCCTGGGGCGTGCGGAACGGCACCCGGGCGAATGCTCCATCGAGGTTCTGGGGCTCGACTCCGCGAGGACCCCGAGGCGGAGGTTGCTATCTTGGTGGGGACCCCGGGGGTGATCCCTCCGGTGGCTGCGGCGACTGCTGGTTCACCGACAACTACAGCGGCTGTAGGGTTGCCGGCCGCTGCCTGGGGCAGGGCGGCTTCTTCTGTGCGGCGTCGGGCTCGGCCAGCGTTTCGCTCCAGTCGGCGATCCTTGGCCAAGTCGGTTTCTCCATCCTGAGTTGCAGAATCCTCAGAGACGAAGACTTCACGTCCTGGGGGCGTGGCATAGCTTGAGTCATTGCTCGTGTTGGCCGGAGCTGGCAAGAGCACGCTTGTAGCGACCTGGAACTCCCCACACTCCAGAGACTGGGTGGGCTTGGGCGGGATCTCAGATCGGATCTGAGACATGTCCTCTCGGAGTCGGGCCGAGTAGATTGATGAAGCATTGCGGAACCCTAGCGGGAGCGATTTGCTGGGTCGGCGCAGAGCCTCCTCCGACATGGCGATGCACTCGGCGATGGTATCCTGGACGCGATCCAACCCGGCGAGGAGCTCATCCGGGGGCGGGATCGTTCGTCAAGCGGTCAGGCCCTGAGCCTGATCGTGGATGGTGACCGCATCGAGTCGCTGCTGAAGCGGATCGATGACCGACGTCGAGATCGGCGAAGAAGTCAGCGCGGAGCTGGTCGGTGTGGTGGCGTCGGGCGTCGTGGTGGAGTCGGAGGCGGCGGAGTGGATCTCGGCGAAGAAGCTGATGCCTTCAAGATGCATGGCGCAGTTCTTGACGGAGTCGGGGAAGATGATGTGACGACGATCTGCCATCGAGCTAGCTGTATTGCCCCGCGATCACCCCTACCTGGCCTGCCAACTGTCGGAGTTATCGTCCGGCAGTCCACCCGGGGGTACCCAGATAGTTGATTTGTAGGCAAAGGGTAATCACAGGACTAGGGAGCTCGAGGTAACACAGGGACACAGGGATTATACAGGTTCGGGCTACCCGGAGGTATAATACCCTACGTCCTGTGCTCGGGGGTCTTGTATTGCTTCGCTCGACAATGCTCCCGGGAACAATGGCGAGTTTGTGGTTACAGTAGGCGAATGAGGAATAGATGATGGTGGGGGTCGACCTAGGCCACCTTATATAGGCTGACGGCCTAGGGTTTACAAGTCGGTTATCTCTAATTATTGTCTGGCTCAGATCAGGAAACCAATCCAAGTCGGTTACATAATCTCTGTGATCTCCAGGTGGGATCTGGTCGCCTCGCCGAGTGCCTTGTAGACTAAGTCTTGTCCAATCTTGTCCATTAAGCCGGGGACCCTTGTGGGCCAGCCTGGAGTCGGCCCACATCCTTGTCAGACGTGGGACCAGGCCGACTGGCTACCCGGTCGGTAGTGGGGCCAGAGGTACCCATATCCCACAGAGGGAACACATGACTGATGTTTTTCTTCATATGTGATATGACAGGATTGCCAAGACACCAGATTAGACCTGGTTGAGCCACAATAATACTAATAAGCAGGACTTCCACCAGATGAAGGAATAAAATGTCACCTTTGTTTTCTGTCTAACTACATAGAAAATCATGTTTTCTCCTGTTATAGTGTTTGAAGGAAAACCACAGTCCGCAGGCTACAACATTCATTACTATACTGTGTTTAGATAAAGATAACATCCATTATCACCTTGTGGTTATGTTAATATTTCCATGGAGTGGAAGAGATCAGTAAATTTATTCCTAGTTGATGTCAAAAATGTGATTTCTTAAATACTCCTAGCAGTATGCATATATGGGTGAAATTTCAGTGCCAAACCCTAGGTTTCCCACATAAAATTTCTTGCACGTGCACATGTTTCACCAGTGTTGAGATGGCTTTGTGTAAACATTTGATTCATAAATAGCAGAGAGGCCCTTATTTGATTGAGAAACATGGCTATAAAAGGGCAACACACAGAGAGAATGTAGATATATAGTGAGGTTTATAGTAGATAAGGGAAAGAGCTACTTTTTGTCCATTATCTATACAATAAGGATCCAAAATATTTAAAAATGGTTCCCACTTTAAAACACACCCATACCCTCTCACATATCCCCCAGTTGAGGCCCACACATCGGCTCAAGAATGACCAAAGTTTTTGGCCGTTAGAAAAATCGTACTTTCTAAAATATTTCATACTTTTTTCGCTATTTTTTTACCAACCCTTACCGCATACCCGCCCGCGTACCCGCCCCCGTCCCGCAGCCGTGAATCGCGCACATCACCGGCCTCTTTCCTTTTCCACCGCGCCGCCCCTCCTCTCACGTTTCTTTCCTTCTCGTGTTCCATCGCCGTCTCCCTCGAGACGCTCGAGCAGTTCCTGCAGGAGCGTGGCCGGGGGGGCCGCGGGCCCGCGGCTCGCCGCCAACGCTACCACCACAATCGAAGATGGCTCTCCTGCTGAGCGGCTGCGTCGCGCCGGCCGACGTTGCCCCGGCGCTCCGGCCGCCGGCGGCCGGCCTTTATTACATAAATATTGTCATAAGAGGGGTTATGCTCACTTTGATAGTACCACTCTTAATTAAACCAATTGTCCCAACATCAATCACAGCAGATCGACCGGTTTTTGCCTTGAGGAAGAGAGGACCTAATTTTGGTCTCACAATGCCATGTTTTGACAGATCTCCAAACACAAAATCTGACATCCTCACAAGAAAATCATCTACGACATTCACAGGTTCGTGTTGAACCAAAGTCATGCCCAACCGTATTATTTCTTTTGTCACTATATGTACCTGCAAGCACACAACATGTCATCTAGATATACTTATTTTGTAAGAGCACACGAGTATAGACATGCATGGAGTGTTCATATTATTAGTTGGAGCACCCTGCATTTTCCCATGCTTATGAGTATATACCTTTCAAAAAATGACGAATTTAATCTCATAGTTTTTGAATATTCCTTTCACTCAGATTAAGAATTTTGTTACACAATTAACTAAGGCTGCATGTGTTCTTTCAAATACAAGCAGAACACTTACCGGGCTGCGAATAACAATGGAGGTGTTGGCCCCATGAGATGCAAGGTCATAAGCAATCTCCATGCCAGAGTTGCCACAACCGACCACTAGTACATTAATATTCTTCCCTGAGTAGGTGGAACCTGACTTGTATCTTGATGAGTGGATAACATCTCCAGCAAAGCCATGCAGCCCAGGGATC
>CM014272.1:14095743-14118748 GCA_004135705.1 Alloteropsis semialata
CATTCAATTGCCATCTACTTTTTGTTCAAAGCAAAGAGATCGGGCACAATTAATCAGATACAAAGATACTTTTTGAACGAAAAACATTAAGTATTTACATCTGAACCAAGTTCTTTACAAAGGGTTTTCTTACAGAAAGAGACTCTAGAACTTAAGACGAGATACAATCTTCTCTACAGTGTCCTTCTCCTCCTCCATGTAAGTATCATACATGGCCCGGGTACAAGCCGGGTTGATTCTTCCTTCAGTAACACCTAATGGCTGTGAAGGAAACCACGAACGGACAACCCCGAGTACTTGTTTAGTACACGAACGGGCGACCCGTTGGCAATATAGCTTCACTTGCCCAAGAGTTGCTCGAAGACGATCAAGGGGAGGAGGAGCAACACTTCCGGCGGGTACTTTAGCATATGCTTCAACCAAGGGCAGGGAGGCTTCCTTCCAAGACTCAATCTCCGCACCACGGCGATTGACCTCCATGCGAAGCGCCTGGATTTCAGCCTCCTGATTGCGGATCTTGGTCAGGTCTTCGATGAGTTGGGCATCGGCATGCTGGCGCATTTTCTGCTCTTCTGCAAGATCTGCCATGCATTCCGTCTCCCTCCGCTCTGCTTGGTTTGCGCGCTCCTGCTCCCGATAAAAGCGGTTCTTCATATCGATGAACTCGCCTTTTAGAGCTTCAACGCACTTCTCATTCTCTGCAGACAGCATATCAGATCTTATTCATTATATGATCATTGCAAGCAGAGACAAAGTACTCGGCATACACACCTGAGAGTTTTTGTCGCAAAGACTTATTCTTCTCAACCATGTCATCGCGCTGGTCCTGGTACAAGTTGATCTTCTTGTACGCTTCTTCTCAGCAACGTCATCGCGCTGGTCCTGGTACAAGTTGATCTTCTTGTACGCTTCATCCAGCTCTCGGCGCAATTGGGCGCGTTCTTGGTCCCACGCTGCTTGTCCCTTGGCCAGATCGGCTGTGGCTTTTTCAGCGCGGGCAATGGACGTGCTTGCTCTCCGAAGCATCTCAGATTTCTGCTGAGATCGTGCAAGTATACTCTACATCCAGATTAAAGGAAGCAGGGTTGATTACAGTACAAAGGAGATAAGTATTTAGAATACTACAATATTTTTACTAACCTCTGTGTGCTTGGAGAGTTGTTTGTACAGCTCGGCGGCCTTCTCCAGATCTTCGTGGTCAACTTCAGAGTTGAATAAGAAGGCGTCTTCATCCTCATTAGCGTTGACGCCGGGTGTGCCGGTGAAGATCTGGAATGGCTCTGGTGAAGGCTCGCGGGGTGTGCCCGTGAAGATCTGGAATGGCTCTGGTGAAGGCTCGCGGGGTTTCTTTTGCTCCCGGATGATTTCTTCAACAATGGCTTCCTTCATCAGGCCAGTGGTGGTGTTCACTCCTTCAGAGCGGAGGCCAGCCATCCGGATACTTTCTGTTGCTTTGGGCCAAAACCCAGGAGCAGAAGAACCCGGAGCGGCTTGTTCTCTTATAGGAGGTGGTGGCGCGATGTTGCTGCTAGCTGCTTGAGGATGAGGCGGTGAAGATACTTGGGGGCTCGGCCCTTCTCCTCCTCCTGTCTCCATGATTGGAGTCTTGGGTACATCAGCAGGAGCAGGAGTAGGCGGACGGCTGCATAAACAATTGAAGATTAGCAATATTCGCGTTTCAAGAATTTTGCTTCATAAAGTTGGATCATTTACCTGGCAAATTCCATGTTGAATTCCGGTTCTTCAACAACAAAGTCAAAGCCGCCAGCCGGGTTGTTTTGAGGTCCTTGAGGCTCTTCCGACTGAGCGGGTTCTTCTTGTTGAGGGTTCTGCAATTACGCAATCAATTCAGAAAACAACTCATCAAGAGGATAAAACCAAGATTTTTTGGCATAAAAGATAATAGGGGTACCTTGGGCAGAGGAGACTGTAGTGGGATTCCCACTGGGATCTCCACATTGGCTCCAGGCTCTGCTTCAAGTGCTTCTGCTTCATCAAGAATGGTATCTGCTGATTTCTACACAGAAGGAGACACTTTCTTCCGCATAGCCCGTTTTTTCTTGGGGATGGTTGGGCTTGGGGCATCGTCATCACAAGGCCTTTTCAAGCCTGATCCTCCTTGCCCGAGTATCTTCCCGAGAGGAGGTTGGGGTGTGTCATCATCAGAATCGACTACTTCTTCCACAATCACCTGGTCCATATCTGGCGGCGCCTTCTTCCTTTCCCCGAGCTATCAGCAATTTGCTGGGGCGGGGGAGATCCGGGCAACCCGGATTGGTTCTCTGCAATGTCTGGGGGTGAGGAAGCTAGTCTGATGCGCAATTTCTGGCATTGGATAGTGCAGCAATTGATTAGTTATCAAGATGCAAGACGGTGTAAATCATATTCAGGGTTGTTTTCAAAGCTTACCAATGATGACGGACGAGTTGCCGAGTACTCGGGTACCCGGCGTGGCAGATCCTGGGCATCCATGAAGAGTGCCTGGACGCGGACGGCGACTTCATCTGACGACAAATCGCTGGTGGAGATCCTGGTTGGGTCTTCGGGCCAGTATACTAATAGCCAGCGTGCACCCGCTTCTGGCAGGGTTGTACGCGCCGGCGCAAGAATGAGCTGGCAATCCCGATGGCAGTTAGGCCTTGATCTTTCAGCGCAGCGATCATCTTGATGAGTCTGGCGATTCCGTCGACCTTATCCCTATCGAGGGATTCATTCCATGATTCTTGCGGCCGAGGGAGATGACCAGAGTGCTTGGACAGCCTTGGGGGCTGATTTTCCACATAGAACCACTTGTCATTCCAGTCTTTGATGGAGTCATTCATCTTGAAATCAAAGTAAACATTCTTCATCCCCTGGCGCAACTGGAATCCGGCCCCGCCGACTACTTTGTCTGGGGTGGCCTTCACGCGGAAGAGGCAGTGGAACAGATTGAAGTGGGGATCGATCCCCAAGAAGGTTTCGCAGAGATGGATGAAGAGGGAAATTTGAAGAATAGAATTGGGATTGAGATGGACCAATTCCAATTTGTAGTAAGAAAGAAGCCCTCGGAGAAAATCATGAGCGGGGAGGGCGAATCCGCGTTCATAAAAGGCTACAAAAACCACGATCTCGTGGATTTCTTCGAAGGGCCAAGGTTTACCTGCATCAGTGCGCCAACAGGAGATTGACTTGTCCAGCAGGTAGCCTTGGTCCACAAGACCCTGCACCATCTCATCTGAAGCCTTGGATGGTTTCCAGGTGAGAGCCGGCGCAGGGGAGTTTTTGAACACTGGCATATCGGCGATTGGGATCTTGGATTTCTTTTTGCTTGTGGCGGATTTGCTCTCAGTAGGCTTGCTGGAAGCAGGTTTGCGACCCATCTTGCCAGACGAGATTCTTGATTTAACTCTCGAACGGGGCTTGAGTGGATTGCGGATTGCGCGCGGAGGCGAAAAGAGTTTGAGGATTTCAGTGGTGAAAGCGACGGCGGCGGGGATGAGAATACGAACGGTTCACCCTCTGTCTTATAAGATTGAAGCGGTAACCCTAAGCGTATTCTCTGTAACCCGTTTTCCAAAATACGCCAACACTTATGTATTCGCGGTTATAAACCAGATGCATATTTGTGCGGCCATTTCCTAATGAGCTAGGTCATTTTCCAATGAATTTTCATTCTCGGGGGCTGATGCTTAATAGGATTTATTTCCATATCAAAGAATATACATATTTCAACAGAAGTCTTTAAGCTTATTGTCATCTGCTTTAAGCTTGGGGGCTGGGGGGAAATAGTATATTTCTTTTAGAAAGTTTTTTCAATAAAGACCCTGGAATTGTTTTTAATCCTTGAAAAGATTTCTAGGCTCG
This sequence comes from Alloteropsis semialata, assembly GCA_004135705.1. Classification (NCBI taxonomy): domain Eukaryota; kingdom Viridiplantae; phylum Streptophyta; class Magnoliopsida; order Poales; family Poaceae; genus Alloteropsis; species Alloteropsis semialata. The sequence continues at coordinate 14,099,587 of CM014272.1, forward strand.
GGGGCTAGACCCATAATGGGTCCATCTTTTTTCAAAAGCTGGACACCATTATAGTAAATGGGGAAGTTTTTGCATCAATCTTGGTTTATAAACCAAGGCCCGGGGGCTGGCTGCAAAAGAAGTCGGCAAAGGAGCACATCATGTTCACTTCTGAAGGTTTTCAACATGCAAGACGACGAGGAAACAACTCGGCTGATGCTGAAATCGTTGAGAAACAACCCGGCAGGCGTGAAGACATGAAGACGCTCGGGGGCTTGACGGTCCAGGATCCATGGGAGTCCTCATGGGCCACAGTCCCGTTAGGAAATTGGGCCGGCAACCCTGACTGATACAAGGAAGGACTGTACAGCTTAAGGAAACTAGTCGGGTACTGGGAAACAACCCGGCCTACTCATGTTAGGACTCTGTGTATTGTATCCGACTAGGAGTTTGTATTTCTTGCCTTGTAGACCCTGTCTCCCGAGTATATAAGGTGAGGCAGGGACCCCTTGTAAAATCATACACATCAATACGAGGAGATCCACCATACAGGACGTAAGGTATTACGCTCTCTACTCGAGGCGGCCTGAACCTGTCTAAATCGTCTCGTGTTCACCATCGTGCTTCTGGTTCCGGCGAGGCCCCCACGAACAACTCGACTACTTAGGGACCCCCCATAGTAGGCTAGCCGGTATAAAAAACCGACATTGGTCGTGTCCCAATTTTTGTTGACTTGTTCAATGACTAGCTTGAAGTCACCATAGCACATTAGCCGCTTGATGCCAAGCGACACCACGATCCGGAGACCGTGGATGAGCGCCTCGTACTCGGCCCCATTGTTAGTGGCCTGGTAGTGTATCTGGAGAACGTATTTGAGGTGCTGCCCCTCCAGGGAGATGAACAGCACTCCTGCGCCGGCTCCCTCAAGGTTGAGGGCGCCATCAAAGTACATCTTCCAGTGCTCCGGCCGTTCCATGGGGGTCGGCGTCTGGATCTCCGTCCACTCGGCCACGAAGTCGGCCAGTACCTGGGACTTGATGGCCTCCCTTGGCTCAAAGTTGATGGTGTGCTCGCCGAGTTCAATGGACCACTTGACTATGCGACCGTTGGCATCCCTGTTGTGGAGGATGGCTCCAAGGGGGAAGTTCGAGATGACTCGAATGACATGGGCCTGGAAGTAGTGACGTAGCTTCCTGGCGGTGATCAGGAGCGCATAGAGCAGCTTCTGAGGATGGGGGTATCGGACCTTGGACTCACTGAGTACCTCGCTGACGAAGTATACAGGGTGCTGGACCTTGTATGGGTGGCCTTTTTCTGGTCGCTCGACGACCAGGGCTGTGCTGACCACATGAGTGGTAGCCGAGATGTAATGCAGCAGCTCTTCCCCGGGAGTCAGACCCGTGAGGACCGGGGGTGTAACCAGGAACTCCTTGAGGTCAGCCAGGGCCTTGCTAGCCTCAGGGGTCCATTCGAATTTGTCCGCCTTCTTGAGGATCTTGAAGAATGGAAGTCCCTTCTCGCTGAGCTTGCTTATGAACCGGCTCAAGGCCGCCATCATTCCAGTGAGCTTCATGATGTCTTTCTTGCACTTGGGTTCCTTGGGGTTGCCTATGGTGTCCAGCTTAACTGGGTTCGCCTCGATGCCGCACTGGCTAACCAGGAAGCCCAGGAGCTTTCCTGACGGCACCCTGAATATGCACTTTGTAGGGTAAAGCTTCCATCTAAAGCGGCGCAAGATGTTGAAAGTTTCTTGGAGGTCGGCGATCAGGGAGTCGGCGTCGTACGTCTTGACGACGACATCATCCATGTAAGCCTCCATGTTGCGGCCGATTTGGCTTTGCAGGCAACCTTGGATAGGCTTCTGGTACGTGGCGCCGGCGTTTTTCAACCCGAACATCATTGTCTTGTAGCAGTAGATGCCATGCGAGGTGATGAACGTCGTCTTGTCCTGGTCGGACGTTTTCGGGGCTATCTGGTGATAACCCGAGTAGCAGTCTAGGAAGCACAGGAGCACGCAGCATGACGTAGAGTCGACGACTTGATCAATTCGCTGAAGAGGGAAGGGGTCTTTAGGGCAGTAGCGGTTGAGATCCGTGTAGTCAATGCACATTCTCCATTCATCGGATTGCTTCTTTACAAGTACAGGATTTGCAAGCCACTCAGGGTGTTTGCATTCTCTAATGAAACCGGCAGCTAGGAGCTTATTCAGTTCTACCCTAATGGCCTCCTTGCAATCTTGAGCGAATCGGCGCAACTTCTGCTTGGCGGGCTTTGCGTTCTTGCTCAATTCCAAGGAGTGCTCAACCTTCTCCCTCGAAACACCCGGCATGTCTGATGGCTTCCATGCGAAGATGTCCTGGAGGAAGGAGGTGAGCGTGTCTTCCTATTTAGGAGTGAGCCCTGGCCCTATGAAGGCTGTCTTGCAGGGGTCGTCGAGTCCCAAGCTGATTGCTTAGGTGGCGTCTGCAGGTGCTAGCGCCGTGGGCTGCTGCTTCTGCTCCGGGAGGACAGGCTCGCCGGTTGCCGCCTTGGGGCTTCTTCCGCCAGCAGAGTGGCGTTGCCGAGTTGCTGGGACAACTCGGCTATCTTGATAGCCTCCCCGTCACACTCAAAGGAGGTCTTGGTATCTCCACGGATGGAGAGGACACCATTGGGAGCCGGCATTTTCAAAACCAGGTATGTGGTTCGGAATAGCCATGAATCATGCCAGCATGGGCCTGCCAAAGATGGCATGGTAGGAGCTCTTGAAGTTGGCTACCTCAAAGTATAGGAACTCCGTGCGGTAGTTGTCGGCCATGACGAAAGTGACTGGTAGGGCGACCCTTCCTATCGGGTAGGAAGCTTTTTCTGGCACAATACCAAAGAACGGATCTTCGGCGCTCAGGAGCCTGATGTAGTCGAACCCCATGCTATTGAGGGTGCTGGTGAAGATGATATTCAAGGTGCTCCCACCGTCGACCAGGACCTTAGAGAGGATGACTCTTTCGACGACGAGGGCGACAATGAGTGGGTAGGACCCTGGCTCGGGAAGGTATACCCAGTGGTCGGCGCGACTGAAGGTGATGGGCGTCTCTGACCACTGAAGGTATTCCACCAGCTTGGTGGAAACCATCTTCACTTTGTGCTTGTGGAGCTTGCCCTTGCGCCGATCTGGGAAGGCGCCGGGCCCCCCAATGATGACATTGAACTAGTGGTCGGCGCACTGGAAGTTGCCGTTGGCGCCACGCCTGGGTGGCTCTAGTGGTCCTGGGAGTCGGCGTTCATCTTCTTGGTGACGTTGATCGTCGCGGCGAGTCGGAGCATCGCGGTCGCGTTCGCCGCGTCGGTAGTCGTCGCGGCGGTCACGGTCTTCTCTGCGGCGGTAGTCGTCCCACCGGTCGCCATTATAGCCGTCACGACGGTAGTTGTTGTAGCGGTCGCTGTTGTTGTTGTAGCACTGCTTTTTGGTCGACGGCAGGGCGCCGAGTTCTTTGAGCAGCGTATGACAATCGCGGAGATTATGCTTTGCGTCCTTGTGAAAGGGGCACTGGTCATTCAATGTATCGTGGAACTCCTCGGCAAGAAACCTGGGTTTTTGCCGGCCTTCTTCTTCTACTAGGGCTACGAGGAGCTCAGGGCTTGCCTTGCGCCCACGGAACGGCTCGTGGCATTTCGAGCTCTCAACCCGGTCGTCATCTTCCGGGCGCTTCTGTTTGTTCTTGAACTGGCTTGCTCAGCTTGGTCGGCCCGGATCTCCAAGTTGACCACCTCCATCAGGTCGGAGATCGTGACTAGGCTGGTTTTGAAGAGCGTGCAGAACAACTGGCTGTCGATTAGGCCTCACCGGAATGCGTCGATGACATCCCGGTCTTCGACATCGGCGATCTTGTTCCGGTTGTCGAAGAAATGGTCGGTGTAGTCTCGGAGACTTTCACCCTTCTTCTACTTGACGTTGTCCAGATCGAATCTGGTGCCTTGCCGAGTGTAGCTTGCCTGGTAGTTCTTGGTGAAGGCGTGGCAGAGGTCTACCCAACTGTCGATGCTGTCCCGGGGGACGCCCTCAAGCCACAGGAGCGCTTCCTTGCCTAGCATCACAGGGAAGTAGGCGTGGCTTAGTCGTTGGAGCCATGGGCAGCCTTGACTACTGTATGGTATGTCTTGAGCCAGAGCTTGGGGTCGGAGCGACCGTCAAACTTCTCCACGAGGGCTGGCTTGAAGGACTCAGGCCAGCGGATGGCACGGAGTTGGGCGGTGAAAGCGGCGAAGCCATCGAATATTTCCTCCTCGGCGTTGCGATGGTCGTGGTGGGGAGGTCGGACTAGGTCAGCTCGGGGCCGAGCATCATCACGCCATTGGCTCGTGCGTCGTACTACTCGCGTTCCATGAGCTTGTGAATGACGCGACGTTCATCTTCTTCTGCTGCAGCATCACCTGCTTCCCCTACCGGCTGGCGGTCGGGTCGACCGTAGCCCCGGTCATACCGTTCGCAGCGCTCGAGCTCGGCTGCATCGCGCTCTTGGTGCCGAGCGTCGAGTTCGGCGCGGATGTCGCGGGCGTAGTCTCTCAGGCGATCACGGAGATCGTCGGGTTGGTGGTGCCGTTGGCGCTTTTCGCACCGGTCTTGATAGCGATCACGGCGAAGATCCGCATTGCGCGGGTTACGCCGTTCTTCTTCTTCGTCTTCATGGTGATTCTGGGCCACCTCTTCTTCCACGACGGGTAGTGGAGGGTTCCTTCGGCGTTGCTGATCCCGATCCGATCTGCTATGAGCAGAGCGGTGGCTTGAAGAGCGATGTCCAGAAGAACGAGCCAAGTAAGATCTCCCAGATCGGGATCTGGCGCGATACGATCGCTCGATTTGCTCTTGGGCGGCTTCCAACTGAGCTCGGGCACGCTGCATCTCAGGGGTGTCGGGCATGTGCCCCAGCTCGGCGAACACAACGGCGACATTAGCCTGGGGCGTGCGGAACGGCACCCGGGCGAATGCTCCATCGAGGTTCTGGGGCTCGACTCCGCGAGGACCCCGAGGCGGAGGTTGCTATCTTGGTGGGGACCCCGGGGGTGATCCCTCCGGTGGCTGCGGCGACTGCTGGTTCACCGACAACTACAGCGGCTGTAGGGTTGCCGGCCGCTGCCTGGGGCAGGGCGGCTTCTTCTGTGCGGCGTCGGGCTCGGCCAGCGTTTCGCTCCAGTCGGCGATCCTTGGCCAAGTCGGTTTCTCCATCCTGAGTTGCAGAATCCTCAGAGACGAAGACTTCACGTCCTGGGGGCGTGGCATAGCTTGAGTCATTGCTCGTGTTGGCCGGAGCTGGCAAGAGCACGCTTGTAGCGACCTGGAACTCCCCACACTCCAGAGACTGGGTGGGCTTGGGCGGGATCTCAGATCGGATCTGAGACATGTCCTCTCGGAGTCGGGCCGAGTAGATTGATGAAGCATTGCGGAACCCTAGCGGGAGCGATTTGCTGGGTCGGCGCAGAGCCTCCTCCGACATGGCGATGCACTCGGCGATGGTATCCTGGACGCGATCCAACCCGGCGAGGAGCTCATCCGGGGGCAGGATCGTTCGTCAAGCGGTCAGGCCCTGAGCCTGATCGTGGATGGTGACCGCATCGAGTCGCTGCTGAAGCGGATCGATGACCGACGTCGAGATCGGCGAAGAAGTCAGCGCGGAGCTGGTCGGTGTGGTGGCGTCGGGCGTCGTGGTGGAGTCGGAGGCGGCGGAGTGGATCTCGGCGAAGAAGCTGATGCCTTCAAGATGCATGGCGCAGTTCTTGACGGAGTCGGGGAAGATGATGTGACGACGATCTGCCATCGAGCTAGCTGTATTGCCCCGCGATCACCCCTACCTGGCCTGCCAACTGTCGGAGTTATCGTCCGGCAGTCCACCCGGGGGTACCCAGATAGTTGATTTATAGGCAAAGGGTAATCACAGGACTAGGGAGCTCGAGGTAACACAGGGACACAGGGATTATACAGGTTCGGGCTACCCGGAGGTATAATACCCTACGTCCTGTGCTCGGGGGTCTTGTATTGCTTCGCTCGACAATGCTCCCGGGAACAATGGCGAGTTTGTGGTTACAGTAGGCGAATGAGGAATAGATGATGGTGGGGGTCGACCTAGGCCACCTTATATAGGCTGACGGCCTAGGGTTTACAAGTCGGTTATCTCTAATTATTGTCTGGCTCAGATCAGGAAACCAATCCAAGTCGGTTACATAATCTCTGTGATCTCCAGGTGGGATCTGGTCGCCTCGCCGAGTGCCTTGTAGACTAAGTCTTGTCCAATCTTGTCCATTAAGCCGGGGACCCTTGTGGGCCGGCCTGGAGTCGGCCCACATCCTTGTCAGACGTGGGACCAGGCCGACTGGCTACCCGGTCGGTAGTGGGACCAGAGGTACCCATATCCCACAGAGGGAACACATGACTGATGTTTTTCTTCATATGTGATATGACAGGATTGCCAAGACACCAGATTAGACCTGGTTGAGCCACAATAATACTAATAAGCAGGACTTCCACCAGATGAAGGAATAAAATGTCACCTTTGTTTTCTGTCTAACTACATAGAAAATCATGTTTTCTCCTGTTACAGTGTTTGAAGGAAAACCACAGTCCGCAGGCTACAACATTCATTACTATACTGTGTTTAGATAAAGATAACATCCATTATCACCTTGTGGTTATGTTAATATTTCCATGGAGTGGAAGAGATCAGTAAATTTATTCCTAGTTGATGTCAAAAATGTGATTTCTTAAATACTCCTAGCAGTATGCATATATGGGTGAAATTTCAGTGCCAAACCCTAGGTTTCCCACATAAAATTTCTTGCACGTGCACATGTTTCACCAGTGTTGAGATGGCTTTGTGTAAACATTTGATTCATAAATAGCAGAGAGGCCCTTATTTGATTGAGAAACATGGCTATAAAAGGGCACCACACAGAGAGAATGTAGATATATAGTGAGGTTTACAGTAGATAAGGGAAAGAGCTACTTTTTGTCCATTATCTATACAATAAGGATCCAAAATATTTAAAAATGGTTCCCACTTTAAAACACACCCATACCCTCTCACATATCCCCCAGTTGAGGCCCACACATCGGCTCAAGAATGACCAAAGTTTTTGGCCGTTAGAAAAATCGTACTTTCTAAAATATTTCATACTTTTTTCGCTATTTTTTTACCAACCCTTACCGCATACCCGCCCGCGTACCCGCCCCCGTCCCGCAGCCGTGAATCGCGCACATCACCGGCCTCTTTCCTTTTCCACCGCGCCGCCCCTCCTCTCACGTTTCTTTCCTTCTCGTGTTCCATCGCCGTCTCCCTCGAGACGCTCGAGCAGTTCCTGCAGGAGCGTGGCCGGGGGGGCCGCGGGCCCGCGGCTCGCCGCCAACGCTACCACCACAATCGAAGATGGCTCTCCTGCTGAGCGGCTGCGTCGCACCGGCCGACGTTGCCCCGGCGCTCCGGCCGCCGGCGGCCGGCCCTGCTCGTGGTGGTAGCCTCGGCGGCGGCGTCCTCCACGCCGTCCGGCCAGGTGGTGGTGTCGTCGCAGGCCCTGACTACCGGAGCGCCAGCGGGACCAACGGCGCCGTCGTGCCCACTGCAAAGGCCACCTCCATCGAGAGTCGAGGCCACCGTCGAGAGGGTATGTACTTGCGTTTGTTTGTTCGTTCGTTCGAGGATTTGCTTCGATCGATAGATGGTGATGTCGAGGCGAGGCATCAACATGCTTGCACACACTGATCCTGTTCATGGCGCAGGTGATCTTTGATTTCCGGTTCCTGGCCCTCCTCGCGATCGCCGGGTCACTGGCCGGCTCCCTGCTGTGCTTCCTCAATGTAAGCGCTCTTGGACACCGTGCCTGCTCCTAATTCTAAGCGAGCTAATCTTGGATGGTTGCAGATAGCCAGTTAGTGTTAGCATTCCAATCAGGCTGGGATCTGCAAATAATTGTTGAGCTGATTATAGTTTTGTTGCCATGACTTCTTTTTTGTTACCATAATTTCCAGCATTATATTTTGCTTCCGTTCTTTCTAAATACTTCCTTGTGATCCTGTTCACTTCGGAAAAGGGTGGATTCGAGTAATCTCAATTTTTCAATGGGAGATCCACAAGCTGTCACACTGACGGGGCTTAAGTGTCAATACTACTGTTACTGAACAGCGGGGCTCATGGATCTGCTTATCTGACGTCTACTCATGATCGATCAGGGCTGTGTCTACATCAAAGAGGCATACCAAGTTTATTGGTGGAGCTGTATTAGGGGAGTTCATTCTGGGTAGATGGTCCTCAAAGTCGTCGAGACCATCGGTGAGATGTTCTTCCAGCCTATTTGTTCAGTCAGTTAGCACGAGCAGTGGTTTTTGCCACAGCAATGCGTGTCTGTCTGTGACGTCTCTCTGAAGTCTGAACTGCTGTTTTGCGACATTGACGTTTTGCAGATGTGTATATTGGTGGAACAGTCATGCTGATATTTGGGATGGGTCTTTACGGACTGTTCATCAGCAATACTTCCACCGATGTGCCTTCAGAATCAGATCGTGCCCTCAGGGGATCATCGTTGTTCGGGATGTTCGCTTTGAAGGTAATATCAGTGTTCAGACTCAAAAACTTTTGCAAGCTTTTTAGCTGAAAGCTTTAATTCATTCAGCAGTCTTCAGTTGGACTAACACACTGATATCTCCAATGGCGTTGCATTGCTTGTTTGCTATTCAGTCAACTGCTCAATTCAGACTGACTACACTTCTGAAAAAAAAAGATATCAGACTAATAATAACTGAAGCATAAATAGACTGTATATTAGCACAAAACATTTCCATTTCAACAACTTTCTTCTAACTTGAGAAACACAAAAGGGGCCTTAATTGCTGCTTTCTGGTTCATACAGGAAGGACCAAAGTGGATGAAGATCACTTCCCTCGACGAGCTCAAGACGAAAGTTGGGCATGTCATTGTGATGATTCTCCGGGTGAAGATGTTCGAGAGGAGTAAGATGGTAAAGATAGCCACAGGGCTGGATCTCCTCAGCTACTCCATCTGCATCTTCTTTTCGTCGGCTTCTCTCTACAGTGCATTTTGTTAAAACTCAAACCTGGAGTTCTTTTGTTTTTTATTTGCTCTGCAGTGTTCCATTTGCTCACTATTCTTTTCCAAGGCAAGTGTATATTGATATATATAATGCTGTGTGCATAATATTCTTACACAAATTTCCTGCAGTACTTCATTTAGGTCATTTCTGAATAATTTGAACACTCTGGACTCTGTTGATCAAAAGTAAGAATCTACTTCCATTCAATTCTGTTTGATAACTTAGCAAAGTTATTATTAGTGTTTTTTGTCCATTTCAATTTATCACTTGCAACCAATTCTACTTTGCCACTCTAGACAGGTGAAATAGTCGACCTCTTCTCGAGCATGACATTGCTTTTTGTTTCTATCTGCTAGAATGCATACTGCGAGTAGGCTTTCTTAATTTTATTTGATTCATTTTGGATCCCAGGTTACTCATCTCTTTCAATTCATTTGCAGCATTAGCTTCATATTTTATTGAAGCAGATCTTCAAATTTATAGCTATTAGCCGACCTGTGCATTTTATAATAGTACTCCATGCATGTATTTGTTAAACTTTGTACCCATTCATATCAATGAAATTTTTATTCAGTTCATTTATAAATGATAGGATAAATTTTCAAGATGCACGGCTATTCTGATGTTTACATTTGCAGGTGGTTAATGCTGGGAGTTATATAATGGCAGAATAGTCTATTGGACATGGCCAGCGGTACAGACATGGTTTTAATTTTTTTAGCTCTTCAAAAAAAATTAATCTAACTTAATATATTGGTGTCGAGCTGAGCAGAAAATGGCTTTAAATTTCTTGCAAAAATATGTGGATTATTCCAACGGGTAATTAGATTTTAGTGAGTATCTCTTAACACACACAACTTAAATATGTAGATTTTAGCTAAAAAGTATGCATCTTTTCACGTGATTGCTTTTAAATATGTACCTCATATTGCAACTGGTAATTGGATTTGTAATGGGTGGGTGGCTGGTCTCAAATGGAGGTGTTGTTTTAGCTTGCATGGTTATATTGCTAAAAGGCTTATTTCTTTCTGTTTTGGATGGGCCCAAATTACTCAACCTATACTGCTTCCTAAATGCAGCTAATTATATGGGAAAAGGTGAAGCTCTGGGTAAAAGTTACATGTGCGGGTTAGCTAAGTAGCTAGCTTAATGTATTTCTTAAAACACACCTCTTTCCTATGATGATAACTGGATCTTCTACTGTTAGTATCTATACTAGATTTGAACCATTGTGAGACTGTCCCTAGCATCATATTGAAATGTGTCCAGGTGAAGTTACTAGATGTGAGATCGGTTTGGTTTCAAATGAATCAAAGTTGCAGGTTACCAAGCTATGTGATTTGGGGGTAGGATATGATGTTTGTTTGGTGGGATGGGCACAGCTTGGCACTTGTCTAGCTACAGGCACTACTTTAAAAAATACCTTCGGTTCGGGCCTTTAGTCCCGGTACCAATTGGGCTCCAATCATATTTGTGAAGATTGTTTGTCACTCTGGATTTGATTGTGAATCATATTTGTGAAGATTGTTTGTCACTCTGGATTTGATTGTATGTGATGGTAAAATTGGAGCTCGAGAATGTGATGATTTTGTTGTGGATTTGTGAAAATTTCATCTCTATGGTGCTCAAGTTGTAGCTCGTGGAGATGATGGCGCTCGGGGCGGAGCTGTAGCATGCAGGAGCTGGGTGGGGGCAGGAGCAGGCCGGAGGCAGCTTTTTTTTATTTTTTTGAAACTCATTTGTTCTGGGTGGAGATAGGCACCGGGACTAAAAGGCTCTTTTAGTCCCGGGTAAATACCCGGGACTAAAGGCCTCGGCCTTTAGTCCCGATGCCGTAGTCCCGGTTGGGGACCCGGGACTAAAGGCCTTTCCCAACCGGGACTAAAGGCCGTTTTTCCAGTAGTGAGGGACAGAACAAGGCAAAGGTCAGGTTACTTCATGCTCCTCTCCTGAGTTATTAGATGTCATGTTCAAGACCCCTTAACGACTCTCTGAACCTTTTTGGCACTATGGAATGAACGCATAAAAAAATCAGTTATATCAGTTATATGTGATAGTAGTTGCAAGAAATTCAAACACTCTACAATAATATCAGCTTCTCAGTTGACAGTGTGTCTTTGCTAGCTTATAGATTCTTTTCTCAAGATGGTGGTCATGTTCTATGAAACTTTTCATGACTACCAAGAATGTCTAGAAAATCTAATTGCCACGCTACTTTTAATCATATATGTAAATATGGGATGTAACTCGCTTGAAAAGAATAAGAATAATGGAAACCATCGTTTGTCGATGAAGGGTGTTGTGCACACCTTTTGACTATTTATATTGGAATGAAGGGCACTTGTAAGTCCCTGAATTTGTAGGTATCATGTGCCAAGTTTAATTATTTTTTTCATTTTTATTCTATTCTGGTTTCATTTCTTTTACTTGATTTTGCTTCCAGCAGCTTTGGTGCACCTTTTTTTATCTTGACCCTTATATTTCTTGTATGTGCACGTGTTGTAAAGAGCATTCCTTTGGGTTATCAGTACATGTATATGTTATCTGAATATTTGAGCCTTGGATGCAAGGGGTGTTTAAAAGTTCTTCTGATTAGAGAGGTAGGTTCTTTTATGACTTTTACTATCTTGCCCTTGGCATGTTTATGCCTATTTATTGTTCGTGTATGTTAGCTTTTTAAATAACAAATTAATTGTAATGTCAACCACATATGTGGAGAGGAAGATGTCGGTGGGATGGTGCGAGCAGAGAAGCTAGCCAAGGAACTAAAAACTACCGGAGACATTGGCAGGTTTGAGTACGTCGACTATTGGTTGAGCTTGGAGGATCGTGGCTGAATTGCAGGATCAGTCGAAATTGTTTCGGTGTTGGTGCTGAATGAGAAATAATATTGCACTTATGCAGTATGGTTCTCCCATATATGTACTATGATAAGATCCCATGTGGATCAATTTTTTATTTGTTTTTAAACCCGTGCGTGTCGCACAGGCATTGCTGCTAGCTAATTTTGGAGTCGGACCTATAATTGGCTTGTGAGTTCTTAATGTTGGTTATTGAAATGGTGGGCCCAACCAATCTGCATCTGGGGGAACCTCATCTACATAGAGCATGCAGGCATGTGGTTACAACTACTCAGAATGCAACTTTTCTCTGATATGTATGTTGAATTCGCGCAAATAATAAAAATATGTTATATACTTGTGTAGGTATCATAAGAGGCATAAACATTCAAAAAGTAAGAGGCATCAACACTCAATTTTTTGAACAATGGAGATCAGCAGCTGCAATGCTACTGCTTTGATCATAAAGGAGAGATTTCCCATTGCAACACATGCACATGTGTCATTAGCTTTTGGGAAAACGACGTAAGGCTGCATAATTCAGAGTATACAGTAATTGAGCATCCCCTTACCCACCTCGCGTACCCGCAATCTCGCTCTCAACATCGGTTTCTTTCCTTCTCCATCGTGCCACCCCTCCTCTCCCGTTTCTTTCCTAAATTACTTGTATTAGTTCTTGGATGGATTTATAGATTCATGGCATTGAGGCATTTTCATTTGTACTATAATGTACATATGATGATAATTATAATATATTTTAATATTCAAAAAATAATTTTAGTAATTTTTTGATTTAACACATGCGTGCCGCACGTGCACCTTACTAGTAGATAGAATAGGAATGGGCGGCATCAAGAGTCATATCTATCCTAGTGTTTCATCTGTAAGGAAAATGGCCCTATGTGCCATTATATCGTGATTTTGGTGATTGAATAACAACATAGTCATTGGGACTAACAAGTTTGTTGAATGATTTACATAGGAAATTACGTCCCAAGAATGATTCCAAAGCATATCCAAAAACCAGAGAGTCTTAATTTGGAAGTATTCATGACATGGTATTGGCATGTTAAGTCATGAAAATGGCTTGAGCTGATTGAATAGGATAAGCCCGCAGAGTTTGTACATGGCGTATTAAATGCCAACCCACGGCATACAACACAAGAAGCATACAACGTATAGTGATTGGTCAAGCAGAACAGTGAAAACACTACACGATGTATGATACGGCGATGCACGGTGTACTAGTTAGAAGCATACGGCGCTCGAAGGTTTCAGGGGAAGTGCATCGGCGTATGATCTGGTGTTACTGTGCGCACGAAGGGCGGATGATACGGCGTTCAAGGCATGGGCAAGTTCAAATTAGGGTCTACAATACCCTACACGACGTATCATACGCTGACCATCGACGGACTAACGACGTACAAGTTACATAGGGACAATGTCAAGAGGTGATGGAGGAAAAGGCACAGCGTATGAAACGCCGACCATCGGCGTACAAGTTAGGAAGCATACGGCGTGTGCAAAGAGCCGTTGGAAAAGGAATCCAACCGTTGCAAAAAGCACACGATGTATTATCCACCGATGGGGGTGAAGTGCATGGCAGAACATACGGCGTTCACAGTTTTAGTGCAGCTTTTGTGCAACGGCTAGTTGAGCCCCTTGGGCTATATATACTACCCCTATTCGGCCATTCTGAGTTGCTGGAGTCCAGAGAAGTTCATCTACACCTACAAGACATTCAAGCCACCATTTGTGCTATAAATACTATACTACCCCTATTCGGCCATTCTGAGTTGCTGGAGTCCAGAGAAGTTCATCTACATCTACAAGACATTCAAGCCACCATTTGTGCTACATAGATCATCTATAGTGAGTGAGAGAGCTAGGATAGGCCTAGTGAGAGAGTTGGCAAGGCAATGATCATTGTGCTTGGTTCTAGAGTAGTGAACCAACACTTGTAATCTCGGTGTGCCGGCCCCTTGGAGTCTTGGTGACTCACCGGCAAGTCTTCGACCCTCCGGCTTGGTGTGGAGTGGCGACGACGACATTATGCGGGGGAAGAAGAGACCCCCTTCCTTGGTGGAGAAGCTCCATAGTGGAGACGGCATCAAGATCTCCGGGAGAGTAGGTTGATAAGAGCAAGGTCTTGGTGACTTGCTCATCATGCCTCTTGGAAAGCCTTTGTGGCGAGCTCAAGGCCTTGACTGGGAACAAGACTTGGCGACCCGGAGCACATCCTTTGTGGAGCTCCAACGTGGAGCAGGCATTAGCTGAACCACGGGATAAATCTTTGTGTCAAGTTTGCATCCTTCTAACCCTCTTAAGGTTCCGCATTTCATACTTGCAACTTGTGTACCTTTACCTTTCTAGAGTAGTATCTTGATAGGGTTGACTCTAGGTTGCAAAACTCTTTGGGTGGGTGCAATCACTAGAAGATAACCTTAGTTGCACATCTAGATAGCTATCTTAGTTTTATATTTGTGCAAATAAAGGCAAGTGGCAGGTCTAATTCACCCCTTCCCCTCTTAGGCTATCACGAGCAACGATTCCTTTCAAGTGGTATCAGAGCCGAGACTCACTTCTTTCACAAGATTTGCCTATTCAATTGGCAAATTGTGAAATCGGCTCGTTGAATCGGTTTGGCTTCACCGCCTAGTGAGTTAGCTCGTTGGGGAGTGGATGGATAACCTAGGTTTCCCTCCACGTTTTGATGGCACGGGGTTTCAGAGGTGGAAAGTGCTCATGGAAGCATTCCTTCAAGCAAAAGGGCTGGATCCTTGGCGTGTGACAAGTGAAGGCAAGAATAGTGACTCCAAAGGTGAAATGCAACATGATGCTACTGCTAGGAGCATTTTATTGTCTTCCCTTATTGACACTGTTCATCTAAACGCGTGTAGTTTAGGGCCTAGTCGCCAAATTCAATGCTAAACACGTGCAAACGGTCAACTTGGTCAAAAAAGGGTTTAAATAGTGAAATTAAACAGAAGTTAAACACATTTACACACATAAACACATATTTAAATGATCGGTTAGGCAATAAGGAACATACTTTGGTGGGAGATTACGGGTGTTGGCGGTTGAATATAAGTGCCATAAGCGTATGTTAAGAAAACAATGGGAGTTAGAGTAGCAAGTATATGAGTATTATGTGTAATATATAAATGTTGTGTCAGCCAGTGCCCCTCCCTGGCTCTCTCTAAACGAGCAAATTCTCTGTAGGCCATCGAAAATTATACTCATCCCATACATGCCATCAAAATTTAGTTCATCCCCTCAGTGCCACTGGAAATTTATCTTCATCCTCTACATGTCATTCTGCCGTTAGCTGTGCTAAACGCCATTACGGGTCCCGCGTGTCAGTGGCTGGGAGGCATTCTTCGGAACCCATCCTCACACCGCTCCAGTCCACCGCCGCCCACTTGAATCTCCGTGCGTTTCTCCTTCTCCACCCACCTGAACCTCCGCATCAGGAGCTGTCAGTCGGAGGGACGAGCCGGGCCGCCGCCGCTGCCGCTCACGTCCACGAGTGGGGCTAGGCGAGCCGCCACCGCTGCTCGAAAGGGGAGGCCGGAACGCCACCGAGCTAAGCCGTCGCCGCACGAAGGGAAGGCCAGACCGCTGCCGCTCGAGGCCCCTTCGGGCGCGGGCCCGGACATGGGCGACGAGGCCCCCTCGGGCACGAGCGGCGAGGCGCGCACAGGTATGGCCTCGTCGCGCTCCCCACGTCCGCTGTCGACGGCACCGCGGTGTCCTGTGGCCCACCGTCGACGCCGCCGCGGAGTCCACCACCCGATTCGCGATGGGCGCCGGCACGTACTGCTTGAACTCATCCTCCCTACCTCACTGCTACGGCCGAGCTTGGACGCACCTCAGCCGCTTCACCTACGTCGTCTTCCTCCGCGGGGACCCCGCGGATGCGCCCGGTGTCGTGGCCACGTGACGCGCATCCTCCCACGAATGGGAGTGGCAGCGGCACTCCGGGTCGGCTCCTCCCTCCCACGAACGGGAGCAGCGGCGGGGCGCGGGAGCGGCGGCGGTGCCCGTCTCGGAGCCTCCCACGGACGGGAGCGTGAGCGGCAGCGCCCGGCTCGATGCCTCCCGCGGACGGGAGCAGCGGCGGCGCCCGGCTCGGAGACTCCCGTGGATGGGAGCGACGCAGTGCAGCCACGGGGATCGGAGCGGAATCGACCGAGGAATGGGAAGAAAAAACGGAGAAGTTTATTCTCCTCCCACTGACACTGTGGGGCCTACATCGGCAATTAACACCAATAACAGCCGAATCTAACAGAGTGGCACATACGGGGATGAAAATGCGAAATCCGATAGCACTGAAGGGATGTGTAATTTTTCGATGGCACGTAGGGGATGAGTATAATTTTTGATGGCATATAGGTAATTTGCTCCTTTCTTCTCTCTCCGTAGGCGCACAAGCCCGTTTGCTTACTACAGTAATAAACGTCCTCCCGCGAGCCCCTGCTACAGTGTCAGAGCAGTAGAGAGAGAGAGCGCTAGAGCGAGAAAGGGCTAGAGAGAGACAGGGTAGGGCATGGAAGCGGACACAGGTGTTGGACAGTGCCGCCCAGCCAGCCTCTCTTTTTTTCTCTCTCTTGCTGCCCTTTTGAATGAAGATTTTTATTCCTGCGCCATCTTCAAGGAGGTATTAGGATCATTATGCTAAAGTTTAGGAGGTGTCATGTTGAATCTTCGAATACTATTTATGAGAATTAAACATGAGTTAATTAGAAAACTAATTACGCAGATGGCTGCTAATTCGCGAGACGAATCTATTAAGACTAATTAACCCATCATTAACAAATTATTACTGTAGCACCACATTGTCAAATCATGAACTAATTAGATTTAATAGATTCGTATCGCAAATTAGTCTCCATCTGTGCAATTAGTTTTGTAATTACTCTATACTAGCCCATCAACCTGTACGCTGCACGGATAGCAATTTTAGATTGCTAATCTAGCTTCAAAGTTATAAGAAAATTTCTTACACGTTTAATATTTTGAAATAGAAGAAATTCGAAGTTTCTTCATGTGTATATTTTGAAATACCTTTTACCTAGTTCAATAGACTGTGTGGCTAATTCTTTTCTAAGCAGTAATAGATTATATAATTTGGAATGAATTGGATGGGTACATATATTTCATAATTTGCTTCTCTCATCTCATTTTAACATAATCCACTCCCCATTGTCAACTGTTTAATTAATCAACCTTACTGCATGAGAGAACATAAAGATCCTTCTTTTTTGCTTGTTATTAGTTGCATTCGATATGGTTCCATAGAACAAATTAACACACAATCAAACACCATGTGCTCACCTAAACCGCCTGATTCTCGATTGCTTGTCGTTGCCTGTCATGACCCACTCCTTGCCCGCGCGCGCACTGCCTTCTGCTCTTATTCATTTGCCAGCCACCACCACTGAACTGGACGACGTTTATTTGAAGTAATTTGCTAACAAATTATATTTGACTTTAGGGTAGACACTAGAATAATGACATAATTTTCTAATATGTTATATTTGATTATTTATGGTATGATTTGTAATTATTAAAAACCTAAACCATTATGGTTAAGCGCACAAAGTAAGTTCAGCATTTTAGATTGAGCCCTATTTTTTATAATATGTTATATTTAAGCCTACTAAAATAAGTTCTGCTTTTTTCTGAAAATTGATATGGTAATTTTTAATGATTCAAGCTAGCATAGAGTTTGATACATATACCTTGATTAATGCCGCCGATCTCAAGTGCCCTATCTTCGGAGAATCTTGCGATTTTATATCATCCCTTTCATCCATGACCCATCATTTGCATGTGGATGTTCTTAGCGGCATCAAATTTTAGTTTGCATACTGCCTGTGGGACAGACACGATTTGCAATCTGATATAATCGTAGATAGATTTTTACCTTGATGTTCTTTTCCAATGACATGAATTCATGTCTGAGCTATAAATGTCACATGTAGTATGTGGCCTATATGACTGGAACTCGGGTTTTCCACCTTTTGTCATCTGTGTTATAGGACGCTTCCTGGGCAGACCATCACTTCTTAGATGTCCTGGGCAGAAATTGATCTGCTCATGCACCATATCTTTGTTAATTGCAACTGTACGTTCTTCTGTGTCTTTCCTCCTTTTGCCTTCCTACTCTGCAGATGCACTCCGATCCATCAATTAAACTATGCATGCATCTACAACAGAGATGACACATGCAGGCAACGTTAAAGTATCCATCCAAGTCATGATGCAAGCTAGTAGTTCTTACCATGAGCGTGTCTATGATTCGCATGGCGCGCACCGTATTCATCTATATATATCAACTATCCATCTTGTCGGTCTCCTTGTATTCCGTCCTTTGCCCTTTTGTTGTTCCTGTGACTGTTCCCACGTGCATGCACCAACGTATATTACCACTTCTTGTCCTCAGTACAAGCGCCTCTCGAGTCAAGGACTGTGGTTTAGAACATTATTGATCATTACGGCCTGATACCTGGTGAGATTCCATGGGACGAAGCAGAAATAAGCGGAAGAAAGAGAGAGGTTCATCACGTCGGCCGTAGGTGAGCAATTGATCTTCTTTCTCGCCGTCCATGATCCGCCGAGACACCTGCTTTCATGAAGAATTCCGGTGGTTAGTTGTCGCCGGCGGCGGGGGCTACCACGAGAGACGACATAATGAGATGAATCGTTTATAATAGTATAAGTTGGTAATTTAGATGAAATTATACTGCCGGAAATGGCGTGTTTGCCGTGTACCCGTCTGTTTGCCGTGTGCTTTTCATCGGGAACACAGCAAATAGACGCTTTGCCGTGTGCACACACGGCAAAGAAAAAACACACGGCAAATCAATAGTTTGCCGTGTGCTTTTTTTTTTTGCACACGGCAAACTATGGTTTTGCCGTGTGTTTTTATTTTTTGCACGCGGCAAACTATATACTTTGCCGTGTGCTTTTTTTGGCACAAGGCAAAGTAATAAAAAAATTCCTTCCCACCTCGAAATTTTTTCTACTATCCACATGCAACATGTGGTACTTCATGTTAAAATTTGATACATTTTTGTATTTGTTTGCTATATTTAACTAATTAATTGCATTTCAAGCAATTTTATGAATAAAGTCAAATTTGAACTACAAGTGCTTTAAATAATAGGATAAAATGAGTAGAAAAATGATATTCATATTATTTAGCCCAGTTTGAGACCTTACCAGTGAAATGAAAAGAAATTTTGAACATCTTGTCCACGAAACAC
>CM014272.1:14119748-14138245 GCA_004135705.1 Alloteropsis semialata
TAAAATATTGTCTACCAATCTGGCTCACAACTTGAGAAACATCTCTAGTCAAAGTCAACAGTAAGCTCCAGCTTTAACAATTATGCACTAAACCAACAAGTTCCATCAGAACTGGAAAAATGATTCCACTACAAGAGTACACAAGTTTTAGTTTCTAATTTAGTTGATTGGGAATAAGAATGTCGAGCCAACTGAGATTTTTCTCAGAGGAATAGCAACTTGACAATTATGCTATCAGTATGACTGAGAGGTACTTCATTTTTTGTTTCCCACTGATAGAAGGTTGTCAGAACTCAGAACAATGGTCATTAAATGGTGAAAACAATACAAGATGGTGGGCGAGCTGTGGGTAAGTCTTCCTCGCACTACATTGCTCAATACATCGCATTCATTTGACATTCTTGAAATAATGACATCGCATCTATGTGCAGGATTTCTTCAGGTGCGAGGAGGGCTCTTTGCAGAGGGCAAATGCGGTGGCTCACAAAGCCTGTTACAAACTGGTCACCGATATGCACTACGAGTCTCGCGTCCAAGCCATCGTGTATTACTATGGGACATACGAGAATTTGAAAGTTAGCAAAGAAGAAGCCAGAAACATGCGGTTGACTAAGGAACAATTCATGATGGTAAGTATCCCATATACTTGATGATGTCCTACTGATTGATGACTAAAGATTAAGTACGCTCTATTTTATATGTCATGTACTTGATGATGTGCAGGTGGTTCCTTGGTGGTGCGCCCAGCACATTCAGTGTTGGGAAATGATCGTGGACAAGTGGCTCGTGGAGGAATGGGAGGAGATCCACGATGCTGCCGGGAGCGGCATTTGATGATGCCAGGTGCACCACACCATCAAGGCAACCTTAACACCGAGGAGTACGCGGCTAGATGGGTACGTGAATTCATTTCTTTATTCTAATGCTCAATTCTGATTAATTTCTAACCATCTTGCTGTCTTTTTTGCAGTCGCAAGCACATGGTGGCCAGCCTTGCCCCCCCTCCCGCTCATGGCATGGGCTTTGGCCCACAAGGGTAAGGCTAAGTTCGATGTCACCTTCAACCCGCAGGACCCGCCTGAGGCGTACAGAAATCCAACTGTCCACAGCCGCATCAGTGAGTACTCATCGATGGCAAGAGAGGTCCATGGGCCGAATTTCGATCCGACCACCGCTGAACTTGATGGAGAAGTGATCATGAGGGTGGGAGGAGGCAAGAAGCATGGTCGGTACTGGCTGGGCGACAGTACACTCAACACGGCCAGTACTCCCACTCTCTCTTAGATTAAAGCCAGGAGCACGAGCTCAGCCCCGCCCATACGCCCACGCCCAACTGCTGCACAGGCCCAGATGGACGCACTGTAGGTAATTTCTGTTGTACCTGTTGTTAATTGATTCACTTAAGTATGTTTTGTATGGTAACATTGGCATGAAATATTGCAGGCCCGAATGGAGCAAGAGTTGAAAGCACGGGAGGAGGAAATGGAGCGGAGGTGGCAGGCCCGGGAGGAGAAGTTGAAGGCAGACTTTTTGCAGCAGCAGGAGGTCGACCGGATGAGGCTAGATCACATGGCTCAGTACTTGCAGAGTATTGGGGCGTCGTTAGGTCAAGCACCGCCATTAACGCTATTCGCTCCACCACCTCCTGCAGATGTTACTCCTGTGAGTCACTTGTCAACTTTTGAAGTTTCATTTCCTCATAGTGACTTAGAACTTAGAATGACTTAGAAAGAAGCTTAGTGACTTAGAATGACTTAGAAACAAGCTAGATGACTTAGAATAGCCCAGAAACAAGCTTAATGACAGGGACCTATTTACTTAGAATGCTCTTTGTTCGAATGCTTTATCCTTTGTGCAGAATCAGTCGGCGGCGTCGAATGATGGGCCCATTGGACCAGACATGTCGCCGCCTCAGCCGCCTCAGTGGATTCGGTTCGGGCACTTGCCGCAGCTGCCTCCCACCACGCTGTAACATTCCGTGTTGAAAATTGTGGATTTAAAAAATTTTGTTTGAATTGTTTGCTTAAACCTAGAAGTGTGATCTCTCTCTCCTCTAATAAACTCTTAGTAAATAAATTGTGCTTTTAATTGTAATTAGGGAATTAATTGATTGTGTGATTTGGCTCTTGTTCGGTTTCAAAGTGCTTGTGTGTGAGTTTATATTTGAATTTCCAATTCAAATATAAACTAAAGCTAATTCTACTAACTACCCTATCCAAACTGGGCTCTAATCTTCTATCACCCGCAAGACCCAAGTCTTCTTTTTCCTCAATCTAAATTCTTTCTCTCTTTTCACGTGTTGGCCCAGCCCAAGCAGCTTCTTCCTTTTCTCTCCCGTGAAGACACAGCAGCCCGGGATCCTTTCTTTTTTTTTCCTTGTGAAGCCCGGCCTGCCATCTACTCCTGCCGCTCGGCCTGCTTAGCTCACCCAACCCAGCCCAGCCTGAACCACCGCTGCCTCTGTTCCTCTTCGCCAACGCGCAACGCACGCGCGTGACAGGAAAAGGAAGCGGGCGCCGCACGCCATCGCTGCTTCTCGCCTCGCCCAGTCTTTTCCTTCGCCCAAGGAAACCCGCGCCCGTGCCTGCTCTCGCCAGTCTGGCCGCAGCCGAGCCCCAGCCCCGTTTCCTCCTCGCCCACGAAATCTTCCCCTATATAATCCCCATCTCTCCCTGCCCTCTCCAAATTTCCCCAAGGGCGGAAGCCCTGCTACACCTGACCACCACCAAATTGAAGCAGCAAGGAGGAGGAAGGAGTGCTGGTGAAGCCGTCTGTGGAAGGAATCGAGCACTGGAGGCCTCACCGCGCCGGAATCGCCGCCGCACCGACGTCGCCCCGCCGCGAGCAGTGACGCCGACGAGGAGCTTCGCCACTGTACCGCGAGGACTACATCAAGCCGGCCACCACCATCCTCTTCGCCGCCGCTGCCGTTTCACCAGCTTCGCCGAGGAAGACGACGGGGAGCACCACCCGGAGCCTGAACCGCGAGTCCACTCCGAGCCGGCCACGTTCTACTGCTTCGCCTTGCTGTGAGCCTCGCCCCGTCTCCATCTCCGTTGTGAACCACTGCCTCTGTTCTCGCTCTCTCATCCTCGCACCCATCCGTCTTCATCTCTGATCGCCTTGCTGTCCTGATTGGTTCGTGGTCGGCCACGGACAGGAGGTCCGCCGCAGCCGCGTTCTGCTCGCCGCGCCGATCCGCTCTGTGTCGCACCGTCCTGGAACCCAGCAAGGCCACACCGTCGACCCCACGTACACCCCTGTCTCACTCATGCGTTTCTCTTTCCCGCGCGCACGCGCCCCATCTCGACCGTGACCACATCGACGCCGTCTGGAACCGCCTGATCTCGTCACCGTCCTGCTCTCCGCCGTTCTGCATCGACGAACACACAGAAGACCACACGCACATCAACCACACGACCCACAGAAGATCCTGGCGCCTTTTTCTCTCTGACAGCATGACCCCACTCGTCATCCTCGCCCTGTCTCTTGCAAGTGGACCCCGCGGCCCATCTTCCCTTCTCCCTTTACCAGATCCGATGTGGGCCAAATCTGCCCTGGCCCATGCGCCTCTCACCGCTTTCGGCCCATCACCCAGCCCCTTCCCTCTCTGATCTTCCCTGCCAAACTCCAGATGACCATGGGCCCAAACTCCTGCAGCCCATGGGCTTTTCTCTTTCTAAAGTCCACTAAAAGCCCAAGTCTAATCCAAACCAGCCGGGATCCTGGGCCAAAACCGAGCCGGCCCATCAGTTCCTCCCCTTTCAGCCCGTGTCTGATTGTTTTTCTTTTTCTTTTTCGGAATTTTAGAAATAGGTTTATCAAAGAAAATTTATAATAAATTCAATTTAGCTCAGAAAATTATGAAACCAGTTTCATAATTCTTCTAAAATTATGCTCTACGCGTTAGTGTAGGAGTTGAATGCTTTTGGCTCTTCTTTGGTTCTTATTTGGAGTTTATTTGCAACTAGCTTATCGTTTATTTATCCGATTATTAGGATCCTCGGAAGATTTGGATGACTTCGTCGACTACGTCTACGACGACTTTGACTTCACCAACTAAGAGAAAGAGATTGATCTTGCTCCAGGTTCACGCCCATTCCGACTTTGAATCCCATTAGGCATTGCTAATAGAATTGCTAGCGCTTTATTTCATGTTGATGATGGTAAACCCATGCATAGCCTTTGATGATTACCCGATATCCTTGTTTACCTATGTACACTGTNGGTGCGAGGAGGGCTCTTTGCAGAGGGCAAATGCGGTGGCTCACAAAGCCTGTTACAAACTAGTCACCGATATGCACTATGAGTCTCGCGTCCAAGCCATCGTGTCTTACTATGGGACATACAAGAATTTGAAAGTTAGCAAAGAAGAAGCCAGAAACATGTGGTTGACTAAGGAACAATTCATGATGGTAAGTATCTCATATACTTGATGATGTCCTACTGATTGATGACTAAGGATTAAGTACGCTCAGTTTTATATGTCATGTACTTGATGATGTGCAGGCGGTTCCTTGGTGGTGCGCCCAGCACATTCAGTGTTGGGAAATGATCGTGGACAAGTGGCTCGTGGAGGAATGGGAGGAGATCCACGATGCTGCACGGGAGCGGCATTTGATGATGCCAGGTGCACCACACCATCAAGGCAACCTTAACACCAAGGAGTACGCGGCTAGATGGGTACGTGAATTCATTTCTTTATTCTAATGCTCAATTCTGATTAATTTCTAACCATCTTGCTGTCTTTTTTGCAGTCGCAAGCACATGGTGGCCAGCCTTGCCCCCCCTCCCGCTCATGGCATGGGCTTTGGCCCACAAGGGTAAGGCTAAGTTCGACGTCACCTTCAACCCGCAGGACCCGCCTGAGGCGTACAGAAATCCAACTGTCCACAGCCGCATCAGTGAGTACTCATCGATGGCAAGAGAGGTCCATGGGCCGAATTTCGATCCGACCACCGCTGAACTTGATGGAGAAGTGATCATGAGGGTGGGAGGAGGCAAGAAGCATGGTCGGTACTGGCTGGGCGACAGTACACTCAACACGGCCAGTACTCCCACTCTCTCTTAGATTAAAGCCAGGAGCACGAGCTCAGCCCCGCCCATACGCCCACGCCCAACTGCTGCACAGGCCCAGATGGATGCACTGTAGGTAATTTCTGTTGTACCTATTGTTAATTGATTCACTTAAGTATGTTTTATATGGTAACATTGGCATGAAATATTGCAGGCCCGAATGGAGCAAGAGTTGAAAGCACGGGAGGAGGAAATGGAGCGGAGGTGGCAGGCTCGGGAGGAGAAGTTGAAGGCAGACTTTTTGCAGCAGCAGGAGGTCGACCGGATGAGGCTAGATCACATGGCTCAGTACTTGCAGAGTATTGGGGCGTCGTTAGGTCAAGCACCGCCATCAACGCTATTCGCTCCACCACCTCCTGCAGATGTTACTCCTGTGAGTCACTTGTCAACTTTTGAAGTTTCATTTCCTCATAGTGATTTAGAACTTAGAATGACTTAGAAAGAAGCTTAGTGACTTAGAATGACTTAGAAACAAGCTAGATGACTTAGAATGGCCCAGAAACAAGCTTAATGACATGAACCTATTCACTTAGAATGCTCTTTGTTCGAATGCTTTATCCTTTGTGCAGAATCAGTCGGCGGCGTCGAATGATGGGCCCATCGCACCAGACATGTCGCCGCCTCAGCCGCCTCAGTGGATTCAGTTCGGGCACTTGCCGCAGCTGCCTCCCACCACGCCGTACCAGCAGTGGCCGCAGCCACCTCAGAGCTCGCCCTACCCGCAGCACCCTCACGGCTCGCCCACCTGGCTGCCGCCGCCGCGCCCACCGCCGTCTATGTGAGTTCTTTGGACTTGCACCCTTGTATTGACCTATATGGATTTATATGGATGTTTTATCGACCTGTATGGACTTGTATGGACTTGTATGGATTTGTATGGACCACTAGTGGTTGTGGATGAACGATACTTGAGTTTATTTGCATATGTGGATTATTTGACTATACAAACTCTCTGTGATGGTTATTGTGAATTATAAACTGCCTGTGATGCTTATTGTGAATTATATATGCCTGTGATTTGTATTTGGGGTCTCATTTACCAAAAAATTGAAAAAATAGGGGGGGAAGGCTCCTTTGCCGTGTGCAATGGCCAAGGCACACGGCAAAGATCCACCCTTTGCCGTGTGCCATGGCCATTGCACATGGTAAAGACCCACCCTTTGCCGTGTGCAATGGCCATTGCACACGGCAAAAGGGCCATTGCACACGGCAAAGGGTGGGTCTTTGCCGTGTGCCAGGCTGTCAGGCACACGGCAAAGGCAGGAAACGCTGTCAGATTTCCGTCAGTTAGAAAAAAGTTGCCGTGTGCCAGAAGAAAGGCCAACGGCAAAGATCGTCTTTGCTGGCCAAACTTTGCCGTGAGCTCTTTGCCGTGTGCGGCACACGGCAAAGCCTTTGCCGTGTGCAAAAGGATCTTTTCCATGTGCCTCTAGCACATGGCAAAGGGAGCGAATCCGGTAGTGTACTCAATAAATATTTCAGTGTACCCAAAACATAGTATGCTCCAGTTAGAGCTGGATGGCCAACATGCCTCCCCATGCCAGTAGTGGCGTTTTAATTATTAAAAAGATGGGAGACAAGCAGTAGCATGTATTACAACAATATCTAACATTCAATACCACATGCCAGTATATTCATCCAATTTCTAGCAAGTAATAAAAATTGAACAGAGCAAAAGCTAAGAGGGTATGCAAAACTGTATTTACTTTATTGGGGCTCAAACGTAGTACCACAGCATCAGATCAACTTTAGTCTAAATACCTCTACCACCAGAGCTGAATAACATGCCTACTAATAAACAACAACTGCTGTGCTGAGGCTGTGCCATTGATGAACTCTGGAGTCACTTGCAGAGCATGAGCAGTTGTCTGGTTCCCTCATAAAAATCTCCCAGCCATCTTGGTGAGATCCCTTCAAGTTTGCAATTTACAGCGCAAAAGTTGCTAGGAAAGCTGCCAAAGGAATTAGGCTTTTGCTGCTGCCTGCTTTGCACCAACCGCGAAGAATTCAGTGATGACCTCAAGGGGCATGCCCTTTGTCTCAGGGACCTTAAGGAAGACAAAGACAAACGAAATCAAGCAGAAAACTGCATAGATGCCAAACACGCCTGCTAGGCCAATAGCATTCAGCATCACAGGAAGGGTGTAGGTGACAATGATGTCTCCAATCCAAAATGTCAAGGCGCAGATGGCAATGCAGAGGCCGCGAACCCTAGTTGGAAAGATCTCGGCACATAGAATGTTGGGGATAGGGCCGAAGCCCATTTTGAAGCAGCAGAAATAGATGATAACACTGACTGTGGAGAGCGCAGCATGGGGCACTGTACCCAAGTCGATAACATTGGACACGACCAGGATAATTAAAGATGCTATCAAGATTGGAATTGTGCCTAGCAACAGAAACCTGCAGAAAGGGAAGTGATGTATCATATAATGCTCCTTTCGGCACATTTTGAAAAGTTCTGGTAAGTGGTAATACTAAGACAATGCAATAAATAAACAATTTACCTTCTTCCAGAAAGATCCATAAGTCTCATGGCTAAACCAATGGTAGGAAGCATCAATAAGGTGGTTAGAGAACTGATCAAGATTGATGCTGATGCCGAGCTGAGACCAAGGTTGGAAAGAAGAACTGCCACACCAGCTTGCTCAAGAATTTGTGGGGTGTAGTAGAGAACCCCATTTATTCCAGCAAACTGGACATGGAAAACAAACTAAAATTAGTAGGCTATTTTTAAGTTCACTTAATAATCTTACTAATAAGCTATCAATGTTGGAACAAACCATATAATTTGATGAATTTCTCTATATAAGAGTTTTTTTTGTCAGTTTCTCTATAAGAGTTATGCAATTACTTTAATTTTAATTTCCTCCTTTTTGTTTGGGTATAAACTAACATGGGATGGTTCTACAAGATAACAATGGAAAGTGATTAAATTAGCTGTACCTGTTGAAGGCTCTGAATTCCGACCCCAACTAACAGGGCACGCCTCACACCAGGTTCAAACAAATCTTTCCAGCTTGGGCCTTTAGCAGCTGCCTCTGATGG
This sequence comes from Alloteropsis semialata, assembly GCA_004135705.1. NCBI lineage: Eukaryota > Viridiplantae > Streptophyta > Magnoliopsida > Poales > Poaceae > Alloteropsis > Alloteropsis semialata. The sequence goes on from CM014272.1 coordinate 14,127,873, forward strand.
GTGAATCGTGGCAGGACCGGACATGCACCGTTCAGTAAGATCCTTTGAGTAAAGTGCTGGCTGGCTTACCAAAGCAGCAGCATGTATGAACTCGCCACCCTCCGGAACATCGCCTCCACCAGGGAGTGAAGCAATCGAGCCCCTTCTTGAGCTAGGAACTCCCTCTTGGTGCAAGTAGATTCTTTGGAAACCACCTTCCTTCTTACCATCCTCACCTTCTCTCTCTGACCATTTCCATGCAAGCTGCCATCCCCCACCAATGCCAGTGCTGCTCACACCCTCTCCCAAGAGGCTTGGCCTTCTCATGCTCAAAGCACTTCCACGGTGACTATGGTGTGCAATGTCCTTCCCTTCTGCACTTGTAGTCTGCCTGGACAGCAATGGGCTGTGGACATTATCTTCATAATCACCTCCTGCACCATCAGATGCATACTCCTCCTCATCCCTATGAAGATTCTCTTCAACCCACTGCTCATTTTTGGCATGCTGATCTGTGACGCTGAACATACTTCCAAAGTTTGGAAACAATGTGCTCCTCATACTTCCTCCAGCTTGAGACATGTTCTCATGGACACTCCCAAAAAGTGTGACGATCGGATCCATAAGGGGCACACTTCCAAGCATGCTGGGTCCCTTGGAAGGTCTAGCTATCCATGATTGGCCTTCTTCAGGCCCATGAAGTGCGATCTGTTCCTTATCACCATCAGCAACGTGATCATCAGCTGGCTCAGTGGCAGGGCCAATGATGTATTCTTCAATGGAGGTGTCTCCTCCAACCTTCAACCCTTCAACAAGAAGAGCCATTTCACCTGCAACATTGCATACTTGGAATTATCGCATGACCTTTTGTGGACTGTTAAATAAATACATACAAATAAACCAGAAACTAAAATATGAGCTGAATTGAATAGCCAAGTCTCAGGTTTTCAGCCAACATTTTAATAATTATTAATAAATCAGTTATGGTGAAACACCAGTCAGCAATAGTGAAACAGCTTGCTTGCTGCCTTTGGCTCTAACCAATACTGAGGGTCTGAACTGTATTTGTTTTTTTAGTCAGACATGAACCTTTTATATTAAACGATGATATCATAATCAACTGTATAACTTTCCAAAATTAGTGGGCTATACAATTTGAAGATGAAGAACTCCAGTTGCATCTATTAGCCCCAGTATTGTGATGTTGTCAATGTATTTACTAAACAATCAAAAGAAGAACGTGGTACACTTAATTTTTTTTTGACATGCTTATTATGTGTGTTGCCATTAAATAACTATACATAAATTTCAAATACAAATAAAATGTCAAGCAAACTGTACATTTGTCTCTTCAAGCATTTATAATTAAATGTTGTGCAATCATCCTTCTGCGATTAAACTTTGCTTGACAAGAAAAAAAATCTAGAATTCTATACCATTCAATGTATAGTGCGACTACATACGACTTCTGAAATTAACTAACAATTCTGTATTACTATAGAGCAACAACTAGCACTTAGGTGAAATGAACTTCATTCTTTTTAGTAAAACAGACCTGAGACATCGTCTTTCCCACGTAAATTTTGCAAAATCTTCTTTGCCTCTGCCATGCGCCCTTCGCTGACAAGCCATCTCGGGGATTCAGGCAGATAGAATATTGTCAATCCAAAGAAGAACAATGAAGGTATGGCAAGCACCCCAAGCATAATTCTCCAATCAGGTGATGGCAACAGCGACATCCCAAACACCATGCAGTATGAAAGGAACATTCCTCCTGAACCACTGAACTGCGGCAGTGTATTCAGCAAACCTCTAATCTCTGGAGGGGCTGTTTCCGAAATGTACAAAGGCACAAGTGTGACAGCCAAGCCGATACCGAATCCATCTATCAGACGTGCCAGCAGCAGGACATAGACATTAGGGGACCATAGCATGATGAGGCTGCTGAAGAAGTACAGAATTGAAGAGAGGATGAGCATAGGGCGGCGGCCGATCCAGTCTGATACCGGGCCAGAGAATGTAGTGATGATAGTGGCACCAATGAGTGACATGACAACAATTAACCCCTCCACTGTGGGCTCACTTTGCAATTTGAATTCCTTCTTTATGTACAGAACAGCACCTGGAGAAAATAATTGTATTGTCCACCAATATTTTCAGGACTAAACATAGCAAAAAGGTAATAGCTGGACACCACATAACTAAGAAATTGACCGGTTCTTACAGATCAAGCAGGAGAAAGCAACTAGTGTTACAATTCTGGGAAAAATTCTAGGAATACTTTTTCCCTTAATTGATAAAGCTATGCCCCAAGTTTTCTGAGAATAAAATAGCAAGCAAACGAACTGAACTCTGTCAAGTAGTTTGATGAGAATACTACACACAATCTGGAAACTAGTACCGAGCGACATCCGATCTGAGTGTTGAAGGAATTGATCTGACGAAAGTACAACGACGACTACACGAGGGTGAGAAACAGCATGTTCATGCCTGGCACGACCGATCTACCGAGAGCACAAGATTTACCTGCAATGGTGGCATTGTCCCACCCCTGAAGCAGGTTGCCGATGGAGGCGGCGATTGCGACGAGCACTGCCCCCGACATCTCGGTCCTCCAACAAAGGCCCCTGCAACCGCGAGACTCGGCTCAGGACGAGCACATCGAAGCAACATCACTGCAGAGGGGATAACGCAATTCTCGCTGAATAAACTCGAGCACCTTACCTCTCAGGACGACGGGAGGGAGGAGCTGCGGCCTCCGGTCTAGATGAGATCAGAGACGACGGGCGGACGCCTCTGCTCCCTCCTCCTCCTCCCTGCCCCTGGCTGGCAATAGAATAGGAGGAGAAGAGATGGGGGGTAGTAGAAGAAGCAGCAGGCGACCAGGGTCCCTGCGAGTGAGGACAAACGACTCAGCGGGAGGCGGAGCAAGTGCCCAGATGCCACATGGAGATGACACGAGAGCGACGCCCCTCTGCAGGTGGTAACTGGTAAAACAATAAAGAAATGCAACAGCGAGCTACGCCTCGCCTCCCCACCGCGGCTGGCCTGTTGTGATCTTGCGGAATCGGACCCCCTGGTACTTGGGCTTGTTTTCCCCTCGGCTCTTGGGAAGCGGAGGGAGCAGGATGGTGTGCGTGGTGTCAGTGGAACACAACACCACACCCCGGCTTCCAGATCGTGGGTGAGCTGCGAAACGGACGAAATGGCCGTGGGGTTTTTAAAAACGGCGCGAGGAAGCTGACAGGAATTCACGGTTGCGCTGGTTTGTTCTGTTGTGGAAGGAAGGACACTCTGCTGTGCTGCTTGCGGCCGTCAAAAAAAAGAAGGGGATCGGACGAACAGCTGGAGGCATGGAGGGTGACGTCCCAGTTTACTCAGATTTAACTGTCCACGTCTTGATTCTGCTGCTTACGGCCGTCAAAAAAGAAGGGGATCGGACGAACAGCTGGAGGCATGGAGGGTGACGTCCCAGTTTACTCAGATTTAACTGTCCACGTCTTGGGATCGAGAAAAATCTAGTTGTGCTTGCACTGCGCTACTCCATGATATGTGTTTTGACGAGGATTAACGGTCAAAATTCGCTAAATTTTTTTTTACTGTAACCAGTGATGTATGCTAACCTGCACTAGTTGACTTGTGAGAAAGTATATGTCATGCTAAAGTCTGAATTGCCCCCTTTTTTTAAACTTTATATGTCATGCTAAAGTCTGAATTGCCCCCTTTTTTTAAACTTTATATGTCATGCTAAAGTCTGAATTGCCCCCTTTTTTTAAACTTGTGTCAGGACTAGTTGGTGCATACAACTAATAATAACAAAAAGTTAGAACTTTCTAGTTCTTGGAAACAGAGCATGTCTAATGTGTTGATGATGATTAACGCTAAAAAAATAGCTAAATTTTTTTTACAATAGCCAGTAAGGTTATGATGTATGCTGAGCTGCACTAGAGGATCAGTGATCGACTTTGCATGAACCAAGCTACTCTGAAATTGCTGTCCAAGATGTAGAATAAATGCCACTATTTTTTTTTCTCGAATACGCAAGAGGATTGCGCATCTTTGTATTAAGAGGAATAGCAGTGTTTAGTACAACGACGATGAGCGAACGCTCGAAACAAACACAACATGCCTAGGCATGTGACCAAAACTCCCTGGTGGCCGTGATCGGCCTAGAAACCTAGAACTACTCCTCCCAACGTAAACGACCCAGCCGCGATGCACCGGCCTCCCAACACAATAAATGCCACTATTTTTCAATGACAAAGTTAATAGCACATACTGTATTTCTTAGTTTGGATCGAATTGGTTGATGCATATAGCTTAATACCAAAAAAGATAGAACTTTCTAATGCTTGGAACACAGAGACTTTCCAAGGAAGAACAAACAAAATGGGGGTTATTTTTAAGAGGAAATTTTGCTGATGTGCTGCAACAACTTTGGATACATTTGCCTACGATTTCGCTGCGGGTGATCCAATTAATATACATGTATACATACAAATAAAAATTATTTAGAGTGAAATTAATTATTGTGTCTATCCTAACATGGCTGTGTGAGAAGGGTCGTGGTCATATTTTTCTTAGTGCATATTGAGGGAAGCTTTGGAGTTTGGACAGACAAACACACATGATATAGAGAGCACAATAACTCTTGATACAATATAGGGATACATCTCATATTTTGAGCTATAAAAAGAAAAATCACGTACTACAATAGGGATACATCTCATCGAGGCGAAGGCTGACAGAAAGTTAATTAGCATTCACTACCCATATGCGAGGAGAGCTAATTAAATCTACTTCTAGACATCAAGCTTCAGACTAGAGGAGCTTCATTCCTTGAGGATTTTAGGTTCCTGGTTAGATCACTCTTCCAAGGACACAGAGCCATCCAACAGGATGAGATGGGGGCAAGCATCATCCTTCGGTGGTGGCTGAGTTAGCAGGAGAATCTCTTCTTCCTTGGTGGACTCTGTATCAGAGGTCCCATGTGAGGCTTCTGTAGGTGGGGGTGCTAACGGGGTATTGGCAAACATCCTTTTGCTTTTTTCCATGGTTGAAACTGGGATTCCATCTAGTACTGGCAACTCTTGGCGCCCAAGGATAGGGTCATTCTCTTAGCCCTAGTGGCATGGTAGGCATCTTTGAGTTGCTGAGTGTGGCGGTCCTCTGCTTGCTTCAAGGCTTCATTCACTTGAATCTCACGGCTCTCGGCTCCAAAAGCTTGGGCCTTAGCCTCTGCAAGTTGTACATAGAGATTCCTTATCTGTTTATCGGCTACTTCTGCCCTTTGGATGTATTTCCTCAACTTGATTTCCTGCTTGTCATATTGCTCATCTAGGGTAAGTAAGTACCTAGACATGAACACCACAGTCGGGTCATCTTCGCATAATTCTACGCCTTCTAGAGTCTTCATCCGAGCTACCCACACAGGGCTATTTCTTACCAGGGGGGAAAGAACCTCATGGGTGTGTGGCTGATGGGATTCTCATATATCTGGCATAGGTACCATAAAGCTTTGCGGGCTACTGCCTGGTAGGTGTCTTTAAATCTGAACCCTATCGTGGACACCGTCTATGGCCTTATATTGGGGAAATCTTTACTTTCCCCGATATAGATGGTGACCTCACATCGCTTTGTGCCACACTCATTGTACTCCCTTCCTACATATTCTGGGTGGCCCAAAATACCAAGTCTGACCATGGCATCATACAGGATCTTGGGGAAACCTTCCTTGTTCAAGCAGTAGCTGGTGGTCCATCCTTCTTCTGACATCTTCTGTAACAAAAAGATGGGATAAACATGTTTCAAACATAAAGGAAGCGAGGGGGTAAGAGTTGTATGGAGGTGCTCTTTTTTTTGCTCACCTTGCTAAGGCGCGTGAAGGGACCGAATCTCTATGAGAACGCAAGAGGGAGGGAATCTTGGAGGGATGAGGCTAGATGAAAAGGTAGTGGAGCTGGTGAAGCCCTGGGATTGAGGATGACCAAATTTTATAGTGAGGGGGAGGGAGCATCGGCCAGCAGATGAACTGTCTACATTGAATGACATTGGTTGTAGCTTCGCGTGCCACATGTCAGTGGTCTATGTAAATAAAGTAGTGGGGAAGGATGGTGGTGGTGTGTGGTGGCATGGGTAGCTGTGAGGAGAAAAAGCATGGTAGCAACGGTCGGATGCGAAGCCAGCCTACTCCGCATTTCACGGGCACGCTTGCACAGGACAAAGAAGGAAGGAGACAAGGAGAGGGAGACGACAGTAGGATGGGCTGAGCTGGCCTAGCCCAGATTGAAGGATTTGAAATGATTTTTAAATTTTCTCTTGCAATTAGGTTTCAAATTTTGGTGACTTCTAAACCTGATTTTTTTTGCACCCTGCTTCCTATATAGTACAAAGAAAAATTCCTATATAGTAAAAAATGCATAATTTCAATTATTTTTACTCGAGTGTAATGTAATAAACCTTGCATAATTTCATCGAGTTGTAGGTAAATTATTTCTTGTTTTGACAAATTATGCAATGTAATGCATTAATGATGTCAATGCTCTATAGCAGACATTTGGTGAAGCTAGTTCTATTTACCATCTAAAGTGAAAGGACGTATCAAAAAATTATTTAGTTTGTGGAAAAACTAATGATAAATAAGGTATTTATAAATGAACAAAATGAAATTTTGTCTTGTATGTAGGTTAAGCTACAAATAAAGCATTATGTTTATATATGAGTAGGACATACATTTTATATCTATTATTCATTTTCCCCATAAATATCCAGTCAATAAGTGTACATGATTACTACGTGTGACTGCCGTGTGGACACATGGCAAAACATCGATGAATCTAATAGCAGGGCCGACATAACATGGGCCAGTAGACCAGAGGTCCATAGTGTCCGATCCACTTTCCCCTTCCCCTCCAAGTTCATCCTCAACTCTCTTCTCCCAAATTCCATCCCCTTGATGTTGACGATTAAGCCAGTGGTGATCATGGGAGCTACAGGCACAGGTAAGACAAAGCTATCAATTGATGTGTCCAAGGTGATTGGTAGCGAAGTGATAAATGCTGACAAGATGCAAATCTATGCTGGGCTTGACATTGCAACCAACAAACTTGGTCTGAATGATCGATGTGGTATTCCTCATCACCTTATTGGGGCCAATTCTGCAATTCATGATGATATTTCAGTATCTGTATTTCGGTCTATTGCATCCACCACTACAAAATCTATTATAAGGCGTGGTCGTGTACCAGTTGTGGTTGGTGGTTCAAACTCACTGATCCATGGATTCCTTGTTGACAAGTTTGATCCTTCCCTTGTTGACCCCTTTACAGTACAAGGATATCGACCTAGTTTAAGGTTTCACAGCTGTCTCTTATGGGTCTATGCTCATGAATTAGTTCTCAACGAATATCTTAATCATCGTGTTGATGATATGGTTGATGCTGGCCTGGTGGAGGAAATCAAAGAGTATATTGATACTATGTCTATTGGCAAGCTTGCTGGGCATACTGGGTTGGCTAGGGCAATTGGTGTACCAGAACTAAGAGAATATTTTGCGGGGCGCAAGAGTCTATGTGACTGCATAGATGAAATGAAAGCTAATACACAAGCTCTTGCAAAAGCGCAAAGTGCAAAAATTCATCATATGGTCGATGTCTGGGGATGGCCTGTTTTTTCACTTGATGCCACTGAAACCATACGTGCCTGTTGGTATTTTTAATGATCACAGATAAATCCACAAGCGCACGGATACCGATGTAGCTTTCACCCGAGAGTATTCTAGGGTATCGAATCCACAGGGAACGTGTGTGTACTAGTGACGAGTTAAGAACGACCAAGGACAAAAGAAGTGATAAATGTGTAGAAGGTAGAGAGGGTTATTTCTAGGTATTCTGGATAATTAAAGATTAGCTCAAGTTGTTTATGATATTACTTGTTTCGGGACACCCAACCATCCTAGCCTCAGAAAGGGATGTGAAGGGGACTAGGCAAGCCAAGCAATGGTCCTACTACTCTCTAGTGCTTCTCACATGGTGGACTACGTAGGCCGTCAGGGCTGTCACCACTTAAGGCTACCATTACAAATCCGTGGCACTAGGCGTACTCCAAGGTATTCAAAAGACTATACACCATGTATACTCAATTAAATACTATCTTAGTTTTGCAATTACTAAGACACTTATCATAGCAAGGAGTACATAAGTAAATAAAGTAAAGCTTGAACTATATTGAATAAATATTAACCCAGAAATACTAAGAAAATACCCGGATGTTAATCGAACCTGAGCCGCATCCGCCGAGGTACAAGAAGAGGAGAGGAGCCGACATCTCCGGCTTCTTCCGGACTCTCGCCTCACCTCTCAACTATTCTAACACTACATTGGATCTAACATTGGAGCTTTGCTTCACTTCTTGTGTGTTGAATGAGTGGGAGAGGTCCTCTATTTATAGTGGAGAGAAGACTTGGAGGAGTGGAGATGCTTCCTTGATCCTAGGGAATATTCTCCCTACCCTTTCTCTCTTGCTGCCGTCTGGCCAACAAACGACGTACTCAAGTCGGCGCAGTAGCAAAGGAACAGCACGTAGACCTCCTCCCCCGCGTGCGATCTGTGCTTCTGGCAGCCGAATCCAGCCTTTGCTTTGCCTCAATCCGTGTTAAGTACCTCGGCAGCGAGTGGACGCGTGACACCTGTCCTGGCTGGTTCCTCCTTGCGCGCAGCGCTGACCCAGCGCGTGTGCGTGAGGTGCGCGGCCTCTTGCCGCGGGCCACGTGCCCTGGTATCTCCACAGGTGCATGTTGACCGCATGAGGCATGGGCGTGCAGGCCCTCTCGGGCCCCGTGTGCGTAGCCCATGGGTCCCGCCTGGACCCCTGGTCCGACATGCATTGCCTGTGTGCGGCCCACGTAGGCCCCGCCTGCCCCTTTTGTCTGGCTTGCATGGCCTGTGCTGATCCTGCACATGTGCGGCAGGTGTGTGGCCTGTGGGTCCCGCCAGTGCTGGTCCCGCACCGTGCTACTCCCGCGGTCACACGGTCGAGGGTGCGTGTGCGTGGCGCCTGGCCCGCTGGGCCCCAGCTGCCTCATGATGACATCAACGGTTGCATATTTATATATGATTTCATATTATTTTATTCCATGCTCCAGTATATGTAAATAATATATCCACTTTGATCGTCTTGATGAGTTCTTCGCAATGGTGTACTCCAATTCGGCCTTTGAGATAATTTACGATGATGATATATTTGGATCTATCTCAAACCCTTTGTGTCTTTTTGGGCATTTCCTGCAAGACAAGTCAAAACACCAACACTCGTGGAATTTATTAGTATTAAACCCTATCACTACGTTTGGTGTTTATATTTCATATGTTTTCTGCCGGAATTGACGGCCAAAAGTTGCACTTAAGGACCGTCAACAAGCTCCCCCATACTTAGCCTTTACTCATCCTCGAGTAAAGTTCGAAGACTAAGGTGGAACAACATAACTCTTTGATATGATGCAAACATATAAGTTATTCCAAAACATAGTTGTACCTGTGAATTTTGAAGTGTCTATCATGTCATCTTGGACAGTTGAAAAATGGAACGGCTTTGATTCGATTCATCTCCACTTTTCTGATAAGTAACTTGGGTTTTTGATAAATTTTCAAAAACAAAACCTTACCTAGCTCCTCAATTGATTCTCTCAGCTCGCTCAATGTGTATGATTCCTCACCAAGGCATTAATTTGCCTCCTTTCACCTTACTTCTAAATAGATTTATGTGGAGCTCATGGTAGGGGTAAGGATAAAGCATAACTGTATCACATATATTGCAAAATCAAAGAGTGGATCCAAGAAGAAAACTATTCATACAATCTGATCAAGATGTGCATGTGTGTGGTAGAATGGAAAGTGTATGAGAACTCCTTTTTGTATGATCTCTCTCCTTTGAATTTATTTTGAGAACATGGCTATCTCTCTCTTTTTTCCTTTCTTTTCTTTTTCTTTTTTTTCTTCATGCTCAATGCTATTATGAGCATGTACTTTTTTTTCTCTTGGACCTTCGTGTGTCCAAAATGTTTTTTTAGCCCATGTCTCTTTTGCAAAGGATATTTGGAGAGAGAGTCATAGAACATATGGAGCATTTATTTGGTGGATGAATGGATATTGCTAACTTCCAGTGTAGAAGTTTAGCATATGTATGTGGAGTGTACGTGATCTTGATCAAGAAAGCATGAAGAGCATCTTACAAGTGTCACAACAATTTGACAAAGCTCAATACAATAACAAGCAGCATATGTATAAAGTTTTCAATGTGAGCAACATATGGCTTTGGTAGGAATGGAATATCATTGAGGTGCTTTGTAAGGCTAATGGTTTTAAACTTTTGCAAGAAAAACATACCAAGTACTTTAT
>CM014272.1:14145544-14177342 GCA_004135705.1 Alloteropsis semialata
TATTTGGAGAACAGCGGGTAGGTGCTGCCGAAATTCTGGCTCAGATAGGAGTAGAGCATGAAAACTAACCCAATCTACACATCCTCGGGTGGGATTAGGACCTATCTATACCTAGTAGAGAATGATAGACATTTCGGTAGATGTAAAAGTTAGTTTGATATCGCTCGGTAATCTGTTAGAGGATGGAGGACCGTGAGTGGATGTACACGGGCTTTGCTCAGAAGACTGCTGAATGGTTAACCAAGACTGAAGATTTCGTGAACAAAGCGTTTGCATTTGCCAAGAGTACACGGGCTTTTTGTCCATGCGTCAAATGTGCAAACCGTAAACGACAAACAAAGACGGACATGAGCAAACATCTCATCAAGCATGGATTTACGCCGGACTATACTCGGTGGACCTGCCATGGTGAGGCCCAGCGTGTGAGAGACGAAGTCGTGAGACAACGCATCGAGGAATTTGATGATGATGCCGGGGTCGGAGACATGTTGAATGACTTCGATGAAGCACAGATAGATGAAGGTTCTACGGAGGAAGAGCCGGAGGCCAGTGCGAAGGCCTATTATGAGATGTTGGCTGCGGCACAGAAACCCCTTCACCAGCATACCATGGTCTCGCAACTGGATGCCATTGCCCGTCTGATGGCCGTAAAGTCTCAGTTTAGCCACAGTCGAGAAGCCTTCGATGTCATGTTGACAGTATTTGGCAGCTTGCTTCCGGATGGTCACATTCTGCCCAAGAACATGTATGAGTCACAGAAACTTCTTCGCGCACTTAAGATGCCGTATGAGCAGATACATGCTTGTCCGAATGGATGCTCTTATTTAGGAAAGAATATGAGAACGCGAAGTACTGTCCACAGTGCAAGTCGTCCAGGTTCGTCGAGGTAGAATCAGCTGATGGCACTAAGAGGCAGACCACGATTCCCGAGAAGATCCTACGGTACCTTCCTTTCATACCGAGGATCCAACGGCTTTACATGACCGAGGAGTCCGCGAAACAGATGACATGGCATAAAAATGGTCGTCGATACAATCCTGAGAAGCTGGTACATCCAGCCGATGGTGAATCATGGAGAAGATTTGATGAGATTCATAGTCAGAAAGCTCTGGAGGCTCGCAATGTACGTATTGCCCTGGCAACCGATGGGTTCAATCCGTATGGGATGTCTGCTGCCGCATACACTTGTTGGCCCATGTTTGTTATCCCTCTCAATCTCCCACCCGGCGTCCTCTTTCAACGACAGAACATCTTCTTGTCGTTAATCATTCCTGGATACCCGGGGAAAAAAAATGGGTGTGTACATGGAGCCTCTGGTTGATGAATTGGAACGTGCTTGGAAGGAAGGTGTTTTGACATACGACCGAGCTACGAAGAGAAACTTCACAATGCATGTTTGGTACATGTACTCCCTGCATGATGCGCCGGCGTATGGGTTATTCTGCAGACACTGTGTTCATGGGAAATTCCCATGCCCGGTATGCAAGACAATGATGAGGTTCATTTGGTTGATGAAGGGTGGCAAATATTCTTCTTTCGACAAACATCGTCAATTTCTCCCTCTTGATCATCCATTCAGATGAGACACGAAGAATTTTACGAAGGGTGTCGTTGTTGAAGACCCTCCACCACATCTGATGACAGGTCTCGAGATCCGTGCTGAGTTAGAAGCTCTGAAGCTCAACAAAAAGAAGGATGCTTTTGCGGGATATGGTGAGCTACATGCCTGGACTCATATTTCGCCATTGTGGAGGCTCCCCTATATGCAGGACATTCTTCTACCACATAACATTGATATGATGCACACGGAAAAGAATCTTGGCGAGGCTCTTTTTGGTATTGTCATGGACCATGCTGACAAGACAAAGGACAATGTGAAGGCTAGAGTGGATCAAAGCCTATTATGCGATAGACCGAAGATGAACATACCGCCTCCCACAGACGGCGGTCGTTGGAAGAAGCCTAGGGCAGATTACGTCCTGAAGAGGGATCAAAGGAGGGAAGTTCTCAAATGGTTCCAAACGTTAAAGTTCCCTGATGGGTATGCAGCGAATCTGAGGAGGGGGTGAACTTAGCTACTTTGCGAATCAACGGGCTCAAGAGCCATGACTACCACATATGGCTTGAGCGGCTCCTTCCGGTGATGATTCGCGGGTATGTACCTGATCATATCTGGCTAGTGCTGGCAGAGTTGAGCAATTTCTTCCGCGTCCTTTGTGCTAAGGAGATATCTCCTACCGTGATGGAAGATATGGAAAGGCTGGCCCCGGTGTTGCTCTGTAAGTTGGAGAAGATCTTTCCACCCGGCTTCTTCAATCCAATGGAGCATATGATTTTGCACCTCCCGTATGAGGCAAGAATGGGGGGGCCTGTGCAGAACCGTTGGTGCTATCCAGTTGAAAGATGTCAAAAGGTTCTTCGAACAAAATGTAAAAATAAATGCAAGATTGAAGCGTCCATTGCAGAGGCATACATTCTGGAGGAGGTCTCAAACTTCACTTCAAAATACTATGCTGACAATCTTCCTAACGTGCACAATCCACCAACTCGTTACAATTCTGGTGAAGTTGACACGACCCTCAGCATATTTCGAGGGCAACTCGGAAGTGCAAGTGAAGGCACACCCAAGACCTTGAAATACGAAGAGTGGCGCACAATCATGCTATATGTGTTGACCAACCTCTCCGAAGTCGAGCCGTACATCCCGTAAGTTCTCAACAAACTTATTCCATTACTGATCCATATTCTTCATCCAACCATCGTTTTTCTCGGTGGTACAGGGAATTTGTTGAACAATCCTGGCGTCAATCGAGGCAACCTAGACCGGACGAAGTAGATACCCTTCTTAGAGAGGCCAATTTTATTTCTTGGTTGAAACGGAAGGTTCATTCTAATTTCCCTCCTATTAGTTTCACATTATAACTTGGTCGTCCAATAACATAACGGACAATCATGCTCGAACTTGCAGGCCCAAACCGATGCGTCTATGAGTGCCGAGTTGAGACAAGTTGCCGATGGTTGTGCCTATAGGGTCAAGTCCTTTGGCTGTTATGATGTGAATGGTTATCGTTTTCGCACAAAGAGCCATGAGCAGAAGATGCCCAATCGAAGGACCACAAATACCGGAGTTTGTACGCCAAGCCTTGATGGGGTCGAGTATTATGGAATAATTGAAGAAATATACGAACTCAATTTTGGTGGATGCAAACCTCTTCATCCTGTCATATTCAAATGCCATTGGTTTGATCCCTCAGCTGTGAGACGGACCCCTAACGTTGGGCTAGTTGAAATTCAACCATCATCCGTCTATGCCGGAGAAGATGTATATATTGTGGCTCAACAGGCCACACAGGTTTATTACCTCTCGTATCCGTGCACAACCGACAAGCGTCTTCAGGGTTGGGATGTTGTGTACAAAGTATCACCACACGGAAAACTACCAGTCCCAAACAATGACGATTACAACTTCGATCCAAACACGTATGCCGGAGAGTTCTTCCAAGAAGATGGGCTAGAAGGGAGTTTTGTGATAGACTTAACCGAAGCGGACGAAATGGAAGTAGAGCAAATGAATGAACAAGTGGACGATGGAGATGTGGTTCTTAACTTGAAGGACATGCAGTTACTTGAAAACATGCTTTTAGGCGTTGGGAGTGATGATGAGATGGAAGAACCTGAGGAGCACGGGCATGAGGATCTCGAAATGTGTGATAGTGATGATGAGAACCAAGAAGAAAATCTCGATCACGATGATTATTTCTAATACATGTATGATCCTAGCTATTTTTTTATTTGTAATACCATGCATGTTAATTACTTTATATATTTTGCTCAGTTTGCTTCTATTTCTCATTATATTTTGCATATCTTTCTAATTATGTTTATTTTGCCTTTTTCAATGCAGATGGTGGGCGGAGTTAGGAACGTGAAGTCCCTTTACCGGAGGGGGTCACGTGAGGAGGAGGCACCTTCAGGGTCTGGGAGCGGTGGAGCCAGGGGGCGAGGGAAGGGTGGACACAGGGGTCGACGGAAGGGCAAGGTACCGACCCCTGTACCTTCGTCCTCGTCTTCGTCTGAGGAGGAGGTTCCTCCCGCGGTGGTGGAGGGCGAGGTGGAGTCGTCGGAGGAGGGGGGGATGCGGGGGAGGGGTCCGGGGAGGGTTCCGCTTCTAACGCCCGATTATGGGCGCGCGGTCCCTCCCAACTCCCGAGGCGGCCGATACCCTCAGCACACCGTCCGATGATCCGACCTAGCGGTGCAAGGTAATAAACTTTATATGTTATCATTCCATTTTTATTTAATATGTTGAATATCACTATAGAAACTAACAATCTATCTTGATCACTTTGCAGGGGTTGGGACGTGGTAGAGCGGGGTGCTTCTCACAGCCGGAAGGTCAACGGCATCCTGGGTCTTCTGTGCAGGGCAAACTTCCCTGGCATAGTTACGCACCAAGGAGTCCAGGAGCCGGCGGAGTCGTTCGCCCACTACTATGACGCCACGGACGACCAAGAGGACCGGGAGGGCAGGAGCTTCCCCAACAAGGCCCAGCGGGTGCTTGCCGAGCTGTGGGTAAGTGTTTCCCGCAATACATATTTCAACACATATATATATATATATGCATGCTTTCTACATTTGTCACCACTATATCGCATATATATATGCAGGATTTTTACAGATGCGCCCCGGGCCACGAGGTGGAGGCGGGTGAGCAGGCAAAGAGGGCGGCTCACAAACTGGTCAAGGACATGTACTACGAGGCGCGGATCCAGGCCGTCATTGACTACTGGAAGGACAAAGGCACAAAGTACTCCAAAGAGCAAGCCAGAACCATTTACCTGACCCACGATCAATACATCTCGGTAAATATAAAACTTTAATTACGATTCCTTATATGATTAAGCACGTATAATCTAATCTTCTTCTACATCATCCTGCGTAGGTGATTCCCTGGTGGTGTGCCTCGCATCCCCAGGCTTGGGAGAAGTGGGTGGCCTACTGGTGCTCCCCTGAGTGGATGGAGACACACCTGGCTGCCCGGGAGCGCCGTTTGCAGATGCCAGGTCCAGCACACCACCAGGGCAGCCTTACCCTCCCCGAGTACAAACAAAGATGGGTATGACATCTCATTTTATAATTGAAACGCTCAATTCTGCAATATTTGTAATCATATTGTTTTTTTGTGTTTTGTAGTCGGCGGCACATGGAGGCGAGGAGCTGACTGACTTCCAGGCTATTGCCGTGTCCCACATGGGCAGGGCCACGTCCGAAGTCCGCTACAACCCCGAAGCCGGGCCGGAGGCGTACAGCAATCCCATGGTCCACGCCCGCCTCACCGCCTACTCGGATATGGGAAGGCAAAAGCATGGGCCTGAGTGGGATCCGGCCGCCGCGCCGCTTGATGGAGAAGTCATCATGAGGATGGCAGGAGGCAAGAGGCATGGGAGGTACGCTGTCGGCGACAGCACGATCGACACGGCCAGTACCCCCACTCTCTCCCAGATCCGAGCCGGTAGCGCTAACCCCGACATACGCCAGCCGCAGACCGCTAGCCACTTCAACATGCAACTAATCCAGGTTATTTCTGCTTTATTACACTTTAGTTCATTTTTCCTTACCGTTGAATTCTAACGCTTTGATGGAATATTGCAGGCCCAACTAGAGGAGGAGAGGAGGAGAACCACCATGCTGGAGGCCCGGCTGGATGAAGAGCAGCAGTGGCGGGAGGAAGAGCGAAGGCGGCGGGACGAGGAGCAAAGGCAGCGGGACGAGGCCGAGCGGCTCCGCATGCAGCAGATGAACGAGTGGTACAACTGGTTCAACGGCATGGCAAGGGACATGGGCCGATCTCCGCCTCCGCCTCCGATGACTTTCGCCCCGCCAGTGATGCCACCTCCGACATATTCTCCTGTGAGTCACCGCTGAAACTTTATAATTTCATTTCGATCAATGACAACCTTAGAAAACTTAGATTCACAACCGTAGCTTAGAAAACTTAGCTCTACTTTGTTTCTGTCCTAAAACTTGTGCAGAACTTTGCTGGATCGGCGGCGGCGTCGAACGAGGCTCCTGCGGCGGAAGAAGACATGCCGACACGCCTCAGCCGCAGTCTGTTCGGCCCACCGCCTGGGCCTACTCAGTGATGCTTTGTGAACTTTGTGATTATGAACGTATTGACCTTGTCAACTTTAAACTTTACTGTGCTTGTTACTTGTGAACTTATGGATGCGATCCTAGTTGTGGATGAGATATTACTTTGTTATGGTTATTGTGGATTTATGCTTGTGGATTTTATCTATATCAACTGCCTGTAATGTGTACATATGTCTATTTGAACTACCTGTGATGTGTATTGAGTGGGGGCACTTTATACCTGAAGCAACAAATAAAACAGGGCAGAAATGGCACCTTTGCCGAGTGTACACTCGGCAAAAAGGGTCTTTGCCGAGTGTACACTCGGCAAAGGTGCCATTTCTGTTATTTTATGGTCACCTTTGCCGAGTGCCGAGTCTTTGCCGAGTGTTTTTTTTCGGGCACTCGGCAAAGAGTGACACAGGAGCACCTAATGGTCAAGCTTTGCCGAGTGCCAGGTGGAGGCACTCGGCAAAGCCTGGCCCTTTGCCGAGTGTCCCGTGGCAACACTCGGCAAAGCTGCCACGCCACGTCACTCGGTGTGTGCGGCTTTGCCGAGTGCTGACACGTGGCACTCGGCAAAGGGCACGGCTTTGCCGAGTGTTGCCACCTGGCACTCGGCAAAGCTCGGCCGTCAGCCGTCAGCCGCCGTCGCCGCCACGTCGGTGTGACGTCAGCAGACGGCGGTGAGCCGTCCGCGGGGCGTTAGGCCCAGCTTTTGCCGAGTGTGGCCCTGGGCACTCGGCAAATTGCCGAGTGCCCGTAATACTACACTCGGCAAAGAGCCCCTTTGCCGTCCCTAGCGGTGCCGAGTGCTCTTTGCCGAGTGTAGCACTCGGCAAAGCCTTTGCCGAGTGTATATCGTCCTTTGCCGAGTGTTTGGGACACTCGGCAAACCCCTGGTTTCCCGTAGTGTATTAGCCCCAGTATTGTGATGTTGTCAATGTATTTACTAAACAATCAAAGGAAGAACGTGGTACACTTAATTTTTTTTTGACATGCTTATTATGTGTGTTGCCATTAAATAACTATACATAAATTTCAAATACAAATAAAATGTCAAGCAAACTGTACATTTGTCTCTTCAAGCATTTATAATTAAATGTTGTGCAATCATCCTTCTGCGATTAAACTTTGCTTGACAAGAAAAAAAATCTAGAATTCTATACCATTCAATGTATAGTGCGACTACATACGACTTCTGAAATTAACTAACAATTCTGTATTACTATAGAGCAACAACTAGCACTTAGGTGAAATGAACTTCATTCTTTTTAGTAAAACAGACCTGAGACATCGTCTTTCCCACGTAAATTTTGCAAAATCTTCTTTGCCTCTGCCATGCGCCCTTCGCTGACAAGCCATCTCGGGGATTCAGGCAGATAGAATATTGTCAATCCAAAGAAGAACAATGAAGGTATGGCAAGCACCCCAAGCATAATTCTCCAATCAGGTGATGGCAACAGCGACATCCCAAACACCATGCAGTATGAAAGGAACATTCCTCCTGAACCACTGAACTGCGGCAGTGTATTCAGCAAACCTCTAATCTCTGGAGGGGCTGTTTCCGAAATGTACAAAGGCACAAGTGTGACAGCCAAGCCGATACCGAATCCATCTATCAGACGTGCCAGCAGCAGGACATAGACATTAGGGGACCATAGCATGATGAGGCTGCTGAAGAAGTACAGAATTGAAGAGAGGATGAGCATAGGGCGGCGGCCGATCCAGTCTGATACCGGGCCAGAGAATGTAGTGATGATAGTGGCACCAATGAGTGACATGACAACAATTAACCCCTCCACTGTGGGCTCACTTTGCAATTTGAATTCCTTCTTTATGTACAGAACAGCACCTGGAGAAAATAATTGTATTGTCCACCAATATTTTCAGGACTAAACATAGCAAAAAGGTAATAGCTGGACACCACATAACTAAGAAATTGACCGGTTCTTACAGATCAAGCAGGAGAAAGCAACTAGTGTTACAATTCTGGGAAAAATTCTAGGAATACTTTTTCCCTTAATTGATAAAGCTATGCCCCAAGTTTTCTGAGAATAAAATAGCAAGCAAACGAACTGAACTCTGTCAAGTAGTTTGATGAGAATACTACACACAATCTGGAAACTAGTACCGAGCGACATCCGATCTGAGTGTTGAAGGAATTGATCTGACGAAAGTACAACGACGACTACACGAGGGTGAGAAACAGCATGTTCATGCCTGGCACGACCGATCTACCGAGAGCACAAGATTTACCTGCAATGGTGGCATTGTCCCACCCCTGAAGCAGGTTGCCGATGGAGGCGGCGATTGCGACGAGCACTGCCCCCGACATCTCGGTCCTCCAACAAAGGCCCCTGCAACCGCGAGACTCGGCTCAGGACGAGCACATCGAAGCAACATCACTGCAGAGGGGATAACGCAATTCTCGCTGAATAAACTCGAGCACCTTACCTCTCAGGACGACGGGAGGGAGGAGCTGCGGCCTCCGGTCTAGATGAGATCAGAGACGACGGGCGGACGCCTCTGCTCCCTCCTCCTCCTCCCTGCCCCTGGCTGGCAATAGAATAGGAGGAGAAGAGATGGGGGGTAGTAGAAGAAGCAGCAGGCGACCAGGGTCCCTGCGAGTGAGGACAAACGACTCAGCGGGAGGCGGAGCAAGTGCCCAGATGCCACATGGAGATGACACGAGAGCGACGCCCCTCTGCAGGTGGTAACTGGTAAAACAATAAAGAAATGCAACAGCGAGCTACGCCTCGCCTCCCCACCGCGGCTGGCCTGTTGTGATCTTGCGGAATCGGACCCCCTGGTACTTGGGCTTGTTTTCCCCTCGGCTCTTGGGAAGCGGAGGGAGCAGGATGGTGTGCGTGGTGTCAGTGGAACACAACACCACACCCCGGCTTCCAGATCGTAGGTGAGCTGCGAAACGGACGAAATGGCCGTGGGGTTTTTAAAAACGGCGCGAGGAAGCTGACAGGAATTCACGGTTGCGCTGGTTTGTTCTGTTGTGGAAGGAAGGACACTCTGCTGTGCTGCTTGCGGCCGTCAAAAAAAAGAAGGGGATCGGACGAACAGCTGGAGGCATGGAGGGTGACGTCCCAGTTTACTCAGATTTAACTGTCCACGTCTTGATTCTGCTGCTTACGGCCGTCAAAAAAGAAGGGGATCGGACGAACAGCTGGAGGCATGGAGGGTGACGTCCCAGTTTACTCAGATTTAACTGTCCACGTCTTGGGATCGAGAAAAATCTAGTTGTGCTTGCACTGCGCTACTCCATGATATGTGTTTTGACGAGGATTAACGGTCAAAATTCGCTAAATTTTTTTTTACTGTAACCAGTGATGTATGCTAACCTGCACTAGTTGACTTGTGAGAAAGTATATGTCATGCTAAAGTCTGAATTGCCCCCTTTTTTTAAACTTTATATGTCATGCTAAAGTCTGAATTGCCCCTTTTTTTTAAACTTGTGTCAGGACTAGTTGGTGCATACAACTAATAATAACAAAAAGTTAGAACTTTCTAGTTCTTGGAAACAGAGCCTTTCTAATGTGTTGATGATGATTAACGCTAAAAAATAGCTAATTTTTTTTACAATAGCCAGTAAGGTTATGATGTATGCTGAGCTGCACTAGAGGATCAGTGATCGACTTTGCATGAACCAAGCTACTCTGAAATTGCTGTCCAAGATGTAGAATAAATGCCACTATTTTTCAATGACAAAGTAATAGCACATACTGTATTTCTTAGTTTGGATCGAATTGGTTGATGCATATAGCTTAATACCAAAAAAGATAGAACTTTCTAATGCTTGGAACACAGAGACTTTCCAAGGAAGAACAAACAAAATGGGGGTTATTTTTAAGAGGAAATTTTGCTGATGTGGTGCAACAACTTTGGATACATTTGCCTACGATTTCGCTGCGGGTGATCCAATTAATATACATGTATACATACAAATAAAAATTATTTAGAGTGAAATTGATTATTGTGTCTATCCTAACATGGCTGTGTGAGAAGGGTCATGGTCATATTTTTCTTAGTACATATTGAGGGAAGCTTTGGAGTTTGGACAGACAAACACACATGATATAGAGAGCACAATAACTCTTGATACAATATAGGGATACATCTCATATTTTGAGCTATAAAAAGAAAAACCACGTACTACAATAGGGATACATCTCATCGAGGTGAAGGCTGACAGAAAGTTAATTAGCATTCACTACCCATATGCGAGGAGAGCTAATTAAATCTACTTCTAGACATCAAGCTTCGGACCAGAGGAGCTTCATTCCTTGAGGATTTTAGGTTCCTGGTTAGATCACTCTTCCAAGGACACAGAGCCATCCAACAGGATGAGATGGGGGCAAGCATCATCCTTCGGTGGTGGCTGAGTTAGCAGGAGAATCTCTTCTTCCTTGGTGGACTTCTGTATCAGAGGTCCCATGTGAGGCTTCTGTAGGTGGGGGTGCTAACGGGGTATTGGCAAACATCCTTTTGCTTTTTTCCATGGTTGAAACTGGGATTTCATCTAGTACTGGCAACTCTTGGCGCCCCAAGGATAGGGTCATTCTCTTAGCCCTAGTGGCAAGGTAGGCATCTTTGAGTTGCGTGCTGAGTGTGGCGGTCCTCTGCTTGCTTTAAGGCTTCATTCACTTGAATATCATGGCTCTCGGCTCCAAAAGCTTGGGCCTTAGCCTCTGCAAGTTGTACATAGAGATTCCTTATCTGTTTATCGGCTATTTCTGCCCTTTGGATGTATTTCCTCAACTTGATTTCCTGCTTGTCATATTGCTCATCTAGGGTAAGTAAGTACCTAGACATGAACACCACAGTCGGGTCATCTTCGCATAATTCTACGCCTTCTAGAGTCTTCATCCGAGCTATCCACACAGGGCTATTTCTTACCAGGGGGAAAGAACCTCATGGGTGTGTGGCTGATGGGATTCTCATATATCTGGCATAGGTACCATAAAGCTTTGCAGGCTACTGCCTGGTAGGTGTCTTTAAATCTGAACCCTATCGTGGACACCGTCCATGGCTTTATATTGGGGAAATCTTTACTTTCCCCGATATAGATGGTGACCTCACACCGCTTTGTGCCACACTCATTGTACTCCCTTCCTACATATTCTGGGTGGCCCAAAATACCAAGTCTGACCATGGCATCATACAGGATCTTGGGGAAACCTTCCTTGTTCAAGCAGTAGCTGGTGGTCCATCCTTCTTCTGACATCTTCTGTAACAAAAAGATGGGATAAACATGTTTCAAACATAAAGGAAGCGAGGGGGTAAGAGTTGTATGGAGGTGCTCTTTTTTTTGCTCACCTTGCTAAGGCGCGTGAAGGGACCAAATCTCTATAAGAACGCAGAGGGAGGGAATCCTGGAGGGATGAGGCTAGATGAAAAGGTAGTGGAGCTGGTGAAGCTCTGGGATTGAGGATGACCAAATTTTATAGGGAGGGGGAGGGAGCATCGGCCAGCAGATGAACTGCCTACATTGACTGACATTGGTTGTAGCTTCGCGTGCCACAAGTCGTGTGCGGTGAGCAGTGGTCTATGTAAATAAAGTAGTGGGGAAGGATGGTGGTGGTGTGCGGTGGCATGGGTAGCTGTGAGGAGAAAAAGCACGGTAGCAATGGTCGGATGCGAAGCCAGCCTACTCCGCATTTCACGGGCACACTTGCACAGGACAAAGAAGGAAGGAGACAAGGAGAGGGAGATGACAGTAGGATGGGCTGAGCTGGCCTAGCCCAAGATTGAAGGATTTGAAATGATTTTTAAATTTTCTCTTGCAATTAGGTTTCAAATTTTGGTGACTTCTAAACCTGATTTCTTTTGCACCCTGCTTCCTATATAGTACAAAGAAAAATTCCTATATAGTAAAAAAATGCATAATTTCAATTATTTTTACTCGTGCGTAATGTAATAAACCTTGCACAATTTCATCGAGTTGTAGGTAAATTATTTTCTTGTTTTGACAAATTATGCAATGTAATGCATTAATGATGTCAATCCTCTATAGCAGACATTTGGTGAAGCTAGTTCTATTTACCATCTAAAGTGAAAGGACGTATCAAAAAATTATTTAGTTTGTGGAAAAACTAATGATAAATAAGGTATTTATAAATGAACAAAATGAAATTTTGTCTTGTATGTAGGTTAAGCTACAAATAAAACATTATGTTTATATATGAGTAGGACATACATTTTATATCTATTATTTGTTTTCCCCATAAATATCCAGTCAATAAGTGTACATGATTACTACGTGTGACTGCCATGTGGACACACGGCAAAACATCGATGAATCTAATAGCAGGGCCGACATAACATGGGCCAGTAGACCAGAGGTCCATAGTGTCCGATCCACTTTCCCCTTCCCCTCCAAGTTCATCCTCAACTCTCTTCTCCCAAATTCCATCCCCTTGATGTTGACGATTAAGCCAGTGGTGATCATGGGAGCTACAGGCACAGGTAAGACAAAGCTATCAATTGATGTGTCCAAGGTGATTGGTAGCGAAGTGATAAATGCTGACAAGATGCAAATCTATGCTGGGCTTGACATTGCAACCAACAAACTTGGTCTGAATGATCGATGTGGTATTCCTCATCACCTTATTGGGGCCAATTCTGCAATTCATGATGATATTTCAGTATCTGTATTTCGGTCTATTGCATCCACCACTACAAAATCTATTGTAAGGCGTGGTCGTGTACCAGTTGTGGTTGGTGGTTCAAACTCACTGATCCATGGATTCCTTGTTGACAAGTTTGATCCTTCCCTTGTTGACCCCTTTACAGTACAAGGATATCGACCTAGTTTAAGGTTTCACAGCTGTCTCTTATGGGTCCATGCTCATGAATTAGTTCTCAACGAATATCTTAATCATCGTGTTGATGATATGGTTGATGATGGCCTAGTGGAGGAAATCAAGGAGTATATTGATACTATGTCTATTGGCAAGCTTGCTGGGCATACTGGGTTGGCTAGGGCAATTGGTGTACCAGAACTAAGAGAATATTTTGCGGGGCGCAAGAGTCTATGTGACTGCATAGATGAAATGAAAGCTAATAAACAAGCTCTTGCAAAAGCGCAAAGTGCAAAAATTCATCATATGGTCGATGTCTGGGGATGGCCTGTTTTTTCACTTGATGCCACTGAAACCATACGTGCCTGTTGGTATTTTTAACGATCACAGATAAATCCGCAAGCGTACGGATACCGATGTAGCTTTCACCTGAGAGTATTCCAGGGTATCGAATCCACAGGGAACGTGTGTGTACTAGTGACTGGGTGGGCATTCGGGTTACCCGAAAACTTCAGGTCGGGTATTTCGGGTATCCAGAAATTCGGGTTCTAGAAAGTCAAACCCAAAAATCGTCCAAGAAAAAATAAAACCCAACAGTTCAGGTACCCGATATTTCGGGTTCGGGCTCGGGTAATCCCCGAACTGCCCGAGATTACGAAACCATGCGAGCTAGCAGCGGCGAGGGAAGCATTGGGACGGGATAAATAACCGAAGTGATTAAAAAATTTCCAAATCAAGCACCGACACGCCTTGCTTCCAGCCACACACAGATTGAATCTATAAAAAATCACCAAGTCAATCAACGTTGTGTCGTCGATTGTCACAGCAGAATGGAAACAAAAAGCTAGCTACAAACCACGGAAGGACTTGCTCTGTAGAAACCATGTGCAGCGACTGCAGGGACGACGGGACGGCGAGCAACGAACAGACGACGGGGCGACGGCGACGGTGACAAGGTTGCCGGTGGGTGCTGCGCGGCAACGCGGCGGAGGGTGCGACGGCCGACGGACGAGCGGCGCCGACAAGGGGCGAGTCACGTGAGGGGCGAGATACGCCGCAATGCGCCGGTGGGCGTGGCGTGGCCGCGTGGGGGTTGCAAATGAGAAAAGGAGTTAGGGTTTGTGGTGGGCTGGGTTGGGCTGAAAGCTGAATGGCTGATGTCTACTGATTATTGGGCTGAATTCGAGTTATTCGGGGATTTTGGGTACCGTGGCCCTAAACCCGAACAACCCGTAATTATTTCGGGTTTTGAGAACTGAAACCCGAAATGTTCATCGGGTTTTTCGGGTTCGGGTTGTACGGGTTCGGGCTCGGGTTATTCGTGTTCGGGGTTCGGATATCGGGTTTTGTGCCCACCCCTACTAGTGACGAGTTAAGAACGACCAAGGACAAAAGAAGTGATAAATGTGTAGAAGGTAGAGAGGGTTATTTCTAGGTATTCTGGATAATTAAAGATTAGCTCAAGTTGTTTACGATATTACGTGTTTCAGGACGCCCAACTGTCCTAGCCTCAGAAAGGGATGCGAAGGGGACTAGGCAAGCCAAGCAATGGTCCTACTACTCTCTAGTGCTTCTCACGTGGTGGACTACGTAGGCCGTCAGGGCTGTCACCACCTGGGGCTACCACTACAAATCTGTGGCACTAGGTGCACTCCAAGGTATTCAAAAGACTATACACCATGTATACTCAATTAAATACTATCTTAGTTTTGCAATTACTAAGACACTTATCATAGCAAGGAGTACATAAGTAAATAAAGTAAAGCTTGAACTATATTGAATAAATATTAACCCAGAAATACTAAGAAAATACCCGGATGTTAATCGAACCTGAGCCGCATCCGCCGAGGTACAAGAAGAGGAGAGGAGCCGACATCTCCGGCTTCTTCCGGACTCTCGCCTCACCTCTCACCTATTCTAACACTACATTGGATCTAACCTTGGAGCTTTGCTTCACTTCTTTGTGTCTTGAATGAGTGGGAGAGGTCCTCTATTTATAGTGGAGAGGAGACTTGGGGGAGTGGAGATCCCCCTTGACCCTAGGGAATATTCTCCCTACCCTTTCTCTCTTGCCGCCATCTGGCCAGCAACCGACGTACTCAAGTCGGCGCAGTAGCGAAGGAACAGCGCGTAGACCTCCTCCCCCGCGTGCGATCTGTGCTTCTGGCGGCCGAATCCAGCCTTTGCTTTGCCTCGATCCGCGTGAAGTACCTCGGTAGCGAATGGACGCGTGACACCTGTCTGGCTGGTTCCTCCGTGCGCGCAGCGCTGACCCAGCGCGTGTGCGTGAGGTGCGCGGCCTCTTGCCGCGGGCCACGTGCCCTGGTATCTCCGCAGGCGCATGTTGACCGCGTGAGGCATGGGCGTGCAGGCCCTCTTGGGCCCCACGTGCGTAGCTCATGGGTCCCGCCTGGACCCCTGGTCTGGCCATGCGTGGCCTGTGTGCGGCCCACGTAGGCCCCGCCTGCCCCTTTTGTCTGGCCTGCATGGCCTGTGCTGATCCTGCACATGTGCGGCAGGTGTGTGGCCTGTGGGTCCCGCCAGTGCTGGTCCCGCACCGTGCTACTCCCGCGGTCACACGGTCGAGGGTGCGTGTGCGTGGCGCCTGGCCCGCTGGGCCCCAGCTGCCTCATGATGACATCAGCGGTTGCATATTTATATATGATTTTGTATTATTTTATTCCATGCTCCAGCATATGTAAATAATATATCGACTTCGATCGTCTTGATGAGTTCTTCGCAATGGTGTACTCCAATTCGGCCTTTGAGATAATTTACGATGATGATATATTTGGATCTATCTCAAACCCTTTGTGTCTTTTTGGGCATTTCCTGCAAGACAAGTCAAAACACCAACACTCGTGGAATTCATTAGTATTAAACCCTATCACTATGTTTGGTGGTTTATATTTCATATGTTTTCTGCAGGAATTGACGGCCAAAAGTTGCACTTAAGGACCGTCAAAGCTCCCCCACACTTAGCCTTTACTCATCCTCGAGTAAAGTTCGAAGACTAAGGTGGAACAACATAACTCTTTGATATGATGCAAACATATAAGTTATTCCAATACATAGCTGTACCTGTGAATTTTGAAGTGTCTATCATGTCATCTTGGATGGTTGAAAAATGGAACAGCTTTGATTCGATTCATCTCCACTCTTCTGGTAAGTAATTTGGGTTTTTGATAAATTTTCAAAAACAAAACCTTACCTAGCTCCTCAATTGATTCTCTCAGATCGCTCAATGTGTATGATTCCTCGCCAAGGCATTAATTTGCCTCCTTTCACCTTACTTCTAAAAAGATTTATGTGGAGCTCATGGTAGGGGTAAGGATAAAGCATAACTGTATCACATATATTGCAAAATCAAAGAGTGGATCCAAGAAGAAAACTATTCATATAATCTGATCAAGATGTGCATGTGTGTGATAGAATGGAAAATGTATGAGAACTCCTTTTTGTATGATCTCTCTCCTTTGAATTTATTTTGAGAACATGGCTATCTCTCTCTTTTTTCTTTCTTTTCTTCTTTTCTTCATGCTCAATGCTTTTATGAGCATGTACTTTTTTTTTCTCTTGGACCTTCGTGTGTCCAAAATGTTTTTTTAGCCCATGTCTCTTTTGCAAAGGATATTTCGAGAGAGAGTCATAGAACATATGGAGCATTTTTTTGTTGGATGAATGGATATTGCAAACTTTCAGTGTAGAAGTTTAGGATATGTATGTGGAGTGTACGTGATCTTGATCAAGAAAGCATGAAGAGCATCTTACAAGTGTCACAACAATTTGACAAAGCTCAATGCAATAACAAGCAGCATATGTATAAGGTTTTCAATGTGAGTAACATGTGGCTTTGATAGGAATGGAATATCATTGAGGAGCTTTGTAAGGCTAATGGTTTTAATTTGTAAGAAAAACATCCCAAGTACTTTATACAGAAAGAGCAAGATTCATCTTATCATACCATATCTCATTTGTCAACCATTTAGATAGCATGCTTTCCTAAAGATAAATGTTCACAAGTGAAAGATATAGAGTAAGGAATAAAGAATATGCAAGCCAATCATGAGCATAAAAACCAAAGGAGCATCAAGTTTCAATTGAGTTTAATTTTAAGGATTATCTCAAGATTATTTTAAACTCATGAATGAGAGAAAGTGAGGGATTGGCATGCAAACCATCACATTGGATGAAGTGGGAGACGTGGCATGCTAGAGGACCTTCAAGTGATGAAAAATTCGTTCGATCCCCTCTGGTGCCCGCTCGTCGTGATCTTTTGATGTCGGTCCATGCGATGTTGTGAGGTGTAGTTATGGGTGGTCTCGAATGTGTAAATGTGAAGAAGCTTGAGAGGCCTCCACACTTGATCTTGTACCTGAGTTTATTCAAAACACGGTGGAAACAAAACAATAGCTCTACCGGCCTTACAAACCAGGGAGCCTGATCTTTATTGGAAATTGAATATATTTTTTTGGTATTTTTATGTTATACAAATTTTTATTGATTTTTTTAATGACAAACAAATCTTTCAAGGTAACTTAGTAGGGAGATTAAGGGAAAATAAATGCACAAAATATTTTGGATACTTCCCTGGCGAACCTTCCCTAAACTAAAATCTTGCAGGTAAATGCGAGATTTGAGCTTTAGGGTGCTAGAAGATTTCTCTATTCTTCATCTTGCTTTATTGTGCAAATTTCTTCCATGTGACTAAAGGTGTTGAATGTTGAAGTTATGATCGCCGCCCTTTAGTCATCACTTCATCTCTGCAAAAAGTTAGTGGGCAACAAATACCCGAAGGACTATAAAGAATAAATCATTGTTGCCATCAGGAGAGTTGTTCACATCCACACTTAAAAACAAATTGGTCCTTGACATCGTTAAGCGTAGATCCTGTTTGCCATTTTTTTATATTTATTTTCAAATGCTCTCTTTTTTTTAAATTTTATTTTCACCATTTTCTTTTAAGCACAACTCAAACAAGGCTAAATTGCATCAACATGATCACAAGAGGGTTTTGCAATATACTCACAGTGAACCTTTAAAAGGTGATGTACCTCCTTGTATGTTGTGCAACATTGTTGTAGTGCATCCCATGCCCTGGTCTATCTCCAAGTTGAATCAAGCTTGATGACTTACCCGTTCGAATTTGAAATCTTTCCTGCAGGGGTTAGTCCATAGATACAACCAATATCTATAAAAGCATTACTCCAAGGTTCATTAATCAAACTTGACACCATGCCTTATTTGATTGAAGAAGACCATTTTAACCTAAGCACCACACTTAAATTGAAAGGTCTATGAATGCATTGCGCATGTACATTCAACCAAGAGCAAACTAGAATAGATAAAGGAAGAATGAAAACATGGCCAATCATTTTTCAAATGGAGATAACATGAGTCGGTACATAAATGGTGAACTTCGGGTTACCTCCCGGAAGGGTTTTGTTTAAAGTCAAAAGCAGGACATGACACCTACCTTAATATACTTACCGCTGGCGTTAGATCATGAGTTTAAAATTTCCATCGCGGTAGCTCCTTGGATCTTGGTGACGTCGTGAATGGTGACGTGGTTGCACGTGGATAGCATGTGTGTGCTAAATGTTGGGGTATTTTCAACAAGTAGTTGGCACAAATGCGAAACACGAGAAATGCAACAATCGTCTTTTCTCCTGAAAGCGTGCACATGAACCAAGGATGCAAGGCAAGGCAGAGCCAGGGGCCATATGGGGACTACCGAGGTGCAACGCCACAATGACGTGTACCCTCGGATGTCTTAATCCCACTGAGCCTTGCTGGCTAAATATTTATTTTATGTTTTTTTAAATGCAATCATGGTTGGGAAATAAATATGCCAACTAACTTAAAGATGCACGAACAAAACAAATATGCTGGGTGATTGGAAAATCCAAATGAGGGAGAATCAAAACATGATATGCAATTTGTAAGAAACTCGAGGCCTGGCGTTTCTCAAAGCGCGAACTGATCAACCCTTAGATCTAAATGACGTGGTGGGAGCTAGTTCCATTTAACCCTATTGATCGGTCTACCAACCATGTTCTGGCAATTAACCGACCCTGTAGGGATTGCATGAGTTGGACTAGGAACTCGAATAGATAGGTGATGAGAGGTTTCGCCACCCACCTAGACTAGGCACAGTGCCCGAATACAGACTATACAGTTCAAAGCCGAGGAGCCACCCATTCAAAAAGAAGGCACAAGAGTTTGCTTGCAAATGATGTCCAACATGAATGCTTCAAAACAAATATGATGTGCAACATGAATGCATGCAAATGCAAGAGATAATGCCTGGTTACCTCCGGGCAGGCATTTGGTATTTTTTTGATTTTTTTAATAGCAAGAAAGGAAACAAGAACTAGCATCATCTATAAACCAAAGATAAAATTTTGGCATTAATGGAACTTGTCATGAGATAAGTACAAACCTCCCCACACTTAGATTTTCGTGTCGCGGGACAACAAAATCAAGTGTGTGTTGGCCTCCTTCGAATTTGTTCCATCACCAAAACTTACCAATGTGTTGTAAATGATGTAGCTCTCATGTTTTTAAGTATCGTAGATCCGTCGTTCTTTTTAGTGTCAACCTGTAATGGTTAGCGACCAAAAATACCCGAGGGAAAACTTAACCGAAGAACATGCTCTTGCTATTTTTTTTATGTGAAGGATGGATGGGTTGTGATAAGGATCAATAAAAATAAAAAAATGATGTGATGGTATGGATGGGGATACATGGTCGAACTCGGTTCGACACTAGTACAGCAACCGTTCCCCGGCAACGGCGCCAGAAAGCTTGTTGGTATTTTTAACGATCACAGATAAATCCGCAAGCGTACGGATACCGATGTAGTTTTCAGCCGATCTCTCTTGCCGCCATCTGGCGAGCAACCGACGTACTCAAGTCGGCGCCGTAGCGAAGGAACAGCGCGTAGACCTCCTCCCCCGCGTGCGATCTGTGCTTCTGGCGGCCGAATCCAGCCTTTGCTTTGCCTCGATCCACGTGAAGTACCTCGGCAGCGAATGGACGCGTGACACCTGTCCTGGCTGGTTCCTCCGTGCGCGCAGCGCTGACCCAGCGCGTGTGCGTGAGGTGCGCGGCCTCTTGCCGCGGGCCACGTGCCCTGGTATCTCCGCAGGCGCATGTTGACTGCGTGAGGCATGGGCGTGCAGGCCCTCTTGGGCCCCACGTGCGTAGCTCATGGGTCCCGCCTGGACCCCTGGTCTGGCCTGCGTGGCCTGTGTGCGGCCCACGTAGGCCCCGCCTGTCCCTTTTGTCTGGCCTGCATGGCCTGTGCTGATCCTGCACATGTGCGGAAGGGTGTGTGGCCTGTGGGTCCCGCCAGTGCTGGTCCCGCACCGTGCTACTCCCGCGGTCACACGGTCGAGGGTGCGTGTGCGTTGCGCCTGGCCCGCTGGGCCCCAGCTGCCTCGTGATGACATCAGCGGTTGCATATTTATATATGATTTTGTATTATTTTATTCCATGCTCCAGCATATGCAAATAATATGTCCACTTCGATTGTCCTGATGAGTTCTTCGCAACAGTATACTCCAATTCGGCGAGATAATTTACGATGATGATATATTTGGATCTATCTCAAACCCTTTGTGTCTTTTTGGGCATTTCCTGCAAGACAAGTCAAAACACCAACACTTATGGAATTCATTAGTATTAAACCCTATCACTACGTTTGGTGTTTGTATTTCATATGTTTTCTGGCGGAATTGACGGCCAAAAGTTGCACTTAAGGACCGTCAACAGTGCCCATCTCACTGGATCAAACCATACCGCCAAGGTCAAAGCATGGGAACATGACGTGAGTGGCCCTGTACTTAATACTATAAATGAGTTTTTGGATAGCTGATGTAAACAAACAATATTATTATTTTGCATATCTCATTATCTGTTAGGGCTATTGATGCGGGGGCTTGCCCGATCTTCTCAGTAGGATCGAGGGGGATAACTTAACCCGTGCAACCTGACAAGCCGATGGCACCAACAGCTGCTCGAACAGCCACCTGTGACAAATGATTTCACCCAACCACACGATTTGGTCGATGTCTACCTGAACCACAAGGTAGAGACACAAGATCTTGCAAATCACAAGGAAACACAAGAACTAGTGGAAGAGAAAACTCCCAATCCTCAAGGGGGCAACTATGGCACAACCCTAAGGACAAGAGCACTTGGCTTTTCTATTTTTCTGAGTTCAATTCATGGTTAGGGTTTCCACAAGCACCACAAGGGGTATTTATACTAGGAACATCCCTCCTAGTTGGGCTGGAGGCCTCCCACAAAGGCCCAATACGAAATCCCAAGGCCTGGAACAAAATACAAGTCAAACCGTTCGGACTAGTCTGAACTGTACAGCCAGACCAGTCTTGACTCAAACAACTCTACCGGTTGCTATAGAACTCCAAATGTTGATCTGTCAGTTGTGTTGGAAAATAGACTTCAATACGCTTCCAACCATGTATAGCATGCACCATGCATCCTGGCAGAATGGTACAGTTTTGCATGACAATTTGACCCTTCGTAAATCTGCGAGTAGACTTTCGACCTTCTGACCTGTCTTCATTAATCTAGTCGGACCTCCACAATAATAGTTCCAAAGAGCTCGGAACTTGAGGGCATTGTAAAGTAGACTTCATAAGCTTTTCATCAAGTACTCGTGGACCTCCATAGCCCTTGGGAATCAGGAGAAAAAGAACTCCGAAGTTTGCCTCCAGGATACTTGGACGAGAAAGAACTCTTCATAAGGAAGAGTACGTGAAAGAACTCCGACCAAGGTCCAAAGAACTCGGATGAGTTGCATCTTCATGAGTAACCCTAAGCACAAGTAATGCACCACTATTAGATAGTAAACAATTCTTAATAAATGCATGTTCATTATCAACAAGGAGTGAGTTCACCTCATGTTGTAGTTGTTGCATCCTTGATCGAGTCATTGGCCCCTTATTGATAATGCCATCTTGTTCATCACATGGTGCAGTGGCATTGTGAGCGTCATTGGGGATGTCCTCATCATCCTCCCCTTCTTCAAAAAGAGTCGACCTCGACTCGGT
Organism: Alloteropsis semialata; assembly: GCA_004135705.1. Taxonomy (NCBI): domain Eukaryota; kingdom Viridiplantae; phylum Streptophyta; class Magnoliopsida; order Poales; family Poaceae; genus Alloteropsis; species Alloteropsis semialata. The sequence goes on from CM014272.1 coordinate 14,167,572, forward strand.
CTGCTCATGACCATGGAATGGAGACAATTCACCAACGTTGAAGGTGTTGCTCGCTGCATATGCATCTTCTGGAAGCTCAATCTTGTAGGCATTGTCATTTATCCTTGCAAGAACCTTGAATGGCCCATCTCCTCGAGGCAGCAGCTTTGACTTTCGCTTCTCAGGGAATCTATCTTTTCGAAGATGCACCCACACTAAGGCACCAGGCTTAAAGATCATCTTCTTGCGATTCTTGTTTGCCTTCGCAGCATAGTACTCAGATTTCTTCTCAATCTCTTGCTTCGTCTTCAGGTGAATTTTCTTCACATATTCAGACCTCTTGTATGCTTCCATATTTGCACGCTCTTGGAGTGGTAGGGGCAGCAAATCGAGGGGTGTGATTGGTTTGAAACCATACACAACCTCGAATGGACACATTTGCGTTGTTGAGTGGACTGCCCTATTATATGCAAACTCAACATGTGGCAAGCAATCTTCCCACTCCTTCAGGTTCTTCTTGATCATTGTTCGCAGCAGCATTGAAAGGGTGCTGATTCACCACCTCCGTTTGTCCATCAGTTTGTGGGTGACAAGTTGTTGAAAACAACAACTTTGTCCCAAGCTTGGCCCACAAAGTCTTCCAAAAGTAGCTCACGAACTTCACATCACGATCTGAAACAATTGTCTTTGGCACACCATGGAGCCTCACAACTTCCCTGAAAAACAAGTCAGCTACATGCGACGCATCGTCGCTTTTGTGGCAAGGAATAAAATGTGCCATTTTTGAGAATCTATCAACAACAACAAAAACTGAATCCCTCCCCTTCTTAGTTCTTGGTAACCCCAAAACAAAATCCATGCTAATGTCTTCCCAAGGTGCATTTGGGACAGGGAGTGGGGTGTACAAACCGTGGGGGTTCAGTTTTGATTTGGCCTTATGACAAGTGGTACATCGCTGCACCAACCTCTCCACATCACGTCTCATCTTCGGCCAATAGAAGTGATCACTTAGCAGCAAGTAGGTCTTTTCTCTCCCAAAGTGACCCATCAATCCTTCCATGTGCGATTCCTGCAATAAGAGCAAACGAATGGACGACTCTGGAACACACAACTTGTCAGCTCAAAACAAGAAACCATCATGCACATGGTACTTATCCCATCCTTTTCCTCCTTGACACTTCATGTATGGCTCTGCAAAATCATGGTCAGCAGCATATAATTCCTTCATGCTCTCTAACCCTGGAACCTTGACCTCCAATTGATTCAGCAAAACACTCTTTCTAGACAAAGCATCAGTAACAATATTTTCTTTCCCTTTCTTGTATTTGACAATGTAAGGGAAAGACTCAATGAACTCAACCCACTTGGCATGCCTACGGTTCAGTTTTGCTTGGCCTTTCAAGTATTTTAATGCTTCATGATCAGAATGAATGATAAATTCTTTAGGCCATAGATAATGTTGCCAAGTTTCAAGCACACGAACTAGAGCATACAACTCCTTATCATAGACAGGATAGTTCAGTTGAGCACCACCAAGTTTCTCACTAATGTATGCTATGGGTTTTCCTTCTTGCATCAAAACACCTCCTATGCCTATCCCACTAACATCACATTCTATCTCAAAAGATTTATTAAAATCAGGTAAAGCAAGCAAAGGGGCTGAAGTTAAACAATTCTTTAGCTCTTGGAAAGAAGCTTTTTGTGACTTACCCCACACAAATTCAACACCCTTCTTGGTTAACTCATTCAATGGGGCTGCAATGGTGCTGAAATTCTTCACAAAGCGACGATAGAAACCAGCAAGGCCATGGAAGCTTCTCACTTGGCTCACATTGACAGGGTAGGCCAATTCTTGATAGCCTCAACCTTGGATTCATCCACCTCTACTCCCTGTCCAGAAACAACAAAGCCCAAAAACACAACCTTGTCTGTGCAAAAGGTGCACTTTTCTAGGTTAGCAAACAATTTCTCAGTTCTAAGCACCTCCAAAACCATTTGGATATGTTTAACATGCTCTTCCATGGTGTGGCTGTATATCAGGATGTCATCGAAATAAACCACAACAAATTTCCCAATGAAAGCCCTCAAAACATGATTCATCAAGCGCATAAAAGTGCTGGGTGCATTAGTTAAACCAAAAGACATCACTAACCACTCATACAAATCAAATTTTGTCTTAAAGGCTGTTTTCCATTCATCTCCTTCTTTCATTCTAATCTGATGGTATCCACTATGAAGGTCAATTTTAGAGAAGATAATAGCACCACTAAGTTCATCAAGCATGTCATCAAGCCTAGGGATGGGATGACGATATCGGATAGTGATGTTGTTAATAGCCCTACAATCAACACACATCCTCCAAGTACCGTCTTTCTTTGGAACAAGAATAACAGGGACAGCGCAAGGACTAAGGCTTTCACGCACATACCCCTTTGTTGAGTAGTTCTTGCACTTGTTGCTGAATTTCCTTTGTCTCTTCCGGATTGGTGCGGTATGGTGGCCGGTTTGGGAGTGAAGCTCCCGGAATGAGGTCGATTTGATGTTCAATCCCACGAATTGGAGGCAGACCAGCAGGTATCTCCTCCAGAAACACATCATTGAAAGCCTGCAGCACATTAGAAACAACACTAGGAAGAGAGGTCATGTTGTTAGTAGAAAGAATTGCATCTTTGTACAGTAGCACAAAATGCATCATGTGGGGGTTGTCTCTCATTTCTCTCATTTCTGATTTTGTGGCTACCATAACCCTCCTTTTCCCCTCAAGCTCTCTAGTTTTACCACTCATATTGGGCTTGTGGCGCTCACTCACCGAATTGTGGACAGCACTAGAGCTTTTCTTCTCTCTTTCACTCTCTCTCGCTTTCTTTTGCATGTTTGCTGCCATGATTTGAGCAGGAGTCATGGGCAGCAGCTTTACTCCCTTTCCTTGCCATTTGAAGGCATATGTATTTTCATGTCCATCATGTAGGGCATGCCGATCAAATTGCCACGGCCTCCCCAAGAGCAAGTGGCACACTGTCATGGGCACAACATCACATTCAACGGTGTCGGTGTAATCATGTATGCTGAAGGTAACCTTCACCATATATTGCACTTTGACATCTCCACAATCACTAAACCATTGAACATGATAAGGGTGAGGGTGCTTGATCATGGTCAGCCCCAATTTCTCACACATTTCTTTGCTAGCAAGGTTATGGCAGCTCCCACCATCAATGATCAACTTGATCAACTTAGTGTTCACCTTGGCTTGGGTCTGAAATAAATTGAATCTTTGTACCCTTTCTTCCTCTTTGAACTGGACACTTAATGCTCTGGTGACCACAATGGTGTTACCGGCCTCAAAAGGATAGTTCTTGTAGTCACCATCTTCAGTTTCTTGTGCATCATCGAACTTATCATTTTCAGCATAAGGTTCACATTCATCTTCACTAGCTGAGTCATATTCTCCACCCTCTGTAACAATCACAACTCGATTGTTTGGGCAGTCCTTCATGACATGGCCTCGGCCCAAGCACTTAAAACATTGAATCCCGCTACTCCTTGAGGTAGAACCCACTGTAGTATTGGTCTTTGCTGATGTGGGCCTAACAGATTTCTCCACATTTGGGGATGCATTAGAGTTTTCAGCAGTGGTGGAGCGGACATTAGAGTTGGAGCTAGAACCGGATGAAAATATACCACGCCCCAAATCAAACCTTGCAGTTTTTGGGGCACTTGATGATGCTCTTGAGCTGAAAGTTGAATGCTTGGTTGGTTTAGCATCATCATGCAATTGCCTCTCAGCCTTTTGTGCAATGTGCACTAGCTCCACAACATTGTTGTAGGTCTGAAATTCCACAACATGTTTGATTGGCTTGTTCAGACCGGAGAGAAAGTGTGCCATGGACTGCTCTTCATCCTCATGCACAATAGCCCTAATCATGGCTTGCTCCATTTCTTTGTAGTATTCTTCCACGGATTTGCTTCCTTGCTTCAAATTTTGTAGCTTGTCAAAGAGGTCACGTTTATAATGTTTTGGAACAAAACGTGCTCTCATTTCCCTCTTCATTTCAGCCCATGTTGCCACTGGATATTCACCACTCTCCTCTCTTTGATTCTGAATTTGTTCCCACCAAATGAGAGCATATCCATCAAAGTCAAGTGCAGCCATATATACCTTGTTTTCCTCTGAATAATTATGCACATGAAATATCTTCTCAACCTTCAACTCCCATGTGAGATATGCATCAGGGTCAGATGTACCTTCAAACTTGGGCATGCTGAATTTAAGCTTCCCAAACTTCTCTTCATTGGGCTGATCATTGTTGACATTGCGATGTCGTTGGAATTGGTCATTGCGATGTAGTCTGAAAGTATATGGATCTGTTGTCTCATTGGCAGCACCATCTGCACACCCACGACCTCTTCCTCGGCCAAGGGCATCACCACCTCTTCCTCCTCCATGCCCTCTCCCATGGGCATTCCTTCTTCCTTGCTCTTCCCGTTGCAACCGAGCTGCATACTCCTCATCGGTCTCATCTAGTTCTTCTTCATGAGAACTTGCAGCGCCTTGGGCCTTCATTGCCTTCACAACTTCAGGAACCACCTTTGCTTGGACTGCACCCATGTTGTCATTGAGTTGGGTACTAAAGTCATGCATTAGCTTTTGTAGTTGCTCTTGTGTGACATAGCTTGGTTGTTGAGCGTCATCTTCACCTGCCATGGTTAGTGCAAGAAAATAAACCAATTCAAGTTATGTGGCTTTGTGGAAACACTCAATCTCACCTTCTCTTACCACCGAAGTTCTTATGTGTCCTTGCTGAATTGCAAGCTGCACTCACCTTGGTGGTAGTAGACACGATAAAAGTGATAGATCAAGCGAAATCAAAGTCATAGTGCATCCTACACTCAGGCTTATTTGTGGAGCTTGGAAGGATATTTATGTGGTGGTAGTGGTACAATCTGAAACTTCAAGCTATTGTAAAGTTAAGTAAAAATCCAACCAAGAACAGTGTCTAGTTGCTGAACTGAAGACAAAGAAGATTGATGAATGTGTTAAGCAACTCACACACAAGGATAAGAGACTTGTTGCAGCGAAAAGGATTGAGCCAAAGAGAAAAATGTAAGTCAAGAACTAAGCTCAATGCTGCACAAGTTAGGATGATATACTAGACAATTGCTCCAAGATAACAGGGTTGCAAGTTTAATACTATCGGTTAGACCCAACAACCAATGTGGTGATCTCAGCACTTGTTCTTTCTTTCTTTCTTTTTTTTAACTACTGAGATCAGCACACCAAGTTGTCCACAAAGTATTGCTATTGCTCAAATTAATTCTCAGGTTAAGCAAAGTACATAGCTCATGAGCAGCAAATAACTAGTCTCTTTGAAGCAGGGACAAACTCTGCAACAAAACACACTGAACATTCACGGATCTGAAACTGCATGAAGGTGACTGATTCTCTTAAACAGATCTGAAGATAAAAGATGCGTCTTCAAATAAGCTTTCCAACAAGTATAAGAGCATTCAAAACGGATTTTAGATGTAAAAGTTATACTCGTTTTGGTGTACTGTACTCAAACTTCAGATCTGGGCACAAAATTGATTTCGGGATGACTTCAACCAGAACAAGAACACACGAACGGAAGGGGGAAACAAATATGGATGGGGAAACAAGGGGGAAACACAAATCAGAGGCGGAAACAAAGGGGAAACACAAGGATTCAGCAACCAAACTCGATCTATTGGACTAGAACTTAACCAAACTCACTGAAATTTCAGATCGGGTTATGGTAGTGGAAATTTTTGGTATTTTTGATTTAGGAAAGTAAAACAAAGGGGGTAAAGATCCTACCAAGTAAACCGTAGCTCTGAATACCAAGATGATGCGGGGGCTTGCCCGATCTTCTCAGTAGGATCGAGGGGGATAACTTGACCCGTGCAACCTGACAAACCGATGGCACCAACAGCTGCTCGAACAGCCACCTGTGACAAATGATTTCGCCCAACCACACGATTTGGTCGATGTCTACCTGAACCATAAGGTAGAGACACAAGAACTTGCAAATCACAAGGAAACACAAGAACTAGTGGAAGAGAAAACTCCCAATCCTCAAGGGGGCAACTATGGCACAACCCTAAGGACAAGAGCACTTGGCTTCTCTATTTTTCTGAGTCAATTCATGGTTAGGGTTTCCACAAGCACCACAAGGGGTATTTATACTAGGAACATCCCTCCTAGTTGGGCTGGAGGCCTCCCACAAAGGCCAATACGAAATCCTAAGGCGCCTGGAACAAAATACAAGTCAAACAGTTCGGACTAGTCTGAACTGTACAGCCAGACCAGTCTTGACTCAAACAACTCTACCAGTTGCTATAGAACTCCAAATGTTGATCTGTCAGTTGTGTTGGAAAATAGACTTCAATACGCTTCCAACCATGTATAGCATGCACCATGCATCCTGGCAGAATGGTACAGTTTTGCATGACAATTTGACCCTTCGTAAATCTGCGAGTAGACTTTCGACCTTCTGACCTGTCTTCATTAATCTAGTCGGACCTCCACAATAATAGTTCCAAAGAACTCGGAACTTGAGGGCAATGTAAAGTAGACTTCATAAGCTTTTCATCAAGTACTCGTGGACCTCCATAGCCCTTGGGAATCAGGAGAAAAAGAACTCCGTAGTTTGCCTCCAGGATACTTGGACGAGAAAGAACTCTTCATAAGGAAGAGTACGTGAAAGAACTCCGACCAAGGTCCAAAGAACTCGGATGAGTTGCATCTTCATGAGTAACCCTAAGCACAAGTAATGCACCACTATTTGGTAGTAAACAATTCTTAATAAATGCATGTTCATTGTCAACAAGGAGTGAGTTCACCTCATGTTGTAGTTGTTGCATCCTTGATCGAGTCATTGGCCCCTTATTGATAATGCCATCTTGTTCATCACATGGTGCAGTGGCATTGTGAGCGTCATTGGGGATGTCCTCATCAGCTATTGATTGTATGTAGTATCTATGGTTGTTTCCATTCCCTCATTTCAGACTTCTATAAGCATATGTTATTAAAACTTTCTATTTCACACATGTATGCTATATATTGGCGCCAGTGGTTGATATGGTTTTACTCTTGGCATACTATAGTCTAACAACACCAAAAGATAACGGGTTTTAATAGCTTTGCAACTGTTATAAAATATATGGTGTACCATGCATGCACCACATGGAATTGAAGAACCGTATGAAGGGTGTTGATGAAATTAACACCTGTAAGGTATATTAATCGTAGGTCTACCATCTTTTAATAATGCCTATTAACATATTAGTTGGACTAAGTGTTTCATGTAAATACTCAACTGACTGATATGCCCATCAACAAATGTTATTTCTCAAGGGCTGTAATTAAATTAAAGGTCGGCGTATGATCCCGTTGTATCCATCATTTTTTATGGGTGGTCAAAATTTGGAATCTATCGCCACGCATGCACTACCAGAGAACGGTCGATCGGTCACGGTTCGTAACCCTCATAGGTACCGGTTCTGGAACCGGTACCGCGACACCGTGACTAAAGGGGGGCGGCCTTTGGTACCGGTTGGTAACACCAACCGGTACCAAAGGACCCCCCGCGTAGGCGTTCGGCGGGGAGGGCCTTTGGTACCGGTTGGTGTTACCAACCGGTACCAAAGGCTCTTTTGTTATTTTTTTTTTAAATGTTTGATATTTGGGTTAGTTATATACAAATCTACGCGTCTACGTGTCTGCTCGTCATATGTCATATGTCGTACACGATCTTTCACGCAATAAGATTGAAGTCGTCGCAATTGTCAATTGATTTTGACCCGACTTTGATTGCATTTTTTTCGAACATTTACATATAAACATTTGAGATCGGCCAATACAAAAGTTAGAGCATTTAAAAGTTATTTACAATTCACGAGCTGCACTGGAAGAAGGAGCAGAAAGGGAGTCCAATTGAGCGATTTCGGTTCCGTCATGGTGGTACTCTCCCAGCGGACTTATAACTTGGTCCATAAGGAATCCAAATAGTTGGTCCGCAATAGCTTTTGCTCTTTCTCTCATTGGGAGCACTTCATGGTAAAACATCCTCTGCATTAATCACAAATGACAACATTCATTCATATAATAAATAAATCTTGCATGTAATCATTTGTAAACAAGTAACTAATAATCATTAATTCATATAATAAATAAATTTTGCATGTAATTATAAAATATCCTAACACATTCATTTGTAAACAATAACTAATAATCATTTCAAAACAATAACTAATAATCATTTCTAAACAATAATCAATAACTAATAATCATTTCTAACCAAGTAACAAAGTTTACATGAAATAACAAAGTTTACATGAATTAACAAAGTATACATGAAATAACAAAGTATAATAAATATATTCATAATAAATATACACTAATAATCATATTTCATATACACTAATAATCATATTTCCATATACACTAATAATCTAATGTCCATATACACTAATAATCATATTTCCATATACACTAATAATCATATTTCCATATACACTAATAATCTAATGTCCATATACACTAATAATCTTATTTCAATATACACTAATAATCTAATTTTCATATACACTAATAATCTAATTTTCATATACACTAATATTTCCATACTAATAATCTAATTTCCATATACACTAATAATCTATTTTCCATACACACTAATAATCTAATTTCTATATACACTAATAATCTAATTCATACCATGAGTTCTGCTTGAGTCACTTTTTTGTGAGAAGCATAGGTATGGATCCACTGGCAGACGTAGTATCCGCATAGATTCGTCCCTGCTTCCTGTCTGGCACACTGATAGTGGAGAAGAATAAAGTTAGACATAACAACTATATATTAGTGTGATTTTACGAGATATGCGGGTACACCAGCCACGTACCGGAAAGTCCGTCCTCACATGCAGTTGTTGTTTGAAATTTCCTTTATGTTTCGCACGGAAACGTGTCCATGCCATGTCAATCAAGTCTAAAACTGCTTGGTAATCCTCTTGTGGTTTCCGCAGTGAGTCCATGACAACAATTTGACTTTGATTCATGATTATCACAAGCAGTATCCAGTGGAAGCTGTATATATATATATATATATATAAAAATACATGCACAAGTATTGAGAACAAAGTCTTAAAGTTATACATACATAGAGAGAAGTACTCACTGGAAATTGTATGGCAAAAGAATGTAATTCTTGCTTCTTTGTTTCTCCAGGTACAGGTATATGTTGTCCACCGTCTCCAGCGGCTGTGTCTGTACATTTCTCTCATTTACCATCAATGGATCCATGAAGCCGACATCATCATATGATTTTTCACGGCATGTATGGATCTCCATCCTACATGACAAGAATAGATTGTTATTGTTGAAAATTATAATTAAGAAAGCAAGTATTGCGAGAATAGATCAGTGAAAGAAACTTACACAACCCAGCAGCTCATCAATGAGAGGTCTACGGCATCTTGACGGTACAAATCATAGACATCCTTGAAATCCAAAATCAAGAGCTCATGCCCACGGAAGTAATCACGGTCTTTTATCAAAACATTGAGCATCTGTCTACCCTTTTTGGACTCCTTCATGTACCACTCATGAAATCGGAATGCTTGAGTGGTTAGGGACTTCAAAGAATCTGGGGGCACCATTGGTTTGCCATATTCAAATGTCCAAATTTGCACAGGTGCTGCCACAGGAATTTCGCCCGTGCCCGATAAAAGTTCTGCCGCTGAGAGGCCTGTTTGCTGGCACAACAACGCA